>CM060860.1:37387502-37746369 GCA_030737845.1 Acorus calamus | reverse complement strand
CCGAAATCGGCAGCCGCGAAGAAGAAGCAGAAGAAGAAGGAGAAGGAGAAAGAGAAGAAAGCGGCGGCTGCTGAGGCAAAGGAGGAGGTGGTGAAGGCGAAGGCGGGAGGGGATAATAAGAAGCTGCCAAAGCATGTGAGGGAGATGCAGGAGGCCATGGCGAGGCGGAAAGAAGCGGAGGAGAGGGCGAAGAAGGAAGAGGAGGAGAGGCTGAGGAAGGAGGAGGAGGAGAGGTTGAGGCAGGAGGAGGAGGAGCGGCGGAAGGAAGAGGAGAAGAGGAGGAAGAAGGAGAGGGAGAAGGAGAAACGTCTCAAGAAGAAGCAGGAGGGGAAGATCTTGACGGGGAAGCAGAAGGAGGAGGAGAGGCGGCGCGCGATGATGAGGAACCAGTTCCTCGCTAGCGGTGTGGAGATTCCGATCGCGGAAGGGGAGGTCAAGAAGCGGCCAAAGTATGGGTCGAGGAAGTCGAGGCCTAACGCGAAGGCGGTGGATGAGACACAACAGGAAAGTGAGTCTGTCACACAAGAGGAGGAGGTGGAGGAGGATGAACAGCAAGTTGAGGAGGAGGTGGTGATGGAGGAGGAGCCTGAGTTGAATGGCGGGGAAGCCAAGGTTGAGGTGGAGGAAGAGGAGGAGGAAGAGAATTGGGACGAGAAGAGCTGGGATGATGTTGATGTCGGGCTGCACGGCACAAGCGCTTTTGGTGATGAAGAGGACAAGGAAGAAGAGGAGAAAGTACGTCCCGAGCCTAAGAAGAAACCTTCACAGCTTACCGCTACTCCCTCGGATACCCAGAAGCATTCTGCTGCTGTTCCTGTGAAGCCTGCTGCCAAAAAGACCATCGCTTCTCATCCGCCCCCTTTGAAAGGGGAAGGGGAAACCAAGTTAGAAGTTGATTCTAAGAAGAGCAAGAAGAAGGGAGAGGTGACCGAGGACGTCTCTCAGAAAGGTGAGGATGATCTTCGTTCACCAATCTGTTGCATTCTTGGGCACGTTGATACGGGTAAGACAAAGCTTTTGGATTGCATTCGGGGAACAAATGTTCAGGAGGGTGAGGCAGGTGGTATTACCCAACAGATAGGCGCTACTTATTTCCCGACTGAGAACATAAGAGAGAGGACCAAGCAGTTGAAGGCGGATGCTAAGTTGAAGGTTCCTGGCTTGCTTGTCATTGATACCCCTGGTCACGAGTCCTTTACCAATTTGCGATCAAGAGGGTCGGGATTATGTGACATTGCTATCTTGGTCGTCGATATCATGCATGGGCTTGAGCCACAGACAAAAGAGTCGATTAATCTCTTGAAGAGTCGGAACACGGAATTCATTGTTGCATTGAATAAGGTTGACAGGTTGTATGGGTGGAAGTCCTGCCCGAATGCACCTATTTTGACAGCAATGAAACAGCAGAATAAAGACGTTCAGAATGAGTTCAGGATGAGGGTCAGCAAGGTCTGTGTACATGTTGTCTATTTGTCCTCTTTTCTTTCAGATGGAGATATTGATTTGGGTCTCAAGTAAGATATTATTTTTACTTTTTCCAGATCATCACTGAGTTTATGGAGCAGGGTTTGAATACTGAGTTGTACTATAAAAATAAAGAGATGGGAGAAACTTCCAGCATTGTTCCTACAAGTGCAATAAGGTATACCCCTGCATATTCTGCTTCTTTCGCAGAGCTTGATTGTATGTGCTAATTTGCTTATGCTGCTTTATTGAATAAAATAATGCTTGTCTTTTATAGTGGTGAGGGCATTCCGGATCTTCTCTTGTTGTTGGTGCAATGGGCTCAGAGAACTATGGTGGAAAAACTTACATTCCAAAAAGAATTGCAGGTTCACTACATCCTTAATTCTTACAATTTTCAATACATTTTCCTATTCCTGGTTGTCTCCTGGAAACCCTTCATTTTATTAGAGATTTACAATCATTCTTAAATTGATATGGTTTTACCTCAATCACAAGAGAATACTATTTCCAATTCCTTCAAATTTTGGTGTATTGTTTTGGTGTTGTCCTCTTTTTTTCATCACTTGGGTCTCTGGATTACTAAACCATAGCAAGAGTATATTTTTACACTATGGAATTTCTCTGCAGTGTACCGTCTTGGAGGTCAAAGTGGTTGAAGGACTTGGGACAACTATTGATGTTGTTTTAGTTAATGGTGTACTTCACGAAGGAGATCAAATAGTTGTCTGTGGAATGCAGGTAACATCATTGATGTTCACTATGTTTGCAATGTTTTGATGGCATGTGTTGCGTCTCCTTAATGCAATTTCATTTTTTTTTATATCAGGGGCCCATTGTAACCAACATACGTGCTTTGTTGACTCCACATCCAATGAAGGAGCTTCGGGTGAAGGTGAGTAGCCCATTGCTTGGGATTTTGTGTAATGTTAGCCTGTTTGTTTTCCTTTCTCATTTTTTTTAAAACCTCATAGCCTTTCATTATCTTATTATTTTTAGTTGTGTGTCTCATATCTGTTGTTTAATATACCCTCATAAGATGAAGAAAATTGCAAATACCAAAAATGAAACTGATTTGATTTATTTTAAAATTGTGATATAGTTTATTTTGATCAAGAACAAATATAATATGTACATATTTTTGAACCCAAGGTAACATAATATTCATGTTGGTGTCTGCAAATAACTGAAAATAAATATAAACAGGTTTATATGACCAAGATCAGGTACCAATACTCACTCTTCTGATATTAGCATCAGTATGATATCACACACACACACATGTATGGATATGGATAGGAATGGAAAATATCTTATTATTAATTATTTGTTTCTAGAAATTTGTGGATAAAATAGAAGAACAGTTAAGAATATCTCAAACTTTTTCTATACATAATTCTTATCATTTACTTGTTTTAAAGAATAGTAGAAATTGTGAACTTAGTTCATTAATGTATTTTTAAAAATTATTGATTACCATAAAGCGAATAAAAGGTTAAAATGCCTATTAACCAAGTTGGGGAGTGATAATTGGTGCCTAGGAGGGAGGCTAAAGAAAATGGCTACAGTTGGTTTCCCTGGGAGGAGGGAGGTTTGATGTTTTGCATTAATGTCCTTGATGGTTACTTCTGTCCCTGTATTTGATGGTCATAAAGTTGAGGTTGATTCCGAGTGAACATGTAGACTGAAATCAATTCTAGTCCGTGTGATTGGTATGTTTAAACAAACCTACACCATGCTCATTTCCCATTCTTGATGTAAGCTTATTTCAACATCTTGTCTATGTTGCACTCTGCACACATTGCACTATGCGCGCGCGCGCCTTGGTATCTAATGTAACCGGGGATATAGGAGATTTACCAACATCTGCAGATATGCTGGACTACAAGCAGAAACAAGCAAAACGTGGAGCATTAATCAAGCAATTTATTTATCCTCATTCATTTGATCCTTTTGATGGATGAATTTGTTAGTTTTTACCAAGAATGCTCTGATGAAAAAAGTTTTAAGGAATCATAATTAGGTGCATCCAATTTATGCTTGACCAGGAAATGCTCTGGTTTATTGCATTTCCTTTAAATTCCCATAGGACATCACATCCATGTTTATGAAACACTAAGAACAGATCAGTGTTTCAAATCGCGATCGAGATATCGAGATGTCGGCTTGATATATCGATTTTGGGTGGTCAATCGCTAAAAACGGACGAATATCGACAAAAATATCAATCATACAAGATACCAACAAAAAGTGAAAAACAAGAAGATAATGAAGAGAAAGAGAACTTTGGGTCGCCGTCTTCAACGATTCTCCTCCTTCTTCGCCTCCCCCCCCCCTTTCTTTGGATTTTTTTTTCTCTTGCCGCCGCACACATTCTCTCCCTTCGCTCCCAACATTTTTTAGGGTTTGAAAGGGTTGTGAGTGGCATGTGCTTGGCACGTGACACTCACTCCTTTATTGAAATATCAGCACTGATAAGTGATATATTAGTGCCTTATTTTGAAAGCCCCTTATCAACCAATGTTGATATGCCATATTTTTTTTAAAAACCACTAAATTGTTACATATCAGTACTGACCTGTTACATGTCAGTACTGACATGTCATATAATGATATGTCGACCGATGTTTTGATATATTGATCGATATATCGTTTGGGACCCATTTCGATATTTTAAACACTGGAACAGATAGGATACACTGTCAAAAGCATTTAGTTGGGCCTTTCTGGTTCCTACATTAATGTCAAAATTCTTTATTGTTGTTAGGGTAACACAAAATCAAAGTTCAGCATGATTTTTTTTAATGCATACAAGCCACTAATATATGTGATTCATTAATTACTTTTCTGACATTTCCATCATGAAAAATTCAACTTTAATTAATTGTTTGCTTCCACAGGCTTTATAGTAATCAGAAATAGACTCCAAGACTCACTTCCTATATGAATCTATTTCAAAAACTAAATATTTGGATTTGGAATCAATTATTAGTTTCAATGGGTTTCGGTCCATAGCTTAGTAGTTGAGAAGCAAGTTTGCAGCTAAGATGTCTTGGATATGAGCATACCTAACCTATATAAAGAAACAATAATAATCTCAAGGCAATGAAATGTTGATGTGTGGCCTCCATTACTTTTATCGATATAATACTGACATTTCTTCTAATTCATCTCTTTGTTAATGAAATGAATAGCATATTATCATTTGGTTCCATTTGAGGTAATGCATGAGTTAATGTTGAGCAGTTGATTAAATGTGTAATTGTCCCGAGCAATATAGGTTGTATGTGGATTGGTGTTCATTGTTATTTCCATTTTTAATACATTGTGTATCTTGCCTTGTGGTTATTGTTGGAAGTTGGGCATTTTTATGATTACTGCTTCTATGAAAAGCTCTTGACATAAACTTGGTTCTGGTTAGTGCACTGTTTGATGAGTTTTTCATGATACATATGTAGGGATCGTATCAGCATCATAAAGAGCTGAAGGCCGCACAAGGAATAAAAATTACTGCTCAGGTCAGATCTGCTTCTCATAAACATGGTTGCGTTTAAATGTTCAAGAATGTACTTGAATTTTGATGCAAGTATATGTTCTGTTTACAGGGCCTTGAACAAGCCGTTGCTGGTACTGCACCTGTTATGTAGTTGGTCCAGAGGATGATGTGGAGGATGTCAAGGAAACTGCAATGCAGGATATGAAGAGTGTGATGGGAAGGATTGACAAAAGTGGGGAGGGGGTGTGCGTGCAAGCGTCTACTCTTGGTTCTTTGGAAGCTCTGCTTGAATTCTTAAAAACCCCTGAAGTGAACATCCCCGTAAGTGGTATAAACATTGGCCCAGTACACAAGAAAGATGTTATGAAGGCCAGTGTCATGCTTGAAAGGAACAAAGAGTATGCTGCCATCTTGGCATTTGATGTTAAAGTGACTCCTGAAGCTCGTGAGCTTGCGGAGGAGACAGGTGTAAAGATATTTATTGCGGATATTATCTATCACTTGTTTGACCAATTCAAGGCTTACATCGACAATCTCAAGGAAGAAAAGAAGAAAGGAAGCCGCTGAAGAAGCAGTCTTTCCCTGTGTCCTGGAAATTATGCCGAACTGTATCTTTAACAAGAAGGACCCCATTGTTTTGGGTGTTGATGTTGTTGAAGGCATCGCTAAGGTAATATGTTTGCATAACTTATTGAACATTTTAGTTTATATGCACTTCCAAATTCTCAACTTTTTATCGCCTCAAATGGTAGGTGGGCACACCTGTCTGTGTCCCTTCGAGAGATTTTATCGACATTGGACGAATAGCATCAATTGAGATCAATCACAAGCAGGTTGATGTAGCTAAGAAGGGTCAGAAAGTGGCCATAAAGGTCAGAGTGAATGTTAAATCCCCGATTTTTATGTGGATTTGTACAACCTAGCTACTCACTGATGATCTTGTCTATGTGCAGATTGTAGGCAGCAATTCTGAAGAACAGCAGAAGATGTTTGGAAGACATTTTGAGATTGATGATGAGCTTGTTAGCCATATCTCGAGGAAGTCCATAGATATTCTGAAAGCAAATTATAGGGTAATGTGCTTCAAAAAACCTTGTTGTCATCTGATGCGGTTCATCTAAATGGTCCGTTGCAGAGTATGCCAGTGGATCAACACATGCATAAATAGCCATCATCGTGTGCCTGCATTTGATCACATAAACACTAACATTCTGGTCCATCGAATTGTTCTAGGACTGATCAATATGATTGGTTTGGAAAACAACTATGTTCCATTCTACCGACTTTTTCACCTACTTTTTTATGGATTTAATCCAGTTACACTTGGACTTACAGATGCTTGCATGCTTGTATTTGCCATCTTTAGCATTCTTAACATGTCATTGTTTGGTTTTGTAGGATGATTTAACCATTGAAGAGTGGCAGCTGGTAGTAAAGCTGAAGAGGCTATTCAAGATACCCTGATTTGTGAGAGATGCTGCGGTTGTTGCAACCTTGAGTATGTGTTGTTGTACTTGAATATCTGATCGAGTTTTCCACCGGAATCTGCTGTGACTGAACAGGATTCGGAAGAAGAGAATGACGATGGCTGAAATGGGAAAGTCTCACAGGGTTCTGGAGTTGTGTAAATGCACCAGTTCATCGGGAGTGTGGTTTGGACAACATTTGATGAGGTTTTTTTTTTATTTTTATGGTCTCAATGGGGTTATTTTCAAAAGAGTGGGCAGTCATCTTGCATTCTCAACAGAGGTGAGGAATTTTTTTTAGAGGGTTTGGCTGGAAATTTTTTTTGGTTTAAATTTTTAAAAACCATATAAAGATATACTCGATGGATTTGGCCTTTTAATATGCCACCTGGTTGTCTTTTAAGGCCTAAAGTAAACCTTGAATTCAGGATCCAGCTTTAGTGCTTTACCATTGACACTGCAAGCTAGGGTTGTCAAGATCTTGCGTTGGAGATTATTACATTTATTCTGTCTGTCATAAAAAAAAATAGGTATCAAATGTGACAATTTTTTTTATTTATAATGAAAATGAGTTTATTTTCCTTCTTCTAGTTAGAATAATGTTTATTTTCTCTTTTTCTCTCTCTGTATATTGATAAATGTGAATAAAAATAGATAGATTTTTTATCCTTTAAAATTAGGATAATTTAACTTTCAAAATCTTTTATTTTTTTGTCAAATTACTCCTTTGTCAAATATTTTGATTTTGATTGGAATTGAATATGAATCTATCATGAAGGTGGAACTTAGGATGGGTTGAGTCAAAGTTGGAGTTAACCTAATATGACTGAAATTTGAGGTGAACTTAATCCGCACCCGTCGGTTTGATTTGGTTTGAAGTTGGACTCATATTGAATTTAAAATAATTTCAAAACAATGTTATTTTAAACTAATTATAATAGTTATAACAGAGAGGAGAGATTTAAATAAAAATATAAATTTTATCTTAAATATTGAAATTTGAACAGAATTTTTAAAAGAATAATGTTGGGTACAATTTTAAATATAGTTTTATGGACAATCCGTGCATGTTTTAATTTTTAAAAAATAGCAAGTCTCGTCTAATGTGGTATATGTTTTGATGAAAATTGTATATCGCTTTATTTAAAATCGAGTGGACCTTTTTTCAAAAAATGTTAATTTTTTTTAAAAAGATATATAATTGTTAAAGAAGTATATAAGATTGAATTTAAAGCCGTAAAAAGAATTGTGTGTAGTTTCATTATCACTCATCCATCGACTTCAAGTTGAACCTAGCTAACTCAACTCCTCAACACAAATCTAATCAGAATTATGTCAGGTTTATTTAAAATCGGATTTGAGTTGAGCCCAACTCCTAACATCCTAATTCGAATCCACATTAAAAATTGGATTAGATCAGGTCCAACCATTTTAAATTGCATCCCTAATTGCATTAGTTACATGCATACATCACACCCGTTATTTATTTATTCATTTATTTATTTATTTTAAGTTTGAAAAAAGGAAAATTTGCATATAACAAAGTACAAATAACCCCCTACAAAATTGATCTATCCATGTTAACACCCTATAATTTGTCATGGTTAAACAAATAATCCCTTGATGTAAGTCTCTTATTAACAAAATATGAATATTCCATGAAATATTCCGTCCACCTGAAACCTATAAAACCCCTCTAAAAATTAACAAAATTAAAAAAGCCCTTCTAAATGAATATATTACCCTTCTTGATGATATTGTCCCCTTCCAACAGCTCATCTCCGCCGTTCAGTTCTGCCATGACCGCGACATCTCCACCGCGATTTCAAACTCGAGAACCTCCTTCGTAGAGGAGGAGGCGAGGAGGAGCGGAGGAGTTGAAGAGGGTTTTCATTTCTTCCTGATCTCCTTTGAATTGCGTTTCATGTCATCTGCTCTGTTTTTGTATCTCTCTCTCCATATCTAGAGAGAGAGAGAGAATGTGAGATCAGACAGTAGCGGTGGTTTGGGGTCAGATAATGGACGGTGGAGAAGTTGTTGGTGGTGGTCTCTCTCCATCTCTGTCTCTCTGACTTCATAGCCTCTGTTTTTAATGCTCTCTCTTGATTCATTCAATACCACTGCTACATGTACCGACGGTTCAGCCTAAGAAAAATGAATGGATCAAATGATCAAAGAGAGGGTGTGTTTGAGAGTTTTGGATTTCATTTTCTATAATATATAGGTTTTGTTAGTTTTAAGTCCATGTATATGTTTATTTAGGGATACATCCCTTCTTTATATTATTTTTAGTCCTGCCTTCATTATTTTATTTTTTATCCCTCCATCAAATGTCCATACAGTGTTTGTGAAAAATTATTTTTATTTTTAAATCTCTTTTATGTTATTTAGTGATCCTTCTTCATATTTTTTTTTTAAATTTTAAATATTTTTTTTATTAGTCCAAAGTGTCCAATAATTTTATAAGTATTTTGATTTTTGAAACTTGGAGGTAAAAATCAACCATGTAGTATAAAGATGATATGTGGGCCACCTAGCTAAGGCCCATTTCCACGAAAACGCGATCTTTTGTCCCTGGATTTAAAGATTTAGTCCACCAAACATCAAGTGCCTATGTGTCTGGTCGGGTGACTTATCACTCAAGTTAGGCACGACCAGACGACAGATTGTGAAAAAATGATCAAAGGCACGACCAGACGACAGGTTTTCGGGCGACATTATTTTTAAGTCCAGACGACAGGTCTGGTCGGATAATCAGACACGAGCAGCCTAAGGCACGCCCAGACATGTTGGTCGGTCGATTTAGTGGTCAGAACAAACTTGGAAACGGTTAGAAGACTCTTAACCGCCACGTTTTTTATTAATTCATGGATAATTAAGGACAAAATGCAGGGAATCTATATCCCACACTATCTATTAGAAAACGGTTTAACAAACTGTAAGTATCCCCAGCGGGTTAGGCAACCTATTTTTAAAACTTGTATCGGGTTCTACAAAATCAAGATTGGTAAATTTGTGACAGCCAGGCACAGTCTCTCCCCTTCCACCAACAAATCTAAATCAAAACTACATTTACATTATCAGAAATAGGGGGAAAATATCCTCCTCAGAAACTTATATACAAAATATTTAGTGATAATCAAAACTTTATTATTAGTGTTTGATAATTTTAGTGTTTCAACACAGCACATGTCCATCCAATCTGAGATTGCATTCTCTTATAGTCTTAACTGTCTAATTATGATTGATTACATAAACAGAAGAAGAATGATTAGATAAGCAAATTTTGATAATTTTTTCAGTATTGAATTTTGATTTAAATTATTTTTCTCGATTAAAAATTGTGAAATATTAAATAAGATATTTTGAGTGTGTGTTAAATTTTAAATTTGAAAATTTAGATGCTATTAAAAAAATTGTATGCTATCAATGCAAAATTTATTTTGAATGGTTCTAAACTTTTATTTATTAAAACTTTTATTGTGCATGAAAAATTAGAACCATGCACAAAAAAATCGTATAGATATTTTGCATACAAGTTTCAAATATCAAAGTACTTACAAAATCATATTACATTTTATTCAGGGACTAATAAGAAAAATACATTTGAAGTTGGGGACTTAAAATGAAATACGAAGAAATGAGGGACCATTCACTAAAAACATGGTTTATAGGGGCTTAAAAATAAAAATATTCCCACAAACTAACGGTATATTGGATAGATGTTTGGCGGATGGACTAAAAATGAAATAAATAGTTAAATTTGGGGATTTCAAAATAAATATGAAGAAGGGGGAATCGATCTCTAAATATACATGTTTAAAAGAGACTTAAAACTAAAAATTCATAATGTATATGTTGATATTATTAAAATTGGATAGTAATAATAATGAGATTTAATTTTATTATATATGAACTAAGCCATGTGTAATATAACAAGACAATGTTACACAACAAATAATATAATACATATGCAAACTAATTTACCTCATATGACAAACTTTGTATTACCCTCACATGAAAAACTAATGTTTTTTTTTGGTATTTTTTTTTCTTAATCAAATCTTTCCCTGCCACAAACAAAAAGTAAGAAACTACTTTTGTAATATGAAAGAATTTATAAATGGATTGAGTTTCCATTGAATTTGGTTGTAGATTCATGTTAATCTTCTCTTCAAACATATAGCATATACAATTACATAGGATCCTTGTATTTACTTACATTAGATTTCAACTTTTATGCAGATCTACTTAACCAAAGTTATCTCCACGGACATTTGTATAACTTTAACACATTCTATGCAAACAAAGCATAATCTTTTTATTTAGGGGAATTGTCCAAATGCCCCATTGACCAGGGGTTTAATTTTTTCTATCCCTACTTTTTTTTTATTTACCCCTAAAATTTAGTTATATTTTTTGTGCCCTTGACCAGTGCCACGATTCTCATCCGTATATCAATATTACATTTCTGTAATTGATTGTTAAATATATGTAATTGATTATTATATTTCTGTAATTTATATGCCCTTAGTTTTGTTCCATATATGATGTTACATATTTGTTTTGTAAATAATAATTTTTGTAATTTTTATTGTAATTGTTATAAGAATGATAGATGATGTATATTATCAGTAAATGGTAGATTATGTTATTGGGTATTACATTTGTAGTTTTTGTTGTAGTTGTTATATAAATGTTAATTTCTATAATTGTTTAGTACATGGATCAAGAAATAATTATACTAAAATATTACAATTGTTCATAAATTTATTTAGGTGTTTGACTGTTTGTTGTATTTTTTATGTTGCTTGGAAAGTCCATTTTTCGTTATGAAATACATTGATTTTCTAGTTCAATGATATTTCAGTGAGTTTCATTTCATCCAAAAGGAAATGAAGACGATTAAGGGGGAGACTACAATTGATCATTAAGATACGAAGAAAACATCATAATTCAAACAATTGAAGTATCTATTTTAATAAAACTTTAGGATTATATCTATAACAATTTTGCATACATTCAATGCACTACATATGATATTGTAATGACATTGAAAATGTATATATGACATTTTGTGTTTAAACATATTTGCGTATTTTAATATTTTTCATAGACAACTATTAAATATCTGTAATTATTTGTATAATTTATGTATATATCACAATATATTTCTGTATTTAATTGTCTGTAAGGGGTAGCTCGGGTATCACATATAAATTACAGAAATGTAATAACAATTACATATATTTAACAATCAATTACAAAAATGTAATATTAATATACGGATGAGAATCGTGGCACTGGTTAGGGGCAAAAAAAAAAAAGGACCAGATTTCCCAAAGACAAAAAAATAATTAAACCTCTGGTCAAGGGCAGACATTGGACAATTCCCCTTTTATTTATTATATCAAATGGGAGTCTTATCTTCACGTCCTATGCATATCAGCAAAGTCTAATCAATCCACGCATATTAACTACTTAAACATAATCTAAATTTCAGTTTACAAGGATAACAATTTGGGTAATCAACATACCATATCTAATTCATGCCAAATGTTATAAATGAAAAAAGAAAATCTTACAAACAAATCCAACATGCCAAAATTTGAAAGATTTCGAAATTAAATTCTTGTAAGGATAACTCTCACTAGACCTCCCTATAAAATCCCTCCATCAGGCCTCCGACAAGAAGAAGAAAGCCAGCATTAGCTAATACAGAGAGAGAGATCTGAAAGTCAAGTGAATTCTCTCTATATTTTTTTTTGTTCATCTCACTCTCCAGTCTCCACCATGGAAGGTACTATCCGGTGCCCGGTGAACTACGTTCCGCTGACTCCGATAACCTTCCTCAAGAGGGCGGCGTCGATCTACGGAGACCGCACCTCCATCATCAACGGTCCGGCGAAGTTCACTTGGTCTAAGACATATGAGCGATGTCTCAGGCTCGCCACGGCTCTCACTCAGATGGGTGTTCCAAAGACGACATTGTGAGTCCTTGTTAATCAAGTTTGGGTTACATAATTTTATGTTTAGTTGTTATTTTATGTATAAGATTATGTGATAATTAAAATTCCCTTGTTGTACGGTAGTTATTGAACCAAAAACCACAGGTCTGATTGAAAACCCCTTTAAAAATGATTTTGCTTTTACAGAAATCAACAAAGCTAACCGTGTTCTTAAACTAGTATGAAAAAATCTACCTAATTAAAAAGTTTATTTTAGTTTCTATTATTCAAAATATATTTTTTTGAAAGCGAAGAAAGTAAGCTTTCGAATAATCAAATTTTATTAAACTACTTTAATCATCAGGTCGGGGTGATCGCCCCGAACATCCACGCGACGTACGAGATGCACTTTGGCGTGCCGATGGCCCAGGCGGTCCTCTGCATCATCAACCACTACTACGATGTGCAAACGCTCTCCGACGTCCTCACTAATGTCGCACCGAAGTTCCTCTTCGTCGACCACCAGTTCCTCCAACTCACCCAACAAGCCCTCCAAACGGTCCTCAATCCACCCATACTGGTCCACATCTCCGACCGGACCCCCCCTCAACCCGAACACGAGCCCGCGCGCGCGGATTACGAGTCCTTGTTGCGCGCCGCGGACTCTTACGCGGAGTTTGAGGTGAAGTACCCGGAGGACGAATGCGAGGCGATATCGCTCACGTTCACGTCCGGCACGACCGCGACGCCCAAACCGGTCGTGTACAGCCACCGCGGCGCGTACTTGAACGCAATCGCGTCGATCCTCGTCAACGAGATGATCCAGCGCCCGACGTACCTCTGGACCGTGCCGATGTTCCACTGCAACGGCTGGACCTTCTGCTGGGCCATGCCCGCGGTGGGCGGCACCAACATCTGCCAGCGCAGCTTCTCTGCCAAATCCGTCTTCGACGACATCACGCGTCACGGCGTTACCCATCTCGGCGGGCCCCCGAGCCTCCTCAACATGCTTGCGCGCGCGTCTGAGGAGGATCGGAAACCGCTCCCGCACCGCGTGGAGATGATGACCGGGGGAGCCCCCCCGCCACCGCAGGTAGTGTTGGTATCCTTTTTTATTGCACTTGGTGTTTCTAGTACACAATACCACTCTCACCGAACCCTTTCTAACACACCACACCTGAAGAACTAGGGAAATTCACCCACCTTCTTTTATTGATTGAATTTATTTAATACACGGCCCATTCACGATTTTGTATTTATGTAGGGTGTTGTAACTTGAAGAACTAAATAAAATCTAAAAAAAAATAGAGCAAAATTCGAATCTAACAATTAGGACAAATAAAACACTAGCAAAACATGGCCCATATATATTATATTCATGTATGTACTAAATTATTCCCCAAGTAATAAAGAGTAACTTATGGTTATATATATCAAACAATACTTATAAATAACTCTCGTACTTATTCTTCTAATTATTTGATACCAGACAATATATAAAATATAATTAATTATTTAATCTTTATTTTTTTCCTTCTTTGATGGTGGTCTGATCTTTTTTTTGATTTGCAACTTTGAAATTTGAACAGGTAGTACTCGAGCTTGAGTCAATGGGGTTCCGAGTCCTCCACTGCTGCGGCTGCAGCGAGACCTATGGCGTGGCCACGTTGAACTACTGGCGTCCCGAGGAGTGGGACACGCTCCCCCCCTACGAGCGCGCGTGCCTCAAAGCGCGGCACGGGCTCAAGCACCCGCTGATGGAGGAGGTCGACGTGAAGGACCCCATGACGATGCGGTCCGTGCCCGCGGATGGGGTCACCATCGGGGAAGTCATGATGCGCGGCAACAGTATCTTGCTCGGGTACTACAAGGACCGGGCGAAGTCGGAGAGGGCATTCGAGGGAGGTTGGTTCCGACACGGGGACCTGGCGGTGAAGCACCCAGACGGGTACATAGAGATGAAGGATAGGAAGGTGGACGCGATCGAGTCGGGCGGGGAGTACCTGAGCACGGTGGATATAGAGAAGGTTTTGTATAGTCACCCGGACGTGTTCGAGGCGGCGGTGGTTGGAGTGAAGGATGAGGAGCTTGGGAAGGTGCCTTGCGCGGTTGTGAAGCTGAAGGAGGGGAAGGTTGGGGACGAGGAGGGGATTGTTGGGTACTGTAAGGAGAGGTTGCCCGAGAAGATGGTGCCGAGGAAGCTTGTGTTTGGGGAGATTCCGAGGGTTGGGTCCGGGAAGCTGCAGAAGAAGATGGTCAGGGAGATGCTGGTTTGAGGGGGTTCGACTTGAGTATCTATATCATTTTGTATGGCTTTTTTGAAAATTTTAAATAAATGTTATATTAAGATGCACTAAAAAAGGATATTTAGTCTTGTTGAGTGATTTAATTGTGTTAATTGACATATTAAAAAAAATGAAAAAAAAAGTTAACTACATAGGTTAATATTGAAAATTTTTAATTATTTTGGTAATATAAATTATTATATATATAATATATATGTTGTTTTTGGTGTTATACACTATCGACGTTTGACACACCGTGGCAAGTGATGATTAATTTATCCAACATTTGATTTGATATGGATGTTACTTATTCGTCGACTCTTTATTATTTTTAGTAGCTCATTGTGTTGTTAGTAACAAAAATTAAGATGAGAAATATAACTCTAACTAATAAAAATTTGACAATTCATTCTTTCGAATCACATACATTAAGATATGTTAAATAAAAAAATGATTACATTTTTGTCACTGATTGTCTAAATCAGAACCCTCTCAATTCACACGTCATAAGATCGATATGTTGAAGCTTCTACAGTAAGAAAACTCAAGATTCATGCCATAGCTTCCACTGATGTCATTTTTTTATATTTTTTTATAGCGAAGTACATAGACTAAAAATAGTGGTATAAAATAAAAGAAGGGGAGACCCTGGACCCCTGCTGGGGAAAAAACTATGGTAGGCGAGAGACTACTTAGAGCAGTGACTAGCAAGGTCAGCCATCAACAATCATCCTCCATTCTTGGAAACTGACCGATGTAGCCCCGGATATAAAACGGCTCCAGTCCGAAATGAAGTGTAGTCCCATTTTTGTCATGTTTTTGATGATGTACACCCAAGTAGCCCTAAATATGTAGTAGTTTCTAGTTAGCCTAATTGTTCACACACCAGCCGCTATTAAAGATTATGAGATCTTCACCGCCACACTACGATCGCCCCTCCGCTGAGGTCGTTTCCCCGCCACTGATGCCAATGTTGGTGGCTTCTGTTTGTTGAGGGACATAAGTGTTGGAAATCGGAACAATGGAAGGAGACAGAACCGGTGCGAGTGCTTCAAGGATCAACTGTTATTGAATGCTTTTAGACAAACTTCTCCCGTTTTGATATGAACCGCGAGTACACCTGAGATTGATGAAGTGCTGCCTTCAGGATACAATGAAGCCCTCTCTTGGTGTTGAGAACAGAGTGTGTACTCTCTGTCTCAACCTCTTAGAACTCTCTGTGTTTAGGAACTGATGATGCTAACTCGTAATTGAAACAAAAGAAGATTTGTTGTTGTTTGAGTCTAAGGGTCTGAATTTATAGGCCACATAGTGTCTTTTCATTCAAATGAGACACCCTTTCATGAATGGGGAGTGCACCCAATACGCGCGTCGCACGCGCGTAGTTGCACCACCCCGCATCAAAGGTCCACCATAAGGTATCCACCAAAAGGACTTCACTAGAGTACATGGGCTCTCCTTATAAACACTCAAAACATTTAAGAAACAACCGATGTGGGACTAAAGATAGGACCACTTTTATTTTCTAAAGGGGGACCACTAAAATTCAAATATTTTAAATTTCTTTTGAAAATACCCAACAATTGTGCTCTATTTTATTTGTACTCTTTTCATATTTTGATAATAATGAAGTCCCCAGTGACGATTTCTATGAACAGATGAACACATCCAGATCCTTGTCATTTATTTCATCATTTTCTATATGACTCGTTATTACTATCTCGTTTCACAAAGTAGTACACACTTCTACATCATTTACTCATTTTAGGCAAACTCAATTTAATTGTCCCAAAATCCTTAGCTGATAAGTTACAACTCAATTTGAGTTTGACGACGACAGCCTGGAAATTCCTTTTGCTAGCAGGGAGCTTAAAAAATAAATAATGTTATTGAAATGTCACATGTCACGTGACAGTGAGGCTAACGCTTATAATAGAGTTATTATATAGTCAGTTTTTTTTAATAAGTCTTATTATATTTTGTTAGCCTCCTGTATTTACATTACAATATATACATCATAAATTGATCTATTTTTTTTATAAATGAGCTCATCAGTTCATACTATTTATTAGAATATATCCATTATGTTTATATATAACAATATATATCTCATTAAATGAGGTATACTATTTAAAAACAAAATTAAAACAAGTGTCAACTAAAAATATGACTAGAAAAGGTAACGGACGTAACATTTTTTTTAATATTTGATTCAAACAAATCTAAATGGATCTAAATCGTTGTTTTTTTTATTTTTAGATTAATATTTATTTGGTTTGGTTCTGGTTGAAAATTAATAGACCGACCTAATTTTGTTTGGGTTTGGTTTCACATTTCAAAAACAAAAAAATTAAACCAAACCAAACCAAATCAACTTGAAGTCTAACTAATTATTCATATTTTATAGTTACTACTCTTCGAACTCTCCATCATAGTTGTTCTTGCCAGTTGTGACTAATATCTACTTTTTATCCTTCATTATATTTTCATATGATTTTGGCTCTTAATTCCAAAATTGATAATAATTTTTAACAAAGTTGTTATGTTAAAAAAGTTGAGGAACATAAAAAAATAATAGATAAAAAAATCTTGAAATTAATTTTTTCTTTTCTTTTTTTAACCATCAAATACAAATGTAATATTTGTATATACATGAGGAGTTTTGGGGATGGGGAACGTGAATCAGCTCCTAGTTAGATAAAGTCTTCTTTACAACATTGCCTAGAAGTAGCATATTTCATCAAATGCGATATTTTTTTAATTAAAAAATCTGATAAATTATATAAAACCATTTATAAAAAAATAAATTTAAATAAAAAAAAATTAAGTTATAGAAAGATAGGCGAGGGCGTAAGGACGACCATAGTTTATTTTTTATGACAACAGGACGACCATAGTTTATTAGAATATTATTTATGATGTGCTAAGATGTATCCCGTGTGACAAGTCACTAATTATACATGATTTGCTAAAATTAAACCCGCACGGTGGACTAGTAAGTATAGGCCAGAGAAATCCAAGAAAAAACAGGTCACATTATTCATAGTTTTGTACCATTCGTGGCCTATAAAAAAGTGGTTGCATGCACTCATTGTCAAACATTTTCTCCTTCAAAGGAAAAAGAAATCTGAAATCTCCCCCGTCATGGTAGGCTCGGTCCGGTGCTCCGCGAACTACGTGCCCCTCACTCCGATAAGCTTCATCGAACGGTCGGCGTGGGTGTACGGGGAGAGGACCTCGATCATCTACGGCTCCACGATGTACACGTGGAGGGAGACGCACGACCGCTGCCGGCGACTCGCGTCGTCTCTGGTCCAGATGGGTGTCTCCCGCGGCGACGTCGTGAGTGTTTTTTTTTTGGGGTTTTGTGTTTCTGGGTCTCGTTTGGATCTCTGTTTTGGATTTTTTTTAGCGATTTTGGTTTTATGGGTTTTGATTTGTATGTGGTATTGATGTGATTTCCATGATAAATTAGTGTTTTTGTTAATTCTATTTTGCAGTTTTGGCTATCTGGGTTTTGATTGCTATGTGGTGATTAAGAGTGCAAGTGTCTTGAACTTTTGATTGACTATCAGTATCCAATCCATTTAGGAATAGTGCATTGGGAGGTATTTTGTTGGTCTTGAATATTTGCATTGATTGATTTCCTTTCTATGATTCGTTTTTTTTTGGGGGGGGGGGGGGGGGGGGGGGGTTGGCTAAAATTATGTCAATGTAGAGGTTTCTATGCTTTTGCCTTCTTTTAATTTATTTATGGGGGCTAGTCAATTAAGATTTTCATGGATTTTTAAATCACATGTTATTCAGTCCGGACACTAGTTCGTGGAAAAAAATTCAGCATTATTTGATTTAAACATTTATTCGTGGACAAAAAGTCAAACGTTATTCGATTAAGATTTCAATTCATGGACAAAAAATCAAGCGTTATTCGATTGAAACTTCATATTGTAGACATTTGTATTGTGTTATTCAATTTTAACAGGATTTGTAATGACTTTCACAAGTGATGGACTTTTGTGGACTTTAAATAAAGAAATATGAAGGAAAAGTAATTTCAAAATCCTACCCAAATGAGTGAGATTCTCATGGAGGTTCATTCTAGCATTATAAACATCTTTTTTTATATATATAGAACTCCATTCTTTTTCTACTTTTTTTTTATGTAGTTTTTTTATAATAAATGATTTTTGTTTTTTTATAGATGTTTGTTATCTCATGTTTGTATATTTATTATAGTTTTTTTTTATAATTTGTCTATTTATCATCTCTATTATTTATTTTTGATGAATGTGCATGTGTATGAAATATTGATATCACTTTATGTCTATGAAATATTTTTCTGTATATCTGAAAATGGTGGATTTGCTTGTATTATAATAAGTCATTTTCATTATTAGTCATTATGTATAATGCCAATTTCTAGTCCCATTTTGTTGTGAGAGGTATCATCTTCAAGATTTAAGTATAATTAAGCGAATGTGAGATGACTGTGATATCAATATTCATGATTAATTAATATAATAGATATCTAGTTATAAATGATGTTTTTAACATTTCAGATATGTGAAGATATATATATTTATTAAATAAATTACACTTGATGTTGGGTGTGCATGGTTCAAGTTGAATTTGAATATTTGAGTTATTTATTTATTTATTTATTTGACGTATTTTCATATAATGATTCTCACGTTGGTTATGTTGGATAAATTTGTGTTTGAATATGTTATTTTAGAAATCCAAAAACAAGTCTATAAAAGACTACAGAGTGAAAATCCATCTATAAAAGTTGGTAATATTATGTGAAAGTCTATGAGAGTGAATATGTGAAAGTGTGCAAAGTTTATCTGCTAAATAATGTCTACAGAAATCCGTCAAAGTCCGAATTGACTACCCCCCCCCCCCCCCCTTCAAGTTTTCTCTTTTTCTTGTTCTGTTTTGATTGGCTGTTCGTTTTTTGTTTTACTGGGGTATATTTAGGCATATAGTGATAGTTTCTTGCTTTAACAATAATTTTTTGAATCATGGAATGAGTTCAGGGCAAGTATTGGAATCATCTGTTATTTTATATTAGTTTCCCTTAGAATTTGAAGTTTGTGTATGATTCGATTTTATGCAAGCATTGGGATTTGAGGCGCTTAACCTGTTCTTCCCTTTAATATTATTTTTTAGATCTATACAGTCAAGTATGGTAACAAGTTTGATAGTTTGACAGATTTTGTTCTTACATGTGGTTGTCAGGTTGATTTTATTAATTCTTTCATGACAAACATATATTTGCACTTACAGAGAACAATTGGCAAGTAGATTTATGACTCAGAGGTCTTGAATTTCAAACTTTTGATCCAATCTTGATTATAAATTCTAGTGGGGTGAAAGTATATTTATCGGTTGAATGTTCTTTTTTCCCCTCAGATGAAGAGTGCATTTATTGTTGCAGATAGGAGTTGAAAAATAGGTAAATAAAAATTCTTACATGAAAGTATCCGTCCCTATGTTTTTTGTCTTCTAAAACAGTGATATGTTATTCCTATTTGATCATTTGCATCTTGCATGTTCGACTTTCTTAACATGCTTGCCATCACCTTTTTGTTCTTTTGATATTTGTATCAACCTATGTTTTCATCGTGATGTCTGATGGCATGGCCAAAAATACTGGTTTAGTGTCAGATCTGAACAGTGAATCTTCACCCATCACTGAGATTATTCAGACCAAATTAAACACCTGTTCTCAACATAATAATTAATCGTCAGATATGCCTTCCCTGTGTTTATGTATTGAGATGCCTTCACAGATGAATACATGGCTAGTTCATCCAGAATTCCAGATCCTAGCAATGCATTTTTGGTGATACTAATTATATGGTATTCGAGGTGGAAAGTAGTGCTGGTGTTTCTGTTATGCTTGATGAGAATCTTGCCAGGCTTCAACGATATTTAGACAATATCTTTCATACTGGTGGAGGACAATAGTTGCTTTAGAATAAGTTAAACGGAATCTTCCTTCGGATTTATGGTGATTAGTTATTACTGAAAGATCTGATGCTAAGGATGTAAATGGAATTCTATTATTAATCGCTGTATCCTAGCCTTAGCCATCTTGCTCGTACACAAATTTTATCAATACCCAGTAGTATTTGCAGAATTGAGAGAGGTTACTTGTAATACTTTAGATGAAAGTAAATTTCAGAACATGTTTCCTTTTTTATGAATTCCAGTGAAGTAGTAGTTGGATTATGTAGTGCTTGAATGTGCTCTATAGCTTGTAAGCTACAATTGTCACCTAGGGGCTTAATTTGTAAGAACGAGTATAAGCTCTCCAAGGGTCAACTTTTTAAGTCATTGAAGTATAGGATGAACTTTTACTTTCACACTTGGATGTAATAGGCCATGGCGCTTCTTCCATTTTATGGCAGTAGTCATGCTTATGAATTTGTGATCCTATTTTTTTTCTATAGTTTTCAGAGAACTGTCTACTTTAAGTATAGAGATGTGTTAGATTAAGTTTCATGTCTGACTGTCTAATGTATTGGGGAGGTGAAGACGCAAATGAAATCTAGTCTTCTGATGCCTGTTGGGATTCGTGCATGTTTGTAAAATGTCTGTGTACTATGTTAAAATGCTGGCAGGACTTTTATTTGATTGGTGTATTTTTGTATTCTTGGGGAGGGAGGGGTGCAGGGGCTGTTCTAATATATACTTTTCTGTTCTGTGGATGACTTGGTCATGAACTAGTCCAAGTGCTTGGCATGTTCTAATGCCGGACACATCCAGATGTTCACCAACATATGTTGAATGGATCTTCAATTTTTCAACCAAAAGGTCAAGCCACTAACTTGTATTTGATCCCTTTCTTTTTCTTTTTATAACGGATATGCAAACGGTGAAGATCTGGATACTGATCGTCTGAATGAAGGACATCGATGTCATAATCATATCTTTCAACTGTATCCCTGTTCTCACATAAAGAGTAAAGTGATCCACTTCCCCCCCAAATTCAATTTTCTCTCATTAAGGCATCACATAATGCATAATCATGTAATAGAGCACATATTTACTGTGAAGATTTACCAGTTAAATATATAAGGATAATGTTAAGTAAATAAGCTTTTTCAGTCGAACTGCTTTTCGTATTATGACATTAGTTGCTAATCTTCTATGATCCAAGCAGGTTGCTGCATTGGCCCCAAACATCCCAGCGATGTATGAGCTACACTTTGGGGTCCCAATGGCTGGTGCAATTCTTTGTACACTCAATACACGCCATGATCCCAACATGATATCAAACTTACTGAGTCACTCTGAAGCCAAGTTCCTATTCGTTGACTACCAATTCCTTGAGATTGCTCGTGGAGCACTCAAACTTCTCTCGCAGACATCCAAGATTCCTCTTCTAGTCCTGATCTTGGAAAATGGTGAACGGACTACCTCTATCAACAATATCTTGGAATATGAGAGTCTTTTGAAGACCGGACATACTGACTTTGAAATCAGGCGACCAAGCGATGAATGTGATCCAATTTCACTAAACTATACTTCGGGCACCACATCAAGGCCTAAAGGAGTCATTTACAGCCACAGAGGAGCATTTTTGAATTCCCTTTCAACCATCATAATC
Source organism: Acorus calamus (assembly GCA_030737845.1). Classification (NCBI taxonomy): domain Eukaryota; kingdom Viridiplantae; phylum Streptophyta; class Magnoliopsida; order Acorales; family Acoraceae; genus Acorus; species Acorus calamus. The sequence continues at coordinate 37,724,092 of CM060860.1, read as the reverse complement.
AACGAAATTGGCTCAATGCCTGTGTACTTGTGGACTGTTCCAATGTTCCACTGCAACGGGTGGTGCCTCACTTGGGGCATTGCCGCCCAAGGTGGCACAAATGTCTGTCTTAGAAACGTCTCTGCAAGTGCCATCTTTGATAACATCAGCCTTCACAAGGTGACACATTTGGGTGGTGCCCCAACTGTCTTAAACATGATCGTTAATGCATCAAAACAAGAGCAGAAGCCACTTCCATCCAGAGTGGGAGTGATGACTGGTGGTGCTCCTCCACCTCCACAAGTCCTGTTCAAGATGGAGGAGTTGGGATTCATAGTCACTCACTCGTACGGCCTCACTGAGACTTACGGGCCGGGCACTGTTTGTATGTGGAAACCGGAGTGGGATTCCTTGCCTCCCGAAGAACGTGCCAGACTCAAGTCCCGCCAAGGCCTCAATCATCTTTGCATGGAAGAACTCGATATAAAAGATCCCATCACTATGAACAGTGTTCCTCCTGATGGGAAAACCATGGGGGAGGTGATGTTTAGGGGAAATACAGTGATGAATGGTTATTTCAAGGATTTGAATGCCACAGAGGAGGCTTTCACTGGTGGTTGGTTTCGATCTGGGGACCTCGCTGTCAAGCATGTTGATGGATATATACAGCTTAAAGACCGTTCGAAGGATATTATAATATCTGGAGGAGAGAATATCAGCACAATTGAGGTGGAGTCTGTGTTGTTTAATCACTCAAAGGTGCTAGAGGCCGCAGTGGTTGGACGACCAGATGACTACTGGGGGGAGACGCCTTGTGCTTTCGTGAAGTTGAAGGACAATTGTGATGCTAGTGCGGATGAAATTATTCGATTTTGTCGGGATCGCTTACCACGATACATGTCTCCCAGAACAGTTGTATTTGGTGATCTCCCAAAGACTTCTACGGGGAAGACACAGAAGTATCTTCTCAAGGAAAAGGCGAAGGCCATGGGAAGCCTTACAAGTCGAAGTAAGCTTTAAAATCTTATGTAATTCTCATTTCCTTATGTTCTATTCGTGTTATGAGTCCAGTGTCTGGCTACTACTGGATTTACTTCATAATTTTTGCATTACTTGCCGTTTTAGTGAATTGAAGTGTCATGGTATGTACATTGCAAACATTGTTTAGAATGGGGGTTTAGGCATGTATCAACACTTTGAATGATTTTGCTTTTCTGGTTCCTTTATATTCATGAAGGACAGGGATGTACAAAAGCAGTGCCAGTGAAGTTCTGTGATCAAATAAATTATGCAAGCCACCACTCGCTTGGCGAGTTGGTAGATATGCATCCTCCTCTTGTGGGAGGTCGGGTGTTCGAACCTGGTTGTAATCCCCTAGTGGGCTTTGGTTGTGAGTATTGAGTCTTGTTGTTGTATTAGCCCTTTGTGGGCCTTCTTACCCAAAAAAAAATTGCAAACTGGAGAGAATTTCAGTCTCCAACAATTAGTTGGTGACATCTGTTGATATTGTTGTTTTATATTATGATACATTATGTTGAAAATTTAGGAAACAGGGAAGCCATTTTTTAAAAAAATCAGATGCATGCCTATTTGTCTCTGAATTTTTGATCCTACAGACTACTGAGTAATGGCTTCAAATGTATAGTTTTTTATTTAAGCTTTGGTGGTAGCCTGGTAGGTTTTTTTTTTTGGCTGGGGAGTGGGGGAGGGATGGGTTGATTAGGTGATCCCATGACTTCAACCTTGGTTGGGTTGAGTTGGAGTTCAATCAGAATCTAATATGAAATTAGGAAAGGCCAACCTAGACCCAACCCAACCGAATCTCAAGCACGGAGAAATTCATTTTCTCCATCCAAACTCGATCCATCAGGTTAGTTTGAAATTCAAAAATGTGTTTTACTAAACAATTGAATTCCGCAATAGTCATAATAAAAACTAGTTAGAGATTTGGTGGATGAAATAATAAATATGAAATTGAGGGTGAGCAGAATCGGCCTTGAGAATTGAATATTTTTATTGGGCCTAAGCGAGCTTTTAGATCGGGGCCTCAAATATTTTTATAAAAAATCTAAGTTGTTTGAATATTATACATCATTTAATTTAAGCTATAATTACAAAATAGATACATAATGTTATACACTTATTTAAATTAAAATATTCTACATTATCATATGCATTTAGTAAAAAACAATAAAAACAATAATTTTTTAATGAATAAGAAAATTAAAAAATCAGAAAAATACATTAAAAATAAGGTTTAAACATTATATTGTTCAACCAACATAAAGATGGATGAGAGAGTGAAAAAAAAACAATTTTGAGGAGAGTGAGGGAGAGAGAGAGAGAGAGAACATATTGAAATTAAAATGCCTATTGTTATTATAGTTAGAGAGATTTGGAGAGGGAAATAATTTTAGCCTTAATTTAGGGATATTAAAAAGTGTGTTGAAAGAGGCTAATTCACTCTTTTTAATCACAGAAAGTGACATGTCTCACTGTATATTTTTTTAAATTCCATTGATAAAATGATCTAGGTGCTCTATCTGAATGGGAGTCTAGCCAATGCCTTGGTGGCCTTACCCGCTGTGAGGGTGAGAGATAACGAAGAAATTAACAATATGTGATATTTTAATATAAAAACAAAGACTATTCCGAGATCATGTCACACATGTAATGTTCGAGTAATCTTATCCCTCAACTCAAACCTAGTTCGAATTGGAATTGAGTTTGCTCATATCAAACTCAGTTCTCAGCAAACTCAATTTGAACTTCTGAAACTCATATCCAGGTTGGGTCACGTGGGGTACCTGCCCAAGTTGGCACTCCTAATTGCGTATTGCATTCGCTGGTACTTATTTTCCTTGACAAAAAATTGGTTGAGTAGCAAACAAGCAAAACAGAATTGTAACGTGTTTGCAGTAAACAAATCCAAGAAGGGCCTTTTTTGTTAGAATTCCATAACTTTTTTTGTTAGAATTCCAAAACTAGTAATATGTAAGGAAATTGATATGTCGAATCCCCATTGCAGTCTATTGCAGTCTACATAGATTTTCTTTTTTAAAAAAAAATCATACTCTGAAATATATTAGTGTATTTTTTTCATGTTAAAAATATGATAAAATTTTTATACAATATATACTATGATAGAATCTCATACAGAGATATACTATGATAGTGCAAAATATACTACATTATCATAGTGTATAGGACTGCAAAATAGGTTGCAAAATTGACTAAATATATCAGCGCTTAATTTGTAAATATACAGCCCATGTTTGGTTCAAGAATTAAGTTATTATGAGGTTTACGATTATTGTAATATAAATAAGAATAAAATGACTTTTTATTTGGCTGTGATTTGAATTATTCTCGTTGGGAAACCTAATAATAAAGTTTTATTGTTTGGATAAAATATGAATAAAGTGTGGATAATGATTTATAACATATGAAAAAATGATGACAATTGATTTATAAGAGGTGATGAAGATTGATTTGACAGTAGACTCACGTATTCTTTTGAGTTGAATAACTTGAAATAACTTAATTTCAAAAATTAACTGAAATTCATATACTAGTTAATTATAGCATACAAACTCTCATTTATTACAACTATCCAAACGTTTATAATGAGACCATTTCGACTAATTCCAATCTATTATGGGCCTATTCCGGAACCACGCATTGGCACAGGCACAGCGCGTTGGAATTTGGTGTCTTTTTCACAACGTTGGAAAAGCTTTGGTGTTCGTATCAAAACAATGTGAAATTCTGCGGCATCAGACCTGTTATGTAAGGAAAAAGAAAATCTATGACAACATCAGTGGATTCATGATTTATGTTGTGAAATGTACAATTTGGCTATTTGAATATATCAATTTTGGCTGACATATATGATCTTTTAAAATTTTTATATTTATCAAGGATCCCTTCATTATTAAGAGTGTTATTCATAGCAGGTAGTCATATATCATTAATTATGCGACAAAGTAAGCTATTGTTTATTTGTTTTTATTTTATTTTTATTTACATTAATATATTGAAAAAAATATACAACATCCTTTTTTTTGGTAAAATGATGTTTCATTGTTTTTTTAATTAAGGGATTTTTAGTTTTAAGTCCCTCTAAACATGCCTATTTAGGGATCAGTCCCTCACTTCTTTATATTTCTTTTTAAGTTCTCATATTCAACCGTCTATTTGATTTTTAGTCCCTCCGTCAAACGTCCGTCCATACACCGTTAATTTGTGAAATGTGATTTTATTTTTAAGTCATTGTAAACTATGTTATTTAGTGTTAAGTCCATGTAAATTATGTTATTTAGTGATTAGTCCCTGTAAATATGAAGAAGGGAGGAACTAATCACTAAATAACATAGTTTACAGGGACTTAAAAATAAATCACATTTAATAAATTAACGGTGTATGGACGGACGTTTGACGGAGAGACTAAAAACCAAATAGGCGTTTAAATATGAGGACTTAAAAAGAAATATGAAGAATGGAGGGATCGATCTCTAAATAAGCATGTTTATAGGGACTTAAAAATAAAAATCCCTTTAATTAATTTACACAAAATCACTTTCTGATTTGTGTAAGATTTTATTAATGAATAAGGGATGGATAATTCGCTGCTTCGAAACACTACTAGTGCGTTTGGTTGCACGTTGTAAAATTGATTCTGCAGGAATTTGCAATTGCAAAACTGATTCTGCAGGAAGCTCACTTTCTCATATTTTTGAAATCGCAGCTTTTGGACACTATTTGCTTGCAATCGCTGGGTTTAAAACTGCGATTGCAAAACTGTTTAGTTGCACGATTGCAAACACAGCTTCCTGCAATCACAAACGCTGCACAATCGCGCAACCAAACGCACCATTAGTGCTGACCACACTGAGGGGGAGAGAGGAAGAATAGAAGTGACGGCTGTTAGCAAAGTGGCTTCTTCCATCCCCCGCGGTACGAAAGGAGAAATGTGATTTTTGTTCTTCGACTTTTTAAATGATAATTCTAGTGGTTGCTTGTTCTTTTGATACGTGTCAGATATGATATGTTAGGGATGAATGTTAGTGTGTTTAAGTGAAATAAAATTATATTATTTAAGATAGACTATTCGAATCCCTCTTACTTGAATTACTATCAGAGATTATACTAGTTATCCAGGTAGAATATGAAGCCTTATCCGACATTACAAGGTGTTAGACCAAAAAGGGTGCTAAGGGTACAATGGACTACATGCGAGGAGTGTCCATGAAGTTAACCCATTTGTTACGGACTTCAGATCTTGGGATGCAATCAATCAAATGAATAAATAAAAAAATCGAAATCAAAGACATAAAAATTTACATGGTTCGGCAAGACTTGTTTACGTCCACAGAGCACACTAGAGATCAATTCACTATCAATGAGAAGTTTTTATAATGGTCACACTGAAGATAAAAACTCTAGAACCTAATGAAAAATATGAGATGAACTCAACCCCGTCCAACCCTGCGTAGTGCCAACAATCATATGCGCACATCATCATGCTCTACAATATATAACACCATTAACAATGCCCAAGCATCATCAGTTTCATAATCTTAAACCTTACAGAAGGTATTGTTGTATATATGTCTAACAGGGATGTAATGGATAAGTATGCACTTGTTTAACATGTAGTCTTCTATAACCATTTGCAACTAGCAGATTGAATGTCTGAAAACGTTCTTCTCCACCCAAAAAATGAAATCACAATTGTGTGTTGACTCCCTTTATGAAAGTCTGCAATTGGTAGTTGACATTTAAAGAGAGATATAGACAACCTTCATTTAATGCACATGACCAACTAATTCCACACTAGCTGTTCTACTTGTTTGCATGCTTTGTTCATCAACTTTTCATTAATATGCATGCATCATTCCTGCGTGCCTTTGTAGAGATGAGTATGTGTGTTCGCTTGTGCATGCTGCCTGTCAAGGGTCATGACTTCACTCACTCTCTAAGTAACTCAATTTAATGGTTGATTGACTATGATGTTTTTATCTAACCCTCCCGTTTGGTTGCGTTATCCGGGTTGAAAAACACAGTTACACAAGAATACATAAGCATTAAATGTTTTGTTACTACTATTTGTCTGTTTGGATTTTTTTTTCTCTGTGTTTATTTTTAGAATAATGTTAGCAGGATAGTCTATATGTTTTGATTTTTCTTCATCTACTTTGATATATGAAATATATATTGATTTATAATAAATTGAATGAATTTATATATCTATAGTAAATTTTAAAAAATTTAACGAGGTATATACTTCATCTAAAGAAATTATAAAAGTATATAGACTATTCGCACGGATTGTATACAACAACACTTATATTTTTATTAGAACATGATTATATATAATTGTTTATGAATAAACTGAATAACTCATGATCATTTTAACTTACAAATGAAAAACACATGCAAACGGAGAGAGAACTGCATATAATACTGTTTTTAATTATTATATGTATTTGTATTTAATTTATTAATTGTTAGTCATCTTGTTCTTGTGTTCACTAACATTTGATATAACTACGATAAAAGGGGAAAATAAAAAGAAATGCCGGTCAAAAATTATATTGACTAACATGCAAGATAGGTGACATATGACGGGCTGGATGTTATCAATTTATGTCAAATCTCGATAAATAATTGACACCGTAACACCTCATATATTTAATGTATAAGTTTTATAATCATTTTAGTTAGAAAATCCAACATTGATTAGATTTCATCTCATATATATACACTCTTGTATGACACATGGTATCTGTTGGAAAGATACGATGAACGTGAATGAAAGCACGAGTACAGTAATTAAAAATCTAAATCCAATATACCTCTGCCAACGCAATCTTACGACTGTTTTACATTTGCCTGATAAAACCAAATTAAAAAACCGCGTTACCATCAGATACGATCATCTCCTCCTGATCTATATACTCGAACCATCTATCAACACTGATGCAACTCCATTAATAACAAATGAACAGTTTAATCAACCCACCTATTCCACCACTACTTCTGACAATCTATTTTGACGAGTAATTATTGATTCAAAGTCATTGACTGTCCATCAAATTTTTTTTATAATTAAAGACAACAAGCTGAGTACACTGAATCAACTAAAATACAAGGATCCCCTCAAATAAAAATTAATGATACAGTTGGACATCGTTCACTACTTAATGCATAGGCACGATCACTCAATCCTCCCAACACAAACACAACAAACATTTCTAATGGAGAAGACAGTGGGCATTGTAGGAGCCGGCATGAGTGGTCTCTTGGCGTGCAAGTATGCCTTAGAGAAGAGCTATTGCCCGGTAGTCTTCGAAGCCGACCGAGCCATCGGAGGCATTTGGGCTCACACAATCGAGTCCACCAGGCTCCAAACACCCAGAGATGGCTACAGCTTCTCTGATTTTCCATGGCCGCCCGACGTGACCGATGAATTCGCAGACCACAACCAAGTCATGGACTACTTGGAGGCCTATGTGCTCCGCTTCGACCTTAAGCGATACATCAAATTCAACAAAAGAGTCCTCGACATCGACTACGTCGGCGTCTCGGAGGATAAGATTCTCTCTTGGGACCTCTGGTCGGGGACCGGCGAGGCCTTGAACCCTAGCGGGTGGTGGCAGATCAGAGTCCAAGATACCAATCTAGGATCAATTGAGGTAAACATTGATTAAGGTCTCTTTATATTCGATTAATTATATTTGATTAATTAAGACTTTGCATGCATGCATGGGTTGAATTATACAGATATATGAAGTGGGGTTTGTTATACTATCCGTGGGACACTTCAGTGGAGTTCCGAACGTCCCGGACTTCCCAGTGAAGGAAGGACCGGAGATGTTCGGTGGGGATGAACATGCAATGGACTACTCGAACATGGACGATGCGAGCGCGGCGAGGTTCGTGAAAGGGAAGTGAGTAACCGTCGTTGGGTTTCAGAAATTGGCGTTGGATATCGCGGCGGAGTGCGCGAGAGCTAATGGTATATAGTAATAGCAGTTGTTTGACTGCATTTGGATGTATGGTTGAAACGCTGAGATTCTTATGTTTCAAACTCAGTTTTCAACCGCTAAAACAAACGGGATCTTAGTTGTTGTTGTTATTGTTGTTGTTTATGATGTAGAGTTTAATTTGTTTAATGTCATGCAGGAGTGGAGAAGCCATGCACGATGATATGCAGGACCCCAAGTTGGTTTGTACCAAACTATAAAGCTATGGGAGTGTCTGTTAAGATGTTCTATCTGAGTCGGTTTTCCGAGCTATTCGCGCACAAGCCCGGGGAAGGGACAATGCTCTCTCTGTTTGCCACACTAACTTCTCCTCTAGTGAGACTTCTCTCTCTTATCCATATCTTATGTGACACAAGAGGATATAATAAATATAAAACTTATCGTTATTAGTAAATACAAAAAGGATCCGTTTGTTTTCATATAAAACTTATGCATGTAACAATTATCATTTCTGGTATTTAATAAATCAGTTTTCATGTATTAATTAGTCTCCATATGGATATTCTTGAATTTTTGTTTTTAGTTTTAGATTATATTTTTTTTGTGTTAAAGTCAACAAAACATATTTTTATAAAAAAACTTGTTTTTTTTATGAAAAATGAAATGAGCTTAAGAAACTATGGACTATAATACAATATGTATCAATAAAATAAATACAAGTCTACCGGGGGGACTTATTAATAAATTGTTGAATAAGAAATTAATCATTTTTACCATTTTCTTTCTTTTTACACCATAGTGCAAAATATTTTCTTCAACAGTCTTATCATGCATGATTTTTTAGTTTATTTTTTTAGTAGAGGAGTTTTAAAACGTCAAGTTTTTATTTTATTTGTTTTGAATTAGACCCTAATTAATTTTTTGAAGACTTGATTCGTATTGATAATGAGTATCCCTTTTTGTTGGGGTTTTCAAAAGACAGGGACGTGAAGATTTGGTTTGGATTTTCAATATATATATTTACTTAATTAAACTCCTCACTTTTAGGAAATGATTTATGTTTTAATATGTTTTCATCATTTTAAATATGTAATAATGAACCTAAAACGTGTGAGTAATTCATGTTAACAAAAAAATTAATATTAATTCGGAAATATAGGTATGATCAAATTATTACTAAAGTCAGAGAGATCTTATACAGATCCTTAATCAAGTGTTTCTAATTAATTATAAATAAAAAAATTGACCCAATTTGATTTTCTTATTGGTTTGGAAGAAACAAATTGTTATGGATTTTTTTTTCTTAAAAAGAAAAAAAATCCAAGAAAGGACATTTAATAACAGCACGTGGTGCGTTGAATTACAACATGACTCCTTGGTTTCTATTGAATTCACAGATGTCAGTCCAACTGTTCAATCGAATTTCAAATGCCTCATTAATCGATCAATTAATGTTACATTTTTAAGTTCACTCCTCGACAGCTAATGAGTGATATTACTTTAAATAGTTTTTAAAATATTTTAGCTTTTCCTAATTCATTGTAGCGTACATACATGCCTGGTTATTTCCACCAATCTTTTAGCCCCTGATTAGATACTGATAAAAGCTATTATGATATAAATATTATTTCATAATATTAGTAGAATAGATCATTTTTGTTGTTCACATATGTTTTTAGTTTTTCTTATTATGAAATATAATAATATAAGGGATTTTTAGTTTTAAGTCCCCGGAAACTATCGAATTTAGCGATCAATCCCTCACTTCTTCATATTTTGATTTTAGTCCCTGCATTTAAATGATAATTTAAGAATAGGTCCCTGGGAGGGACTTATTCTTAAATTATTAAGTTTGTGTTTTAGTCCCTGGGAGGGACCTATTCCTAAATTATCATTAAATGCAGGGACTAAAACCAAAATACGAAGAAGTGAGGGATTGATCGCTAAATTCGATAGTTTTCGGGGACTTAAAACTAAAATTCCTAATAATTATTATTATTTATTTAGTTGATCAAATATTTGAATGTGTTCCTCATTTATAAAAGGTAATAGAGTGATTTGACATGTTGATAGATCAAGTAAATTATATGTTTGGATCTGTGTTTAAACATTAAACTCCTTCCAAATATTGATTCCTGAATTTGATTAACTAAACATATAATTTATTTTGAATTATATGTTTGGATCTATAACATTAAACTCCTTCCAAATATATGGACTGTTTGGTTGCACGATTTGGGCGATTCCGCTTTTTAAAAAGCTAAAATTCCAAAATCGTGCAGCTAAACGGGTTGGATTCCGGCGGAATCAAAAGCTGGATTCATTTTAATTTCTCTCTCGAAATCCGTGTTTTAAAAAGCTCAGAAACTATGATTTTCGGTCGGAATCGATTTTTTAAATTTAAAATCAACTTTCTCTACCAAACATTAAACCACTTTCAAATATTGATTCCTAAATTTAAAAAAAGCATCCCAAAAAGTCAAGGTCTAAAATCACCTGAAAAAGCAGCTTTATTTCAAAATCTATTTTTCAATTTGTGTTTTCAAACAGACATAAAACACATATCCAAACGGATCTCATGTAAAGTATACTTAATCACATCCAGTTTGGTCTTGTCAAGGTTGACCCTAGCCTCTTTGCATCAGATTCAGTTTCACCGAAATTAAAGCCCCTGAATCAAAAATAGAAAATTCATATTTTATTTGGATATTTTTTATTATTTTAATTTATAAAAGTTATCTATTTCTTATTTTTAGATCGTCCTTTATTTTGTTATTTATTTATTTATTTATTTATTATGTTGTTATTTTATTAGAATTTATTTATTTATTATTTAATTTTTAAAGAAGTTATGTTATTTTCCTTTTATGTTTTGCAATTATTTAAAGATATATGTGTTTTTGTTATATATTTTTCTAATTTTATTAGAATTAATTTTCATGAAGTTTTAAAAAAAATTGTGGTTGTAAAATATAAAAATAAATTACGTGAACATGGATCCCATCCCATTCCATAATGTCGCTCTTAGCTCCAGCAAAAAAGCAAAAACATCGTTGCACCAGTGAATTTTATAGAAAGTTTTTCACATTTTTTATATATGATATCATTTAATTCATTAGAACTTACCTTTCATCTTTTTTTTTCATCTTTTATAAGCTTCATTACATGAGTATATGATATTCAGAAAAATAAAAACAAATTGAATTATTCATGGGATCACATTTTTGTTTTCTTCCCCAACAACCAGCGAGTGTATCCACGCTCGAATTCCGCAATTGGCGATCATCGGGTTCCTGGAGAGCCCGTCGAGCCTGTTCCCGGCGGAGATGAGGTGCAAGTGGCTGTCGCACCTCCTCGGTGGCGGTTTCAAGCTGCCGAGCGTGAAGAGCATGGAAGCGGAGGTGGTGAAATGGGAGCGCTACATAAGGCGGTAGTCCGGTGAGGGCTGCAGGTGGTCGTGCGTGGGGACTCTCCATATGTGGTTCAATGACAAGCTCTGCAAGGACATGGGGTGGAGCCATAACAGGAAAAAGGGGTTCCTCGCCGAGTGGCTCTCGCCGTATGGACCCGCCGATTACGTCGAACCCTCGACGGTGTGAATGCGTTCGGCGCGTGTTGTTGGGAAGGTTGCGATGCTTGACACGAACTGTGGAGAAACATTTCGTTTTGTTTTTTTTTGTTTGGTATGCGTTTCTGTATGCGCGGATGTGTGGTCTCGCGCGCGCGCGCATGTGTGAGAGTGCATGCCATGATGTTGTACTCTCTTCAAATAAGTCTCTGTGCTATTGATATGTGGTATGGAAACTTTAGAGATTCTTATAATCTGTTTAGTTTTTCAAAAACATTATTTTCAAAAAAATTATATGCACACAGTTGATTAATAATAATTATATTTATTATGCTATAATAAAATGTTAGAGGACCACCGTGATACCGCGCGTTCTCTACCACTCTTAACGAGCAATTTTAGCTTGAGATTAGTGCGCATACGAGACAGGAGTACCTGAAAGGAAAATAATATGGAAACGTTAGAGATTCTTATAATCTGTTTAGTTTTTCAAAAGCATTATTTTCAAAAAAATTATATGCACACAGTTGATTAATAATAATTATATTTATTATGCTATGATAAAATGTTAGAGGACCACATAGATACCGCGCGTTCTCTACCACTCTTAACGAGCAATTTTAGCTTGAGATTAGTGCGCATACGAGACAGGAGTACCTGAAAGGAAAATAATATGCCCAGCTCCCATTGTACCTCCAATTGCAGTTCATACCAATTTAAAAAAATCATATACTTTTCAATTGAAGTACATGTTGTTATATAAAATGAAGTATATACAGAATTGCATTAGTGCTTTTTTTTCATGTTGAAAAAATGAAAAAAAAAATTCACCATACACTATGACAAACTACATATATTATGATAGCACAGTATATATTATACTGTTATAATGTATGAGACTATAAAATGGATTGAGTGTATCAGTCCTTGAACCTGTAAAAAAGGTGGATTGTTTGTTTGGGCTAGCCCACTGTACTGATTGGGGAATTTGGATTATTATTTGGATAGAATCCATCAACCGCCGATCTGAGCAAGGAATGATCCCTATCAGGAATGTATATTTATAAAGAAGGTAGTCCATGTAACTGTGCACTTGACTTGCAATAACTTCACTTTTTTGATTCCATCAACTTTTGCCAATCAATACAAAAATATTGATTCTATCATAATGATAATCCTGAGATGATGGTTTTCCAACAACTTTCTCTATAGAGAGCTCATCCGCTGGTTCTAGTGAAATGATTATGAAAGAGTGCTTTTACACAATTTTATTCTAGCTCCACTTTCAGTCATATATGCGTTAATAAAAAATTATCCGAGCATATATTTATTTTAACGATGTATATATTTCGATAAATTTTTTTCATATTTTCTATAAATGTATTCATACAATTCATTAGAGTATAAATTTTATTTTTAAAAAAAAGTATAAAAAAAAGTGTACTTCATTAGATAAGTTATACTATTTTTAAAAAATTCAAAATACTTATAAACTGGATTTATGACTGAAAAATGGACTGAATGTAACATTATCCATTATGAAAACTTGAGCTACACATGTTGCTTATAAAAATGTGTTTGGGAGATTATATGTTTGCATGAAATTGAATTATATTTAAATCAAAATCATTTTTAAATAACTCAATAATCACACTTTTACGAAGAAAATGAAAATTAACTTTTAATTATAAAAATAACTTTTTAAGAATTTAATAAATTATGTTTTCTATATGCTATTTTAAAAATTTGCTTTGAATGATAATATGTTTTTCAAACGATATCTAAGGTACCGTTTGGACCCCCATCGGGCGAGCGGTGGCGTTGCCGAACAATAGAGAATGCGAACTCACTCTCAAATAGGTTTTTGTCGTCTGCGTTGGAAGTAGAGAAACCCCTTGTCGTATGAGTTTCCGTCCATTTTTTTCGCGTTCGCCGACTCTGCGAAAACATAGATTTGGGCAACGCGGTCTGTCCCTCGTGTTTCGGCAATGCGAACGCCCATCGACGAGTGTCCAAAGGAACCTAAGTTTCCAAAATATTTTGGACATTTGGGCAGCTCTAACATGTTCAGGTTTTTGCAAAAATCATTTTTAATTAAATATGTTTTCAAACACTCAGTTTATCCCACTTATCATAGTCATTTGCTTTAACCATATCAACTTTCATTGCCACCATTAAGGGGAATTTGTGATCCTACCCTTTGAAAAAAGAGAAATAAAGGAAAAATATAAAAAAGTATGTGTTAACCATATCAAATTTTTTGCAAGAATATTAAAAAAATATGCTTTATGAAAAACTATTTTTAAAAATAATTATAAATGAAAAATTGTTTTTTTTATTGGTTTCTAAAAATGGTATCCTCCATATACCTCAAAAAAATAGGGTTGACCCTTTTGGTAATTTATTTTAGACTTTTATTCCTTTATATATTTTTAATGCATCAGTCTTCCATTTTAAATAAAATAAAATTAAAACATATAAAAAACCACCCATATATGTAATTTTTAATGAACTTTTACTGACACAATAAACGATGACCATTAACAAACGTAGAACAAATGTCAAGTCAATTTTAATCCCTTTTTAATTTTCAAAATTATTATATATGTGAATAATAAGAATAAAATAAAATGTTGATTCAGCGACTCAATTTTTACTTTTAATTTTTATTTAAGACCGTTACAATTGTACTTGTTTGGACTTTGGAAAGTGTGTCTGTTCATACTTATTGGGGGTATTATATTTTTTTAGTTTAAAGTAAAGCATGTTTCTTAAAACTTATTGAAGGTTCTTATAAGATAAAAAAATAACTTAAAAGTAACAATCTCAAAGATGAGTCAATGGTATTTGTCATATTACACATCATGCAAAACTTTGTAAATTTCTTATCTGGCATATAAATATCCTAATTTATGGGTGGTGCGATTATACCAGTATATCTCATTAGCACTCTCAAGTTAAGCGATAAATCGATATACTCAATTCTTTTTATAATCTTATCTGTTTCATACATTATGAATTGCGCTATTCGTAATGTATAAGATTATATTGTTTTATATAAAATAAAAAATTTATTTATTTTTATATATAATTGTATATCTATATATATTTTATTTTATATAATAAAACATTTACCTCAATAAAAAAAAATTATGTGATTTTAAAACAAATGACAGACAGAGCATCGGCGGATAGACATTATTTTCCAATCAAAGTTGTAACAAATATCCCCATTATGCCAGGAACTCCAAAGTCCAAAGGTTGTTTTGTCCTTTTTTTTAGTTTAAAATAAAAATTGAATTAATTTTTTTTCTTATTAATTCTTTTCCCTTGAAAAAAACTCAGAGAGAGAGAGAGAAGCCGTAGTACATCAGAGCTTCACATTCTTCGCCGTGTGTGTTAAGGTGGGCAATGCAAAGTTGGAATATAACAACCACTGTGAGAGAGAGAGAGGGAGAGGGAGAGGGGGAGAGAGATTTATATGCACTTTAAATGGGCTCTCCTTTTCTCTCCTTCGTCATCTATTCTCTGCAATTATGGTGGGTCGTTAATGGCAGAAAGTTTTCTGACCATCATATAACTCCGATCAGGCTCGATCTCTACCGTTCAAGGTATGTAATTCCCACATCTTTGTTTTCAGTGACTTTTTAATACCTTCTTCACTTTGTCGTGGAAAAAAAAAGAATCTTTTCAATTGGGTGTTTTATTTCCTTTAATTGTTGTTGGATTTCAAGAGGTTTTACCGTTCAAGATACAATTCCCACATCTTTGTTTTTGGTGACTCGATTTTCACTTTTTGGGGGAAAAAATTGAATCTTTTCAATTGGGTTTGTTATTTTCTTTACTTGTTGTTGAATTATAAGAGGTGTTTAATTTGGGTTTTCAATTAGAGAAAAAAATTGCAACTTTTTTGCCCCCAAGATGGTTCTGTTTCGGATTTCGATTTGTTAGTGGATTTGAAGCAATGAATAAACTGGGTCTTTGTTTAATTATATATCAAGATTGATTATTTTGTTAAATTTTGGATTATGTTCTTTAGTGTGTAAAAATATGGTTTAATTTGGTTCATCACTTGAGATCGCAGTGATAATTTAATTGAAGATGTGAAAGCTCTGGTGGATCGTCACCCGGATGTATTTACTGTAAGCAGTTTGTGTTTTTTAATGCCTTCTTAAAATCTCATCAGGTGATGAGTTTGCAAGTTCTGAATTATTGATGTCTTGATGACAATATATGTTGTGCAACAGATGGAGACAATGAGAGCAGTAGATAATGATTATTCGGCAGCAATATCAGTAATTACTTACAATAATCCCAAGAGAGGATTAGATGAAAAATTGAAATCAAGAATACTCATTGTAAGTTGTATTATTGTTTTCTTTATCTGGGGAATTATGTTGAAATGAATGTCTTTTAATTGTAAGACGAGACATTTTTGTTCCTTTTATTTTACAAGTTCAAAACCAAATATTTAGTGATAACATGATTATGAACATAATGTATGGCAACTTTATGGATATATTGAACTGATTGATTCAGGGATTCAATAGCTGGTGTAATTGCTTGTCTTCCAGAGTTTCGGTCAACATGGGAGGGAGCTTATCACTTCTGAGGTTGCTTTGCATCTCCTGTCTGTCATAAGCAAAGAGAAAAGGTTGCCTAACATGGATCTCAGTTCCCTTGACAAGACACTAGAAAATCTCATGATAAAGGTATGTGAGTATTATGCTTCTTTCTGTCAATCTGCTATACTATTCTGATTAGATGGTTATATGAATGGCATCCAACATTCTTTCTGTTATTTTCGTTGACAAAATAATTAACTTGAGTGATTGGTAGGTGGTGCCTATGGAAAATTTGAATGGTCGCAGACTTGTTGAAGCGGGAGATCCTTGTGAAAGGAGAAATGGTATTTATTTGATTGTTGTTTGTTGAAATATCAGTAAACATTATGGTTTAGATATAAGATCATAGAATCTTGTTGAACAACAGGAAGGGCTGTTGATCTCAACCGAAACTGGAGTGTAGATTGGGGAAAGAAGGAGCAGGTCTGGTCATACTGAATTTTAATTCCTCAGTTCTTGTTTTGCATTCTTTAGGGAGCATATTATCATTCTGTTAACATTTCTTCTCGAACTGAGTGACAGTGAAAGATTATCTTAAATGATCTCATTATATATAATGTATTAATGTATTGTTATCCTTGGTCGCTAACTCATGAAAGAACATTGAGTTAACCTATTCCTTTGAGATAGAACATTTGGTCCATGATATGGTGTAGGTATTTTCATAACAGAGATTGTGTGTACCTTCAGATTTAACTATTAAACAAGGTGTTTTTTTTTTTGTGTGTTATTAGTGAAGAGGTGGGTCAAATTTTGTGTCTGTCCCAAACTCCAAATGTCTCCTTGAAAACATATCTCCCTGTTAATCATATTACTCATTAAGCAATTACTAGGGACATATTTGGAATAGAGAAAAAGTAGAATGGTTTCACTTCCACTTTGGCAGCAATCCCATAAAAAAACACACCCCACATTTATATTCTTAAGATTTCTCTATCAATCTCTCTTTCATTACGCACCATACTAGCGGTTAATATTTAAGCAGTCATTTTTTTTTGTACCTGGTGCACTGTATAGAGTGATCAAATAATTTATTATGTATGCTTGCAATTTTCAGTCTTGAAGATGAATAATAACTCAGGATCATGAAAACATTTAATGATATACATTAACATCTTAAATATAAGCCAAAGCAGTTACCAGAAGTTTTATAATTCACTTGGAATACTAAATTCTGAGAAAAAGTTAGGGTGCAATATGAGAGTTTTTTTTCCCTCTTAAGCATATTTTAGTTCTTCTTTTGGTGAATATGTATCTGATCACTTCTTATTCTAATGCTAGGACTTCGATCCCTACGAAGAAAATCCAGGAACTGCCCCATTTAGCGAGCCAGAAACTCAAATAATGCGGAAACTCTCGACATCCTTCAATCCACATATATGGGTGAATGTGCACTCGGGGATGGAGGTGAGCCATGTTATATTCACCACTGCTTTTAATCACTTTGGTTATTTGTTAGTAGCACATCTATTTTTGGCATGTGGAGCCTAGTGTTACTTTCTGAAGTAATAGATAAATGTAGTCAATCTGCATGTAAAGAGCAATTATTTGTTGTTGAGGTCAAGATGAATTTGATGGTGTCCCATGCTGCATCTTGCAAATATGACTTCTAAATAATGTACACAGTATGGTGACAGTAATGTCTCCAGCTAGTTTGCGAGGATGTACAAATGTAATAAGGAACTACAAGCCAAAAATCCTGAAAACATGTCTTCCATATGAGAAGCTCTCCATTCTTGACCTTTATATTTTTCTTGTTTCATTTGTAAGGGTGGGAAGTTACCACCAATGTTATTGTGATATGCTCCAAATAGACTACTCTCTGTAACAGGAAGGGCAGGCCTCAAAAGCCTCGTTACATGTACACACCAAACATATTGGATATGATAACATACAGTAGAATGGACTTCGATTACGTACTTAGCCACAGAGCGAATTCTGAAATTCGGTGATTTTGAACTGTCTTTAATATAGTAAAATCATTCATGAAAAACTATATGCTCCTTGCCACTGATGGACGCGTGTTTGACACATTCTTCTCTTTTTTCCGTCTACTTTATCATTGGCATGTTTCCAATGTCTTTTCTTTTGGAATCTGAGAGAGCCATTGATTCAGGCTATGTTCATGCCATACGACCACAGGAATGCAACACCTGATGGATCAGCATTCAATGCAATGAAGTCGATATTGGAAGACTTGAACCATCTCCACTGCCGAGGCAGATGTTTGGTTGGTTCAGGTGGAGGCTCTGTCGGGTCAGTGACACCACATTTAATCATTCTCCCATTGTAGAATAAATGGAGTGCTTATTCATGATCTTTGATCGTTCTCAGGTACCTAGCTCATGGAACTTCAACTGATTACATGTATGATGCTCTTAAGGTGCCAATGGCCTTTACTTTTGAGGTAAGTCTAAATCTAGCAATAGATAACCTACTGCGATGTGGTACGGATCCTCATTAGTCGTGTGAATATCTGTTCTTCAGATCTATGGAGACTTGGAAGCCCCATCAAGAGACTGTTTTAGAATGTTTAATCCCATCAACCTTGCGACCTTCAATGTAAGTGACAAGACACAATGTCTGTATTCCATGATGAAATGGTAAACTAATGTTCTCCTCTTACCTGTGTTTTTTCAGAGAGTACTTAATGATTGGTCCGCAGCGTTCATCTCATTATTCGAAAGGGGACCTCTCTTGTTGGATAGAACCAGTGATTGGGTACCTATTGACAGTTACAAAGAGCTGATGGGGAGGAAGGAAGTGAAGGGGATGGAAATGATTGACCTTGGGATGCAAGAGATAAGGACTTATTTCAGGCTCTTCTTGTTGTCATCAGTTTTACTGATGTTCATGTTTTGTTCCAGAATGTCGAAGAGCAAGTGTATTCCCTCCTTGTCTTCCATTCCTCTTTGAGATTATTATTATTATTATTATTATTTTGGTGAAAATTCTTATTCATATCAAAATCAGAGAAATGAGAGGGGGAAAGGCCTTTTCCCCTCCAAGGAAAACCCAATTAAAAGACAACATTTTTGTTATACTGTTAGTCTCTCTCTCTCTTTTTCTTATAGTTGAATCGGAGTGTAAAAATAAACGTATTCGGGTTTTGGTAAGCTTTTTTTTTTTTGTCAAATTTACCCCTATCAACAAGCAAGCGACCATATCCAAACTCAAATTCTCTCACTAGAGAGGAGGTACTATGTCATTATACCTAGAGGAAGTTTGGTGGGAGATTTTTGTTTGTCCTTCTATCCCTTTTTTAGGTCAGATTTTTGCAAGTACATTTTTATTTGTGAAAATTTGTGAATTCATATTTACTCTTAATCATTTGATCGAATTTTTGTTTTCCTGAACCAGTATTTTTTCTTTCTGAAAAAGGGTTTTGTTTTTTGTCAATGATTAAAAATAAATAAATTAATAAAAATATAAAAAATGTTTTTTCAAAAACCTTTACTTAATTTTTTTGTTTTATATAAATATATAAGAAATTTTCGTTCTTTAAGAGATTGAATTCTGATTGATTTCTTGAGAACCAAGAATGGAAACTTTTCTGTTTAGAATATCAGACAAATGAAGGGCTCTAAACTTGTGCTTCCTCGTAATTGGAAAGGTTAACAAACTAACCCTAAACCAAAATAGGTTGAAAGGAGTAGCTGTGTCTTTTCTATTTTACATTTTATTTCCAAATAGAGCAATGACACTGTAAATCACAAGTAAGAAAATGAGCCTAATTTTGGAATGAAAAGCATGAAATCCAACGGTCAGTAAATCCAAGTACTGATTGTAACGCTTATAACGGATTATACAGAGGAAGGATTGCATGCACATTGGAAACTCCGAAAACAAATTACACGTGTCATTCCATTGTTATAAAGCTCGTCCTATAAATAGCCCAAAAAAAGGGCAAAAAGCCATGGAAGAGCAAAGTGTTCTTGTTAGTCACTCTTTTTGAAGGGTTTTTGAAGATGTGATGGAGGCCTTCAAGAACAGCTGTGAATAAACCCTAACCCCCAGTTTGAATAACAGAATTGAGTTATTCTGGATAGATAATTATGTCAGTATAGATAATAAATCTACAAGAATAAGATATTTTATGCTTGGTTGTGTTTTTTTTTATTCTCATTGGGAAATGTAAAAATAAAGGTTGAATTGTTTGGTTGATAAAGAATAAAATATAAATAAAGTGTAAAAAAATTGATTTGACATGTGGGCCATTTGATGTATAAGAGGTGTTGATAGATGATTTGATGTGATAAGGTGTAAAAAGTTGATTTGACATGTGGGCCCATGAGAATAGATAAAGTAAGTATAGCTTATCCTAGGGGTTACTTAGAATTGTTATACTCTCTTATACTCGTTTAAACTGGCTTAGTAATACCAAGTTATACCATGCAAACAAACAATCATTTTCCTTATCCATTCTTATACCATCCTTATACTACCCTTATACTTGTTTATTCCGCTATCCAAACGGGGCATAAAGGGTTAAGATTCAATAAGGTGCCTTTGTCTGCATGGGATGCAGGGATGATTTATGTCATATTTGATTGTCATGGGATTCTGGGACTGGGTGGTATTGGAAAGTTTTACAAACTCACAGAAATTGTTCAAATACGAGCTCTCCAGTAATTCTGTTATTTTTGTGGGCAGAATTAACTGCTTGTATTTGATGGTTCAATATGATCATGTTTTCATTGTTGTGTGCATATTGATTTTCTTCATTTAATTATGTGACCCAAATAGTGTAGTTGTCATGTTATGTACACCATATCTTTATCATAAGATGTTGACTTGTTTCCATTAGGCTATGAAGAAGACCATTGTGAGAAACAATGAATTATTAGTTTATTTTTTTGCTTGATAATTTTTTTTGTTTGTTTTCTTATTTCCTGGTCAAATCAGGTGATTCGGTGAAACAGTGAATCATTGTATTAATGAGAAAGTGAAAAAGAATAATTTTTAATAGAAATATTTATTATTACTTTAATTGAGATTCAAATATAAAATCACGCATTCTCACTAAACCCCCTCAAATCACCCATAAATGGAAAATGACCCCACCATCATCCAAGCTATGATTTTACCCCTTTCCAGTATATGAATTCTATAATATTCATTCTCATAACAAGTTAATTTGAGCCTACATAACCGTAAATGTTAAATATCGATTTAGATGTTTACATGAAGATATGAATGCTCACAAAACATTGATCTGTAAGTGTATCAATTCCCAATTTCGACACATTTTTGCGTTCTATACACGTCTTTCTCAAACATTTGATAAACTAATATTCAATGAGATGAAAATATACCTGTGTATGTCCTTGTGGCTGCTTCAGACCAGTGTATGGCTTCAATAGTGAATAAATTCTTCCATGAATTCTGTCATCAATACTCTTATTAGCACCTATATGTTCTCCCCCGGTGGCAATTCGGCAAGCTTTGGAGGAACACCGAGAACTCTATCCATGTCAAAACGCACTTCAATGTTGCGGATGCTGTAGCCAACTATCATCAACCAGTACAACAATTTGGCAAGCTCAGGAGCGCTGGTCTCAGTCGCTGTCACCTAAAGTGCAAGGGAAATATAAGCTCATTGTTTGCTCTGGATAGCAGCAACTTCAGAAAACTACAAAAAAAATTCTTGATTTTAATATTTGCTTCTCTCTAACGTCACATGATCACTCAAAAATGTCTATATTTAACATGTAAATTATTCATAATAGATTTGTGTTTGCAACAAATATGAAAAGATCAGAATTTGAATATTAATATCTTATCTAAATGATTTAGGATAAGATACAAGCATTTATTTTTTTCAGATAACATAAGAGAAACAACAGTCTCAGCCATGGTCAACATAAGATGAAAAGATTGCAAAATTAATTCTAAATTTCTAACCTTCATTTGGGCAGGATCTGAAACTCCTAAAAGGCGTTTTATAAAAGTGTTCATGGCTAACACAACATCCTCTCCTGCACTACTTGTTAGATCCTGCATACATTGGTCAAGAAACTCAGAATCAGCATGCATGAATCCTCAAGTATATAATGACATAACATTACATGTACAGAATAATCTTTAAAACAATATGGTTAAGAGAAGAATAAATTGCCTAAGACATAAAATAAACCTTCATAGTTCAACTTGTAAATGCAGAAAAAACCAATTACATGCTTCACATCACTTCTGACCAGGATTTGTTATTCCCACAACATTGCATGAGGTTTCATGGTCCAGTACAATAGAAATGCGTACTGAGAAAAAAGAAAAAAATATCACACATATATAAAGGCATAAATATTTTCCATTTAAACATGATCCAGTGGTTCCATATGCCCCAAAAAAATCAGTACAAAGCAAAAAAAAAAAAAAATGTCAGGTTGATCATACAAAGGAGCAGTTGAAAAAATAGTAGAAACTAGCATATGCAGTGACTGAAAGGCCTAAAATTTTTGCGTACTCTAAATATACAAGCATGTACATATATAAACATAATTAACTACATAATCTTGAAAAAAAACTTGCCAAGCCACATCATAATTTTATATCAGCGGTTACTGTCACAATTAACCGCAAATTTTGTATATTTTGAACCGACTTGATCTCTCTAAAAATAAGAAGAGAGAATTATATTCTAATGATACTTCGAACAATTCTATCTGTAAAAATCAAATAAATAAAGCAATACATAAGTACAGATGCAGAATTGACAACGAACACAAAAATTGTAATTACCTTCAAATTTTGTGGCTCGAGGGATTTGAGGTATTCTAAGAGTTCATTTTGCCCATTTGCAGTCTTCCTTCCCAACTGTTTATTCAGTTCCTCAATCTCTGCTTCAAGTAACTCAATATACTTCCCTGCCTCCATTTTCTCAGTACCAGAAATTTTATTCCATCTTATAACTTCACCACTCACTTTTTTCTGTGTCCCAGGTGCATAGTCTGGTGCATCCTAAAAAACAAACAGGGAACAATTACATGAATCAGCACATAAAAGACGACACTGTAATATACACCAAGTTAAAAGGCCATCTGAATTCATAAAGAAAAAAATGTTTATGGATCTCAATATTCATAATAAGGCAGAATGGGAAATCCGGAAGCATGCCCCTCTCTAGCAATCCCTGTGACACCAAAAATTTCTATGCATTGGCTTTATTTAAAGTATACTAACATAAAAATTAGATAAAGTTTCAAGTAAACATCCATATTTCAAGACTCCTACTAGTAGATATGGTGAAAGGGACAACAATTTTAAACATATATACAGAACATGATGAGCAGATGAAAATTGTGTGCATGTTAAGGACTTTCCTAACAAGCCCAGATTTTATCACACCTCTTTCTTAAAAATTATCAGTTGGGGAAGAGTATTGTATAATTGTATACTGATTTAGGATCCTAGACCAAGAGAGCTTCCTAGAAGTCTAGAACTCCTAGAACTCTTGTTATACTATCAACCCAATTATACTAGGTATACGTTACAAAAAGGAGTTTCATGATAAGGAGTGAAATGACATTTACCTCTTTGTATAAGACCATTTTATAACTTTTCAAGAAAAGATGGACAGAGGCCTGGACAAAAGAACTGAGACAGTAATACCCTAAACTTGGCAAGATTACACCCATTTCCTACATCTTCAATAGCATTCTATGAATTCAAGAAATCTGCTGTCCGTCCTGCTACTACAGGGAACAGTAAATGATTTTCATCAAAATGTCTATTGGCTATTGAATGTCAACAGACTCTAAAATGTAAATTCATTTGGTCAATGCTGGGTTGCTTGTACAAAATGAGTCATAAGAGATATATTAAATACAAAAAACAATGTGAGAAAAAATGGTCTTTCAAGTTCATGTAGCCTATGTATAAACATCAACTTTCATTTTATTTTATTTTTTTGTGAAAATATCAACACTCATAATGAATGATTCTCAATCTAATAGTAGTGAACTTTACATAGTCCATGTAGCAGAAGTGAGTCCATTTTCATATATACATAGAAGTCCTGCACGCAGCGTATAAAAGACCAAAACATTTTTGTGCAAAAATTTGAGTGAGTACTTGCAAGAGGGAAAAACAACCTTTTTATCCTGAACATCTGGGAGAGCAATCTGCTCCAAGCTCTGCTGCAATTCCAGACGATATTGTGCATTTCTGAACATGTAACCAGTCATTATAACACTGTACATAAGCTGTGCTATATTTTCAGCAACCTGCATCAGGAAACCAAATATCAAAACAACAGGAATCAAAATAACAATAAATACCTTATGAGATGATTCTGAATAATAAAGGTCCATTTTTGGAGTAGTGTGACTCCAATACCCCAAAGAAATTAATATAAAATAAAACGCAAGAAATAGAATAATTAGAGATCCAGGCTATGAATAGTAAAAATGCATAAGTATGATAAGGATATATAGACAGAGTTAAGGTTTGCTGACGTGAAGTATAATGACTCAAACTATAAGCCAGAACTAAAAAAATGGCAAATTATGTAAAAACTTACAGTGGTGACAGTTATTGCGAAGAATTGAGGGGGGAGTGTTCCAATCATATTTGTCACAGTCTGGCGCATTGCATCGACAACCTTCCAGAAATGATGAAGATGTTTTAGTTAAACATATGCTTGCTGATCAACGAATCCCTATGCCAACACCACAAACGATAGAAAGTATACACATGCACCACATCATTGTGAGGCAAATAATCAATTTTTTGCTGCTTTGAGAACACATTAAACATGTTTTGTAATAAATAATAAAATCCTATGAGGCATCAGTCTCACCTGTGGAGGTGCTCTTTTTACAAACAACTCCATAATTTCTGGTTGAACATTCTTGACATATTCGAAAAGAATTTCCTTCCTGCTCTTTGGCTTGGCATATAAAAGAATACCTTTAAGCATAAACACAACATTTTTCATACATAATATAACATCAAAAAAACAAATAAATAAACAACTTAAATGACGATGTGCAGCTGAAACAAAGAAAGATCCTGGAAAGAGGGAAAAAAATTTTGGGTTTAATATCCTGGAAAAAGAGATAAACTCTAGCTAGAACCTGACCTGTGGAAAATAATGTTGAACTTTCCATTTTTCAAAAAAAAAAAAAAATCCACGGCTACAATCTGCATGGACCGTGCAGTTAGGTCCACACACGAACACCAAAAACTTCTGAAAAGAAAATATACCTATCAAGTATCAAACATTTGTAATGCAAAGGACATCGCCCCTATTGATCTACTATAAACCAGAAAAACTAAGAACACCGTAAGCCTAAAACATTGATTATATCAATCTACACTCGAAACCATCAATTTTGGCCAACTTCATATGTTCCAAATTCATTTCATCTGATCATAATTACCTCATCTAAAACTCACTCCATCACTATATATAATAATATAACTGCATTTAACTGTAACCTTATCACTTCTTTGAAATCATAAATCAAAATCGAATGAAAACTCACACTACTGATCGTGATCTGAAACCTAAACCTTCAAATGCATGCAATACCAAATGTCCTAAATTATCAACTCATAAGGTTTCCACTTGAATTATCCGCCCGCCTTGAACAATCTTGCACACCATTCCATTAACTGACATCCAAGCAATAACAAAAATAGATGGAGACTCGATAGAGCAACACTACCAGGGATCCGTTTGGGGGCTTTGTGTCGCCGCCACTGCCGTTCGGGGCACCGCCATCAGAACTGTGACTGCGGACTCTGAAGGAGAGCCATCTCCGGCGGGTCTTCTTCAGAGGGAATTGAAGGTGACGGGAGGGAAGAGCAGTGCAAGAAGCGAGAGCCCGCGAAGCAGAGTGAGAGCAAATCGAGAACGGCTTGAAAGATACAAAAGTGGAAGACATTCTACACTGAATAAATCTCTCTCCCTCTCTCTCAAGCGCGCGTGCTCGGTCTCTGAATTCGAATCGTCATTCGAGGAGGGAAGCCATTGATTAGGGTTAAGGCCGGCCGTAGCGGAGAAGATGAGGGAGAGAGGGAGGGAGGGGACGTCTAATAATCTTTCCAAACGTCTCTCTTTTAGTGATTCGTTGTGGATGAAGAAATCCATCGATTTGGACCGTCCGATGGATGGGGTTCAGACATTAATGCAGATTCATTGAGTGCGCGTTGGGAAACGTATGAGACGATCTGAGCCGCCCGATCGAACAACCTGACTTGGGCTATTAATGGGCCTTTCTAATTCGCTTCAGGGAAAATGATATGTCCCGCTATTGCAGCCCAGTTGCAATCCACACACTGATTTTTTTTTTTTTTTTTTTTTTTTTTTTTTAATCATACACTCTTGTTGAAGTACATGTAGTTATATAAAATAAATTATATACTGAGATATATTAACATATTTTTCTTCACGTTAAAAAAATAAAAAAAATTGTGCATACACTATGATAAGACAATATATATTACATTATCATAGTGTATGTGACTGTAAAACAGACAGCAAAAGAATTGAGTGTATTAGCACTTGCCTCACTTCAGTGATATGTCCCTCTCCTCTCTCTCCCTGACGTCCTTCGCCAGCCACCCTCCTCTACCTCCTACCGCCCTGTCTCTCTATCTCTTTTTTTCTCTCCCAACACCACCAACCAAGGTTGGTTGGTTCTCAAATAAAGTGTATATTTTCAATAAATTGTATGAATCTACATATAAAAAGTAAATATTTACATGTTTTTGTTTAGTGAGCCATATATTAAAGAAATATAAGACTGTGCGTGAGACTAAACAAAATTTTATTAAAATCAGTGAGTATTACATATATGATTCAAAAGAAATCAAAATATGAATGCAATAGCTTTCTTATAAATAACATCCCAACTAAAGACATTTTCAAATAGTTACTTTTTTAAAGTCCACGTGAAAGAAAGATTTCTAGGATCTTCACTTCACAAGGCAATGCACACGAGTCAACAAAGTAACATCTAAGATTCCAGAATTTCCAATCCCTTCAAAACAAGCCTCATTAGGTCCTACTCTCTGTCACTCCACAATCAATCATCCAACCAAAGAATCATTTCCCTGAAAAAGAGAGAAACGACAACTCATTCAAAACCCTCTCTAATGGCTTCCACGCAATCTCTGGACATCATCACTGTTTCAACACTCAACGGAGTACTCTACCTACCTATTCTCAGCTTTTCATAAAGGGCCTAGTTTTAGCTTTGTACATGAAAACACCTATGAAAGTAACATTACCCATCTGTCTTGGTTTCGCTTGGGCACTCTGTGACTCCCAGATGCATTGTTTGTTGGGTCCTTCCCAATGTAGAAAGTCCACTTGAACAAAAAACCAACAGCAGAGCATATTTGAAAGCTTGTTTGAATCTGGAAAGATTCAACTATTGCAGATTTGTAAATTTGTAGCTTGAGTTAGACAAAAACACTTAGATTTATTTTATCTTTTGACGATAATAGTAAGACCTTTTATAGTGAAGATATAGAGATATCATGGAAATTTTTTCTGCAGTCTTATAGATGCATTATAAAGTAATCATCTTTTTTTAGTCACTGCTACATGTATTTTAGATAACCCATACAAGAATGTTTGATCAATATGATTTCCCCTCCTCAAATGGATATCAAGTAAATTTTCTTATAAATTTTTTTTAATGCAGTCCCACTTGAACAAACATGTATATATATATATATATCTGGGAGAGATGATGGGTTCACGACCTTGAGAGAGACCGCAGAGGGTGTGCTTTCGGTTGTACTATTATATTAGATAGATATGAGACGAGAGAGAGAGAGAGATAGACATAGTCGTGATTACGAGGATGGATGCGGTCATTCGGTGACGGTTGATGACCTGGTAAACAAGCCGTTTGATCGAGATTTTTTTCCAAATCCAAAATCTCGGTCGTCGTGATATCGAGAAACACAGATCCGGACCGGTCATTTACGATGCGATGGACCCGCATGATCGACGGCCCGTGATCGCGCACGGTCGCACCGACCGCACACCGCACGTAATCGGACTCCTCTATATATATATATATATATATATATTCATAAAAATGATGTGTGTTGTGTTCCAATGAATTATATGATTTGTTTATAGAAGAAATGAAAGATTGTATATTTCTTTTGACAATGTATATTCCTTGTTTAACATGCATAAGAATGCACTAAATGAAACTCAAGATGAAATCATCTGTCTCAAAGTCATAGGGAATCCACGTGGCACCCAATGAAATCACCCTACGTAGATAAAATGAGTTTGTTTAAGTTATACAATTTTTTTTTTGTAACATCAAACAATATAGATATATTTTTTTAAGGTGATTTTTATCACTTATGTAAAATTTCTAATTGGGTGTCAGGATCCTCAAAAACTTTCACACAGAGGAACTCCAACATATGAAATGTATTGGAACCACAACTTTATTATCATTTAAACCATAACGATATAATAGCATCACTTTGAACAACTACTTTACTTTCAAGTTGTTATTAGTCTATTTAAATTTTCTTACATGGACGCACGATCACTGAAGCGTGTAGTCTACCCCTTCTTCTCTGATGGTTTTGTTCCATCATTCTGAACGTGACAGATGATCAACGTGTCTCCTGATCTCCAATGTGCAAGGTCCAGGGATTTCAATTTCATACAAAAATAAAATAAAATAATGACCACCAGTTGTTGCATTACCTATTATTATTATCTTTCTATTATTATCTATTATTATTACATGAAAAGTTCTTTTTTATTGTTTTATATTCTATACAAGACCGACTGTCCCATCAAAGGTAGATTAGATGAACCTAAGATTTAGATCGGACGGCCGAGATTGGATGTGCACGGAACAGCCCCGGCTTTAAAAAGCGAAGGTCAATGGAGTAGTTGAACCGATACAGCCTTTGAAAATATGTCCCTGAATATCTATCTATCTGTCTAGTTTCCAAATGGTTGATCTGACTTTCTTTTCCCTTGTTTTTTTAATATCAATATCAAAATGTTGTCAAAATATATTACTGTTAAAAATGCATTTCATTTTTTTTTAAACAATGATTCCAAAGTTCAGCATTACATAACAACTCTGTCCCAGATGCCGGATGTTTAAAAAAAAAAAAAACCTCTGCCCCGGATGTTTCATGCTAATTTAAAAGGCAACAAAATTTTGATGATAAATTATTTGGAAGATGGGTCTATGTAAAATCTGGTGTTTTTGTTAACCGAGAGAAAAAAAATTATCACTTTCTTTTATTCATTTTGTCTTATCAAAAAATAAAATGTAATTTTATTTTTGTAAAAAAAGATCCACAGTATAACTATATTTGTATGCACAAACAAATGTAAATTGGTTAAAAAAATGATTTAAATATCATTTAATACTATGCACAAAAACACGTTAATTATTTTTTAAAAGAATTAAATTCCTTTTCTTTGTTCATATTTATGAGAATCATAATACAATAACACTTTTAAAAAATTCTCATGTCCAAATGGAAAATCAAAACAGATGCCTAAGTTTATTTTTATTTTTTGAAAGTACAGATACCTAAATTTTATCTTTATCTTTATTTTTTTTATAACTGACCAAAAAAATTGTCCTTCAACCACTTATTCATCACTTTCTTTAGATTAAAGTTATCAATTTCAATCAAACCGAGGACCGTCATTAGGAAATGCATAATGACCTAAATACCCTTACTAATATCCAATATCCAAAGTTATATAGGGGTCATCTCAGTCACCGCCGAATGGGATTTCGGGCAGTTGGAATCCAACCACTTAACGACAAAATAATACGTTGATAACCAGGAAAAGCGTTACCGCCGATGCCTAATCTCATTTGTTTTTTTATAAAAAAGAGAATAAATATCTAAATAGAGGTTACTTGTCGACTCAACAAGGCATATCGTATACAACAATGCAACAGAGTGAGAAATATTGGTTGTCACGTGCGATTAGTGTCCCCTGAAATCCAGGGACATTTCGGGAACGAAAAAACATATGGTTACCAGACTAAATAGTTGTGTGGGTGGGGGTGTTACCAGACTAAATAGTTGTGTTAAAAAATGTTAGATGTGATTCGTTTGAATTTGCAGTGAAACGGTTTTACGTAGAAAAATGAAGAAGTAAGAGATTGATAGTTAAATTCGCGATATAACTCCATCGCAAATTTAAATATAATAATTTTAATATTAGTATTTTCACGACTGTTATAACGGTAAAAGATTATTTTTCTCGATGTTTGAAAAACACAAGAAACATCACTTAAATATATTTAAGACATTATTTTTGTAACACTGATCATGAATAAATTGTAAATAAAAAATAATATAATTTAATATTTGAATATTTTTTATTTACAATAAAAATAACGTATTATTTGATTTGATATACAGCGTTACAATTCTGAGAGAATCAAGACTATCATGTTAACTTAGAGCATCTTCAATGGACATGTTAACTCATTGGTTAGTGTCATATTTTTATAAAAGATGTAAAAATGGTGCTCCAATGGAAGTGTTAATGATATGTTAAATGTGGGTCCCTTTTGTCATATGTTAGTTTTCATGTTAATTTTAGCTAGTGCTTTAGCCAATCAAATGTAGGTCCCACCATTCAAAATATTTTAAAAAATATTATTTTGGGTGGGTGGAGAGCTTTGAGTGGGTGGAGAGATGGACCCACTATTGTTTTAACTAGTTATTTAGCTAGTCCATTGGAACAACAACCACCAATTAAATGAGAATTTAGTAAATGAGGGTCTAGTTGATAGATAAAGTGTTGACATGTCACTTTAACATCTTAGTTAGTTAACATGTCCATTGGAGATGCTCTTATTCTTTACTAAACCCTTTTTTTTTTTTTACTTATTCAGCCTTTATCCTATACCTATTCTTCCATTAGGTATGAGCTAGTTAAATGGAATGAGCTAATAATTTAACACCTGTCAAGTCAGGGGGCGTTATGGGAATACTTGTATTCCAAAAATGCCCCGACAAAGATGATATAAGAGAAAAGAAACCCAAAACCCGAGGATCAGGAGTCACGTGCGACACGGACACTTCCGCGAGTCGGATGTATAAATAATATTCTTCGTTCCCACCCCACCCCAGTTAGTTTCCGAGGCTTTTCGATTCTTCGTTGTGCCTTTTTTTTTCCCTTTTTTTATCCTTCAATGTCGAGTTGCCATTACAGGAAGCTTTGCTTCTCTTC
The DNA here is from genome assembly GCA_030737845.1 of Acorus calamus. NCBI lineage: Eukaryota > Viridiplantae > Streptophyta > Magnoliopsida > Acorales > Acoraceae > Acorus > Acorus calamus. Next base: position 37,692,721 of record CM060860.1, on the reverse strand, counting down.
CTCTTCTCCTCCTCCTTCACTGCGATCGGAGTTTCAGTGAGGTTTAAGCGGAGATGGCAATGCCGAGGCGGCGCCACCACGACCACCGATGGCAGATCCCGGCCGTGTCAGCCTCCACCGCCGCCTTGGTCTCGCTCGTCCTCGTCTCCTCCGTCGCCTCGTTCTCCTACTACTCTCTCTCCCTCCCCGACCCCAACCGGACCGACGTCACCGTCAACAGAAGAAACATCAGCGGCGGCGATCGACACAGGCCTCCTCGACTTGTACGAGCTCTCCGTGCCTTGAATCGTTTTGGTTTTATTTACGATCTTTCCATTCTCAGCCTCTTCTGTTTGTTGTAGTTGAAAAACGCGCCCGAGTTCAAAAATGAGGTGGTCGCGGCCGAGTCCTTCAGTGTTCCGGTGTGAATCATTTTTCGTTGTTGATTTTTTGTTTGTTTGCATCTGTTTGATTCGATTGGGAAAAACTAATTTGGAATCTTGTTATTATTGTGTGATTAGAGTGGAGGAGGCAATTCTGTTCATAATTTATGGGGTTCAAAAATGGCGAAGAACTTCTATGGCTGCAGCGATTCAAGTAATAAATTTCTGAGTGAGTATTGATAGGGGATCCGATGTGGTTTTCGGATCTCAACTGGTTTGTGATTTTAAATTTTCAGTTTCAGGTTTTGCTTATGTTTATTTTTCAATCGTTTGTTGTTCAGCCGTATTTGGGGATTTGATCGCTTCGATTTCATTGTGTGTTTCATTCAGCTCTGTTTTGATTGAAGTTTCTGTGACTTAAACATGAATTGTTTTTATTTATGTTTTTATGTTCTTGCAGCGGCTGAAAAAAACACGTGTGCTAAAAGATATTTGATGATTGCTACCAGTGGTGGTTTGAATCAGCAAAGGACTGGAGTAAGTGAATTATCATGCAATTTTTTTCATGAATTATCATTTGTAGTTTCTCCGCATGGTTACAAAGTTTTGTGTTTTAGTTGAAAACTGTATTTAATGGCTCTGTAGTTTTTATTCAGAACATAAATTTATAAATTTTCAGAAAAACAATGACCATCTATCAAAATGGTGGATGAAATGATTTGTGTGTCCCAGTATTGTAGTGAATGTATAACAAAAAAATTGAAATTGTGGTCCTTTCAAGTCATTGATAGTGTCTTCAAAAGAATACTAGAACTACGTTTTCAGCTAATGTATGATATAAGCAGCTCCTAGTTTCTACTTTCTGCAGCTGAGGGAATGTATACTGAAATTCTATAGTTAACCTGCTCTCTCTCTCACACACACAATTTCACATCAGGACAATTAGCCTATTCTGTGGTTTGGTTTCCAATAAATCTTGGCACTGATCTTACTTATATCGTGCCATACTGATGCAACACTGCCATTATCCAATTTCAACTATGTATTTTAACTCCATTAATCAATGATTTTGTTAGTCCATATCCATGTAGCATGATAGTTGAATGCTTCTATTTTGTTCTTCATTTGGAATTGGTTAATACAAATTTTCTGTCTGTGATACATTGTGCACTGTTTTATATTTATCAAGACCTGGGTTTCTTTTGTACAGTGATGCTTCCACATATTCTACTGTAGTGATTATATTGTTTAATGATTGGCATTGTTTTCTGCCAAGACATCCAATATTTTGTCCAAGGAAACATTTGTCATGGTTTCCCATTGATTTAATTTAGTTCATTTTTTTAGACATTTACCAAAAATAACTATCACATACTCCCTTTATTTGGATAAAGAAGTTTCTTTTAAGAGTATATTTATAATAAAAATCTATTGTCACCCATCAAACGTTGTGTCTTTCTTCCCATTTTGTTATGATCTTTATGGTTTGCCTTTACTGCCAAAGTGAGAAAATGTTTTGTTTCTGATTTGTGTTTTTGTGAAAGAAGCATCTACTGGGACATGGCGAGGAAAGTTAGTAGTTTAGCATACTCAATGTTGACAAAACCTTTTTTCCTCTAATGAGCTTCAATTTCGTGGGATATTTTATCTGGAACTTGAGCTTGCAGTTTGATTTAGAAGCAAGAAAAACTGTTTTCAGGGGCTTGCTTTGAAGATATATTTTGAGAGCATAGACTTTCCCCTTTATGAGGTTTGCTTGATCATAATTGCAGCATAGTGCTTGGCTGACCCTTGGAACTCCAAATATTTGTCAATTCATAGTGTTCTGTTTTGGAGGTTTTGCTGATCAGGACACTATCAAATATTCTAACATCTGAATAAGAGTGGAAAGAAGATGTAGTTATGTGGTATATGGCTGACCCGTTGGTGCTTTTTGTAGTAATTTCTCACTCATTCTCATCTCTTTTTGTCAACAATTGGGAATGGATTTTAGAACTCGCTTCCCTGTGTCTATCCATGGTCATGCTATCCATTGAATTTTGATGTCTAGTAAATTATGCATTAGCTTCTTCATATCTATAAATATGTGGCTGTAATAACTTCTTGGAACATGCATTTTGAAAGCGGAAATAGAGCTCTACTTAATATTCTTCATCTTGGATTTTGGTCTCAATTGTCTACTAAACATATCTTTACTTATGATTTTTAAGATTGTTTTCTTCAATTAATGATGAACTTGATATTTCTGAATAATAGTCTGATGATAACTTGTATGTCCTTTTTTCTTTGCAGATAACAGACGCTGTTGTTGCAGCTCGCATTTTAAATGCTACCCTTGTTGTTCCGAAACTGGATCAGAAATCTTTCTGGAAGGATGCTAGGTTTGTTACACATATGGTATACTTTTCTCATTTTGGTTGTTTCAATCAAACTTGATATGAATCTACAATTTTCGAGACATAAATTAATTTCATTTTTGGATGGTCATGCTGTGCAGTGATTTCAGCCAAATCTTTGATGCCGATTGGTTTATTTCATTTCTTTCAAAAGATGTAAAAATTGTGAAGGAGCTTCCAAAAGTGGGTGGGAAGGTTGTTGGTCCACACACCATGCGTGTTCCAAGAAAATGTAGTCCAAGATGCTACCAGAATCGTGTGTTACCTGTTCTACTGAAAAAACATGTAAGTTTAGGTGATTGACAAAAATCTCAAAGTTTAAATATTATGTATAAAAAAGTATTGTCAAATTTTGTCAAGTAGATCATCTGTTCCATCACTAGGCTGGGTTGGTTGATTAGTAACATGATTGTTGGGTAACTGCTAACTCACATAGAAGATTGGCTGTTTGAAATTTAGCATAATTTGAATTTTTAGATTTATCTAGTTTTTTAGTAAATGTGAATAGACTTTGATATCATATGATGTGATGCAGTTATGCAGAATGACTGAGAGTTGGCAATTAATAATATGATATGATATTACCTGTGACATATAGGTACTTATTATGACTTGCGCACTGTAATCTTTCTTGCAAGGTATATTAAACTACATTCCCAAAAAAAATGATTACCAGAATCTTCCATTTATATATGTATTCGTTTATGAAGATGAAATTTTAAGTCTATACCTGGATACATTGGGTGTCTCGTCTTATGGTGTGATTGTATACATGTTAGACAGCTTATCTACTTCCATGTTGCGCATGATGTGATGCTTAAGATTTGCATGAGTTTTCTTTCCCGGGTTAGGCGTGGGTGGAGAAGTGGTTTGCATGTTGAAGTGATAGTTAACCTATTCAGCCAGTGCGTGTATCTCTGCATGACACACACACACTTCGCTACTGAAGTGATTGCTGTTTTTGTAGCTTATGGTTTATATATTTATCAATTAAATTAATTTGATACTGAAGATATCCATTGAAATTATATCTCAGACATTTGGTTATGTCACAGGTTGTCCGGCTGACAAAGTTTGATTATAGGCTAGCAAACAAGCTGGAGACTGATCTGCAAAAGCTGAGATGCAGAGTTAATTATCACGCTTTGAAATTTACAACACCCATACTTGAGATGGGTGAAAAACTGATACGGAGGATGCGGTCAAAAAGCAGGCATTTTATTGCCTTGCACCTTAGGTAGGATTTTGCCTTTTTCCATCCTTCAATTTACTTATATTAAATTAATTCTTCTTACAAATTCTGCTATTGGAAACAATATACTCTCTATAAAAATATTATATTTCAAACACAATGAGTTTTTTTTAATTATCTATGGCAGGTTTGAACCTGACATGCTTGCATTTTCTGGGTGTTACTATGGTGGTGGAGACAAAGAAAGGAAAGAACTGGGTGCGATACGAAAAAGATGGAAAACATTACATGTAAGACACTAAGTTTCTTGGGAGTATATATTGGACATAGTTCTCCCATTACCCCTGCTTGAGACACGATTATGATTTATTTGCAGACTAGTAACCCGGACAAAGAACGAAGGCATGGAAAATGCCCCCTCACTCCCGAAGAAGTTGGTCTTATGCTGAGAGCTCTTGGGTTTGGAAGTGATGTCCACCTCTACGTGGCATCTGGGGAGGTGTATGGTGGGGAAGAGACACTGGCACCTCTCAAGCACTCTTTCCCAATTTTTATTCGAAAGAAACCTTAGCCAGCAAGGAAGAGCTTGCTCCATTCTCTTCGTTTTCGTCTCGCATGGCTGCTCTTGACTTCATGGTCTGTGATGGAAGTGATGTTTTCGTGACCAACAACAACGGCAACATGGCCAGAATGCTAGCTGGTAGAAGGTGTGGTTTTCTTATTTTCTCTTTTGTGATTTCCATTTATTTGCTTAAAATTGTATGAAGATACAAAGAATTGGATTTCTTGTGGCTCCTTAAAACGTAACTGATGATCACACGAACTTGTCCTTATAAAAAGAGACTGATTCAACACCACTTCTTTGTTCGATCACAGGAGATACTTTGGACACAAGCAGACAATACGCCCAAATGCTAAGAAACTATACTCTGTGTTTCTTGACCGGGCGAACATGACTTGGGAAACATTTTCGTCAAAGGTTCGCACTTACCAGAGAGGCTTCATGGGAGAGCCAAATGAGGTGAGACCAGGTAGAGGTGAATTTCATGAGAACCCATCAGCTTGCATATGTGAAAGAACGGATACGAAGGTGGTTCAGGATTCCATTTATCGAGGCAGGTTTGTGGGTAGTGAAAACACTATGGAGAATGAAAACAGAGTCGTCAGTGAACCTCCAGACGACCAGTCCACCGATGATGAGCTGGATTTGACTGACATGGACTACGTGGAGGCCGAGCTTGCAGAGAAAGGTCTTTCTAATGGAACTGAATCAGAATATGATCCTTTTATCAAGTCCGAAGAGCCTGAGTTGGAAGAAATTCTTTCAGATTAGTGAGTACAAACTACAAAAGTTTTTTTTGTTGCTAATCCATTCTTTTATCATAATTTTTTTTTCCTCGCTTCTTTTATTGTTCGTCCTGCCGGAGAAATGGAAATGTTTTGACAAAAGCATTATGAAAACAAGCTGCCATAACATCCTTGTGTACATATATACCATCAGTGAGTGAACTGTACAGCGATATCTATTTCATCTCTCAAGCTTAAAATGGATGGGTGAAGTGAGAAGAGATCAAAAGCTTGGGTTTTCATTTGCTCTGTTGTCTGAAGGGAATCTGGTCACTGGGAAGTGCTGTGCTGCCTTTTTATTTATTTATTTATTTTCTTTTTCCGGTTTTGAAAGAGAATATGAGCACCAAATTTTGTATATGGCTGAACATTCATCAAACGTTGGGTTCTTTTTCGTGCAATTTTTTTTAATGATAAATTGATGTATATGGAAATGAGAGGGATGCCTACATTATTCTGGGGAAATTAATTTCGGGTCCTTAAGGGAACTCTGGAATTATTTTTAGATCCTGAAACATCTAGACCTAATTTTAGATCCCTGAATTATTTTTAGATCCTAAACCCCATTGTTTATTATTTTGGTGTCATTTCATTTGTTTTTTCATTTTTACTTTCTCTTTCCTCACTGTCTGTATATACTATTAAATTGTCACTATCTGGGTGCATTGTTAATGTATTTATGTACACTGTTAAATTGTTTATATTATTTATTTATGGGTTTTGTACATTGCTTATTTTCTTATTATGCATGTTTTTATATTTTGACATATGCAAATTTATTGTGTTTTGAAGGTTGATTGTAATATGTTTATTATCAAATTTGACTCGCGTGGGGAAAGTATGGTTGTTTGTGTGGATGGAAGAGGGCACACAAAAAAATGTAAAGATGGGCAAAATTGAAAAAATGGGTAAAAAATATTCTTCATTAAATGGAAGTACTAAAAAATAATACTCTTTAATGAAAAGTAAAATATTCTCTTTAATCAACTTTTCGTGGTAAAAAAAATTTCATTATTTTTTCTCAAATTCTTATCTATAGAGGAAAAAAAATTAAGGGGGTGTGCAAAAATTTGAATGAAAAATTAAAAAAAAAATTTCCATTTTTTTTAGACAAAATAAGAGAAGAAAGTGGCAAAAAATTTTTCCTTTATTGACACAAACACTAGAATATTAGATGATAAAAAAATTTTAAATTTTCATCATTTTCCCTTAAACACAAACACACCCTAATTTATATAACAAAGAATGAAAAGCGCTCGTGCATCATACATAACGATTTGGGCTCATTTAAGAGAAACGTGTCGTGCATCATATTATAATGACATCCTAGCTTGACACTGTTTTACAACTTCGTTTGTGCGTCACTAGTAGAGTATATAATCCATTATCTCAACCTATATTCCATTGCAAAAAATGTAAAATATGTGCATTCAATTTATACAAACATGTGTTTTATTTTTTTATAAAAGAATGTGTTTCATTAGCTAGATATATACTTCAAAAAAATAAAGATCAAACCGACCACAAACAGAGCTTCAAATGGGGCTGAATGCATCATTTTCCTTCAATCTTTCCCTGCTAAAAAACGTCCATGTCCTCTATATCAGTAAACCACACACCATTATTGGCAGGATTGACAGCGATGATATCCTAACACATGAAACAGGTGTTGAAATGAAGCAATAGATAACAGAAAGAATGAATAAATGATTTGAGGATGGAATAGATTTCTGGCGGCAGTACTGCTGCTACAAGAAAAATCTATCATCAAAAGTTCAATCAGAAAAAAATAAAAATAATAATTACTACTACGAGCGCGGAGAAGGTGGACGCGAGCCTGGTTGGTCATCGAGAGGCGGTTCAGAAGATTGGCCATCTGCATCTCCAGGAGGTGGAGACGATGAACTGAAATCAAGACTTGGATAGACGCCTGGTGGCCTTTCTTGAGGTTGGATTGACAGCAGCTGTGTTGAATTTCCCACGACTTCCGCCCACCCATAGTGTGGTTCAGCCCTTCAATCAGTTTTTTTTTATATTTGCTCAGTTTTCATAGAAATTTTTTTATGGGAAATACACTTCTCTCGATGTATAACATTCTATTTGAAATTCGAGGCAGTTTTTCTTGCAGACATGCGATATTATGCCATGCATATGTAATTGAGTAACAATACTGGTTATGATCTTACTCGTAATATGTCTCTTCATCAACAACGATATCCCAACTCTCTCCTGTGGTGCTCTTACCATATTTGTGCACTTTCCTGTTGAGGAAATATCTGTCAAACAGTGATATAAAACAAATACATGGATGCACGTACATGAACTACAATGATTTTCGAGTTCAAGATTATAAGATACTCTGCAATTACAAGATTGTAAGAGATGGCAAGGAATATTGTGGTAAATTGAATTGGAGAGTCACTGGTGCAGCTGATATGATGGCAATATTTTTCCCCTGTTTTTTCTTCTAAAAGTAATTTGGATTTGTCCATCATGTTACCACATTTAATGGGAAAAAGAATTGAGTCTCATGCACGTGTGATTGCACAGATATCAGTGTGTTTGGTGATTGAGTGTGGTACACACATGCTATTATGAAATTAGCATGGACTTGTAAACAGGTGTAGATCCATTAACTATGGCTGTTTAGCGTAGAAGTTACACAATTAGTCTCGAAGCATGAGAAACTTTGATAACTACAAGCTAAGCTAAGACTCCGTTTGGAAACACAGATTGAAAAGTAGATTTTAAAATAAAGCTACTTTTTAAGATGATTTTAGACCTTGACTTTTTTATGATGCTTTTTTTAAATTCAAGAATCAATATTTGGAAGGAGTTTAATGTTTGGTAGAAAAAGTTGTTTTTCAATTCAAAAAATCGATTCCGACCAAAAATCGTTGTTTTGAGATTTTAAAAACACGGATTTCGATAGGGAAATTAAAAGGAATCCAACTTTTGATTCCGTCAAAAGCTGCCCCGTTTGGTTGCGTGTTTGGGGATTTTCCGCTTTTTAAAAAGCAGAATCGCCCTAAACGCGCAACCAAACGGAGCCTAAGTCTTGAATCCAGTTTAGAGGAATTCCTTGAATGGCATTTCCATGGTAGCACTACATTGATGACACAATCCTTAGTCTTGCTTCTGGTGATCTGTCTTGTAATCATAAACATTTATTACTATGCACCTATCACAGGTAGTTTATTATAAAGAGGATTAAGGAAAGAAGAAAGGCATTCCTTTTGTTAACTCTTCCTTGATCACAAACCCAGGGGAGCACCCATTTTCTAAAAAAAAAAAAAAAAACTCTTCCTTGATCAATGTGATCAGGAAAGACATTGAGTGGAAGACAGTGATTTTGATTTTTGGATCAGGTTTATCAAAAGTTTACAGGCTTCACTGCAGGAACAAAACATCTTAGATGCTCACAAAACTAAATGTCATTTTTTAATAAACTGTAATAAACATACATACCCATTTCCAAAGTGTTCTTCACCCCATGTCCTTGACCAACCTATAACATATAGAAGAACAAAGCAAAACTGCTTACTGAAGAACATAACCATTATTTTAAAAAAAACTGTCTGAACATTTCAGCATGAATATATAATCCTACTCAATAAGAAATTATTTTTATCACTTCATATACTTCAAAGACATTTTTAGTTCTAAAGTATTTGTTGCTTCTTGAGCATGATCTTAAGCAGTACATGTATATAATATCATGTATAGGCAGCTACTAAGCCCATCACTTGTTAATGCAAATAATGATTGCATCATTGTCTCCTTAAGCCCATCACTTGTTAATGCAGATAATGATTGCATCATTGCCTAAAGGAGGAAAAATAACAGTGCTCTAAAATCTTTTGGTTATGAACCAAACTGTACAACAAAATTAAATCACACCAGAAATTAGTAACATACGTTGACCAGTGGTTGATACATGCCATGTCTCTCCTTGTCGAGAACCGATGCCAGCAAAGAATTTTTCTTCCCACTTGTCTCCCCATTTGGTACCTAATTCAGTCTCTGCCCATTTATCTGTCCTGATATGAGGGACAAAAAGAGTTTAATTGCATAGAAAGATCAAAAGAAAGGAAATGCTATATTGGTCATAATTTCTTCAAGTCATGGCAGTGGGAAATCAAAGACCAACAAACTCCAGAAAAATATGAAGTATAAATGTGGAGGTGGCGAGTATGAGGAGACCATTTAAGAACTGATCCTCTTCCATCGTAGTGCTCTCCCCACTTCTCCCACCATGATTGTTCATTCAGTCTACCATACTTGTGCGCCCCTTTCTCAGTCCATCCTTTGGCATCATATTTCTCCCACCTGGCAGGCATAGTTGCATCACAGTTTGTATTTATTTGTATAACAGATAATGTGTGAGAGGAATTAAGAATAATATAATGCACACTGTACTTGTGGTGTATGGGTAGCTCACCATTTTTCATACCATCCAGCATCCTCAGTGCCTGATTTAGCTTGTTTCTGGGCACTCCTTTCTATCCGTGCAAGATTACTGCATTCAAAATGAGAAATGTATTTGAATTCTGCATCAATCAACCAAAAGCACTTGCTCAATGGATTAACATTACATTTTAATCACACTTGCATAATACTAAAATGTTGTAGCAATAGTGCCCACACAGAGAAGAACCCCTAACACAAATAAGCACAATTACAGAATTCGATATGGAGGAGATGGGGATTTGACACATGCAAAATTAATAATGACAAAGACAAAAGAACCTAAAGCAAAGTATCAATACGAAGTTTTGGCATTATTGACATCACACTGTATAAAAGATATAAAAGGATGCATAATAATTTTCAGGTTTATTTCATCTTTTTCCTATGGTTTCACAATATTAAATATTCAATGTATGCAAATATGTTTTGAGCTTTTCTTATCTAAATCATACCTCCATTCATCTTGATAAAGAACTTCTTGCCATGTTTCCCACCATGAATCGCCTTCAGCATTTTTTCCAGATTTCTCTGCACCTAAGGAAATAGAAATTCAAGTTATGAATGCATAAAAAATGATTGGAGAATTCTCAAACAACATGAATTACACTAAAAGTATTAGAAATATATATTGTAAAAGATAACCATTTAACAACCAAATGAGAGCAGCTAAAGCATAGGGGTCAGTTGCAAGCATAGCAATGTGTAGATATGGGACTATGGGACGATGAAGAAGAAATAAAAATTAATCTCCTAGACCATAGAATATGGGAGCCAGGCAACTAGTGTTCCATTGAATTGTCGTATTTAGCCGGCCATCAAAATTCACTTAAAATAATAACGGATAAATGATATTGACAAGCATGCCGAGATTGAGAATACTATGATCTGATAAAAAAATTTACAAATGATCAATCACATAATTAACAGTTTAATACATATTACAGAATTTGAAAAATGTGTCATATGGAACCAAAAATTCACTAATGCATTATATGAAAAAATCTCACAGACATAATGTCCCTACACTTTCAGGAGTGTCCAGTTATCCCCATCTGGTAAAAAACAGAATTGTTTTAAAAATTGAAGGATCCACAAACCCTGACCTTCAAATGACCTAACATAAAGGGGCACACTCATTTTTTTACAATCAGTAATTCCAGGATTATGATATTTGAAGGTGGAGGAAGAAAATTATATGGCATAGAAAACACCCGGTAACAGTTTGGAACATAGAAACTAATTAATTTATCTGCATAACACAAAAATTTATAGAGTATGTACCATACCTAGCTCTTTGTATCCAGTCCAGTCACTCTTCTCCCACCACTGCCAATAAGTTCAAGAAATCCAATTAAATACATCTGGATTAATATGGCAGTTAATGGAGCAGGAGTGGATTCACCAACATGTCAAATAAAAGATGTTTAATGGTTTGACTGAAGATGTATTAAATATAACTCAATGCAAAGGTATAATAATATGTCAAAAGTAGCTGAAGTGCTTTCAACAAGGGAGTTCTAGCGCCTGTATGCACAAAAGTGCAAGAATGTCTAAAATTCTGCCATACCATGTGACCATATTGACTATCTGTCCTGATAAAACCAATGACACCCAGATAATGCAAATACCTTAATGCATCCACCTTTTCAACACATAATTCGGGGCATAAATTCAACACTAGCATCCAATAAAGGTGATATCTAATTGGTAGAGGTTCACTTAATACTGAATAATTATATAAAAAAATAAGGTTTATTCTATTTCTTATGAATGCCAGTGTGTTGACATAGAAGCCACACAGCATCAGTGATTGTCAGTCCATCAATTGTTGACAAATGCCTTTGTCACGTACAGTGTGATTGTAACACTTAACCTCGACATTACACAACATTCAAGAAATTATTCGGACTTGCATTTTGTGCCATATTCATATGCATTCTTTAAACCAGCATTCCTCCGATTTAAATTAACACAATATATATTTCTATTCCTGTGGAGTGCACCACTTAATATGTTTGATTTGTTGCATTTTAGTGGTTGTTCATTATCAAATAAACGAACTTCAATGGAATGGCATAGTATCCTCACTTTTAAGTTCCCTACAGCCATTTTCATTATCATCTTCATTTTGAGTTTTGCAGCCTTTACCATTATTCAGATTTTTCCCACTACCAATCCATTTTTAGGTAGTTTTAGGCCCCGTTTGGATCTGCGGTGAGGCGGATTCTACGGTAACGAATTCCGTCTAACGCCACCGTGGATTCAAATAGAAATTCCTGTCTGTATTTGAACAGTAAAAACAGCGTTTATAGGTGAAATTTTTTCTCATTTGAGAAATCCCAGAAACAACGTTTCCCTATCACTTCCATGCTTTCCAAACGTGGAGTTCGCCCGCACAGTCCCAATTAGGCCCTTAATCATTCATCAATTATTATCTTATGGAAAAGCTGTTTTTTTTTTCTTACAAGATATATCTCTAAGCAACTTACCGATAGGTTGAAAAAGAAATAGCATATAGATGAAAGCAAAATAATCGAGAATTAGTTGTGACTTGTGAAAGAGACAGTATACTCCCATTCTAATCAACAGTTGGACTCCAATATATGAGCACGAAATTTGATCCAATGCTTCTTAACGATCTATGTTCATGAGCAAAAAAAACCTTGGTGCAAATTACACAAGAACATCAAAAAACAAGGTGGGTTTGCAAGTAAAAAATAAATAGGTACCATTTCTTTCCATTCAGAAGAGCCATCATGACTTTTGCCTCCCATTCTTGCCCAGCGACGTCTATATCCGTTTTCTCCAAGGTCCTCCCCACTCTCATGGTACCAAGTACTACCATCTTCGTTTATGCCCGATTCATTGACACTTTCACTTATCAAATTGATACCCCAATCCTTCTCACTAGCAATGCCAGTGTCTACAGGGAGGAAACAGAAAACAAAACTACCAGTTTTCATCAGCACAACATAAGTAAAAAGGTAACTTAAAAATAAAAAATAAACACAAAATATCAATTTCAATTAAGTAATAAAATGAAAGAAAGTACACCAATTGAGATACATCATAGAAATGAATTATAAGTTATAACTAAATCGAACCTCTTTGGGGCGGAGTATCATGGGATTGTGAAGCAGTGTTTCTTGGTGTACAACGAGGAGAGAAGTTTTCTTGTTTGGAAACACCTTTCCTTCTGTGACAATGATGAACCAAATCATCTAAGAAACCGCACAAAAGTGTTTTACCCAGTTAAAAAACTTCACATTTGATGTTCAACTATCATTTTCGTTGCTACTTCTTTGTCCCAAACTTCATATGAATAATTTCAAACAATGCAAGAAGAATAATGCATCACTTCCAAATATATAAATAACCAACATGAACGAATGATTAAACATCTGAAAGAACCCTATTTTTATAGTGCAAATTCAGGTTTTCATCAATCGCAATGATCCTAAAAATTTCCAAGCATTAAACAAGAATGTCTTGCATTACTTCCAAATAGAAACATAACCAATGCACGATTAAATGTTCAAATCTCTGGAAAAAAAAATTCTTTTATAGTACAAGGATAAACATCAAACACCTCATGTTCAACCCATCAAAACCCTCCACATTAAAATAAAATAAAAACAAAAGCAAAATTCACACAAAACCAATCAAACGAGAAACTCCAGAAAACCAAAAACTCACCGGGTAGAAGAGAAGGGCAAGGCCGGCATCGCCCGCGTCCGCACTCCACGAGGGGGGCCTTCTTCCTCGCCTCAAGCCGCCACTCCTCCTTCTTCTCCGCGATCTTCCCCCAACAGAGAACTCCAGATCTGAGCAGCAGCACCGGACGGCTCCTCCTCCTCCGCCGCCCGTTCCGCCTCCGGCGATCCTCCGGAACCGGAGATCGGGCACATTTGGGGGTAGGGAAGGGCCGAACCGCCGGATTCGGGGGTCGACGGGAGGAGGCGCGGTCGAGGCCAAGCCTCCGGAGCTCCCGTACATTATTCTCACCGAAATTCCATCAATGGAGAGAGACAGCGTTAGTTTCTGCAACCGCGAAGTTCCAAAGCTTATACAGAGGTGTTGGAGAGGCGGAATCGGACGGTCAGATGTGAGGGAGGTCCACCATCAGAGACCGGACGTTCCGTGGAACCTCTCCTGGTTCAGAATTTAAACCTCGCACGTGAGTTACGTGGGGCCCGCGCTCCGAACAGGTTTGCCTATCGGGCAGGCGTGAAACGTGGAGTACTCTTAGCCGTACGATCGGTGTTACTGTTATTCAATCTCGTCGGTTTATATGCGATATTAACGAGGATTATATTATTACAGCCCCCAAATACTAGTCTACTTACGTACGGTCTGCAAGTGTTTTAATTCTTTTAAATAATAAAATTTATCTAGGAAATTATATGCTCGTTGAAAAAATATATAATTCTATTTTAAATTAAAAGAATATGCTTTTAATAAGTGTAAAATAGTTAATGAGATATATATCTCATCTAAGAAGATACATACATCATCGTTGGATGACTAATAAAGCATATGAAACTACATTTGAAGCTGTAAAATAGATGGTGGATACATCCTAAAAACGATTTTGATATCTGGATATAATTGGTCAGTCTTATTCTTAGTAATAATGAAAATTTTATTATTTGACTTATATGGATAAATTGTAGATTAAAGTTAATAAAATAAAAATAAAAATTTATAAAAGATATAAAAAATTGATACATGAACATTTTAAAAATGAGATTTGATATGTTTCTTTTTCTTTTTTTTCTTTTTCCTTTTTTAAAGAAAGACTCCCTATTCATAACAGAGAAAAACAGTATGCTTCTTAATTATTCAATGCTAACAATACCACATTATTCTTCCAATCCATTTTTTCCCATTTTTTTACTTTATCAACTATCATTCCACATATATTTTACTATCCAAACGGGGGTTATTGCCAACCGTCTGATCTTAAATGGATTGACTGATCTTAAATTTGAAGTCACCCTCCGGTGAAGCTGGGTATATTGTTCCCTTCATACAAAAAGACAAGAACGGGTGGCATCTCCACCGTCTGATACAGTAGTCACTTTTAAGTGTACCAGATGATGGTGAAGACTGAAGAGGGAATCTGGGCCCTCCTTTTGATGTATATACCTCATTAAATTTTTTTTTACGCTTATTAAAATTTGTTCATTCAATTCTAAATAGAGCGAAATATATTTTTTTTATCAAAACATATATATTATTAGATGTTTACTATTTAAAAAAAATTAAAACATGTGTGGTCTAAGTTTTGGTTGATAAAAATAACTGAATCTAACATTTTCTTTTTAGAGTAAATTTAGATTTACAAAACAATAATATTTTAAGGTTTTTCTAACAAAAATTTGTGTTGAATTGGTATTTTGAGATTTTTCTAGAAAAATCTAGGCTGGACTGTATCAAGGTTTTATCAACAAAACCATAGTACTTTGGTATTTTATAATTTTTCTAAAAAAATCTCTAGCCCGGCTAAGCCAACTCTTGGGTCCGCCATTGCCCATCAGTTGAAAATTATGTATATATTTGAAGTCGAGTGATTGGGTGCAACAAACACTGGTGCGAACACGACGTAGATCATCCGATTCGCATCCGATGGTGATGCATTCGCATCCGACGATGCACTCGACTTCACCTGTCGTTCACCGCACCAATCACCGCTCAATATTTGAATATCAGGTACAACTTTTCTAGCTTTGCATGTAAATCTTGTATCAGTGATTGGAATAATAAGTGGGGATCATCACATATTGTTTTTTCTTTTCCTAGTTTTTTTTATATCACGCAAGAGTGGTAGGTACACATTTGATAAGACATGTTAGGTGGGAAGTATTATAATATTACATCCAAAATAATAGTATCCAATGTCGCTGCAATGCCCCATCTAAAATCAATAGAAATTGTGCCATGAAACGCTTGTTGCTCCACCATACACTTAAAAAAATGCCTATAAAAACCCAAACGTATGAATTTCTGGAATGTCACATGTTGTTCATAAGTGAAACAGACAAATAATTATTTTCTTCTCTCTGTTTTTTGAGGTAATTATTTTCTTCTTTTTAATCTGCATGATTTTAATATAGAAAAAAGGACAACTTTTTTATGGCTCCGGACATGCAAGCCACATGGCCTGGAATGGGCGTCATTACATAAACAAATGGAAAAAAACAACTGAAAAGAGGTGTAAAAAATCACTAATTGTTCTAGACCGGACTGCTCTCAAATCCCATATATTAAAAAAACAGTCACGTTTGTCTGATGCATTCCTAACATATGTTATATAAAACTAATAAATGTCTGCTTGCAATGCATGTTTGAATTGTCATGATTGTCTCGTTTTTCTGTAGCTTTAGCTGATTCCATGGACATGCATGAACTGTCAAGAACGTGATCAGCTATTTATGAGTTCAAAAAAAACTTTTACCACAACGCATGGATTGTAGGATCTTTTATGCTTTATTTAATACAAAGGAAAATGATATATCCTTTTTCCCATGAAACTCTGATTTAATTACGGTTCACACCATTTCGTAATTTAAAAAAAATTATTCATATATTTATTAAAATATGTTGTTATATAAAATTAAGTATATATCGAGTTCCATTAACATTTAAAATATGATACAGAACGGGTGGCCGACGCCGATGCGTTCCGAGAACAATGAACCTGAAAGGATCCATTTGAAGATTTTTAAATATTTACAGAAAAATCGGCTAGTAGAAATAAATGACAACCTGAACTCAGAATCGCCTGAAATTTTTACCGGAGTAGATGTCGAGGAGATCTTCAAGAGTTGTAGCTATGCCACAACATGTCCCTATTTTTTCATTTTTCGACCCTCAAAATGTCATTTTTGTTATTTTTAGTAACTTTTTAGATTGAACGTATCTCATTCATAATAATTCAGATTTGACCGAAATTAAATTCCACGATCTTCTAAGATCTCCTAGAATTAGTTATAACAAATTTTCATTTTTGTTATTTTTAATAAGTTTTTTCTATTATAAGGAAGACTTTGTAATTAGGTTTTCAACTTTTATTAATATATTTTTTGAGTTTTTGCATTGAGTTTTTGAATTTCTAAGATCTAGAATTGTGTTTATTGAAGGATCTCAACGCTTGTTGGATCTTTATTTTAATTTTTTGCTGCGTTAAAATAGAAACCAACGTTAAGATAACGCATTATATACTACGTTATTATAGTATACGATGCTATAAAAGCGGGTTGAGTGTATCAGTACTCTTTATAAACCTGATTAGAATCTGATCTGCGGATGGAACATTTATACGGGTTGAGTGTATCAGTACTCTTTATAAACCTGATTAGAATCTGATTTGCGGATGGAACATTTATACGGGTTGAGTGTATCTGTACTCTTTATAAACCTGATTAGAATCTGATTTGCGGATGGAACATTTATACGGGCTGAGTGTATCAGTACTCTTTATAAACCTGATTAGAATCTGATTTGCGGATGGAACATTTATTTTGCTTCACTGCTGGTGGAAAGTGGAAACAGAGGTTTGTCGTCCTGGGAAATAAATAAATATTAATAATAAACTAATTTTCTTGCAATCAGTGTTAGAATAGACATGCGTCACATGCCACCACACGTTTTAATTGTTATCTGATGCATTATAGAAGCAGAATGATGACAAGGATCTTTGGGACATAATTTTAAAGGAAACTAGTGATATCATTGCCATTTTTTTTTATATAAAAAAAAAAGATCAAGAGCGTTACTCAAAAATCTTATTATTATGTGCAATTTGGATTCTTGAAGTGCAATATTTTTTAATGAAGATATTAGTTTATTTTTTTGGCTCCTGTGGTAGTGGTATGTGTAATATTAGTAATGAATGCATTTATAGAATTACGTGAATCTAAATCTTATTTTAGGATCTAAGAGTAAATCTACAATAAAATTAAGGGTTTTTTTTTATTTTTTAATCCCTGTAAACTATATGATTAGTGATCGATCCGTCATTTTTTTATATTTCAAGTTAAGTTTCTAGATTTAAATAGTATGTTTCTTATTAGTCCCTGAAAATGACATATCCCTAAATCATTTGATTTTTTTTTTAGTCTATGGGAGGAATTAAAATAAACATATCATTTAAATCTAGAACTTAAATAAAAATATGAAAAAATGAGAGATTGATCACTAAATCATATAATTTAAGGCGGACTTAAAAATAAAAAAACTCTAAAATTTGGGAAAGGATACGTAACACTGAATGCATTTATTTCGGACATGTTATGCTGTAATGCATGGTTGTAAAAATAAGTGGATGATTGAAGAGGTGAATCACTTGCGCCTACATGTAAGTGATTAACCGTTTAGAATCAATCGTCAAATTGATTTTTACTTTTACAAAATCAATTCTTGCATAACCGAATCTAACAGATATATTACTTCAACTCATTTCAACTTTTGATATTTTATATATTAAAAATCAATGAAAACAACTTTTCTTAAAAAAAACAGAAGAGAATACTATTTTCATAATAATTTCTTTTATTTTAACCAACATTGTTTTCAAAAATTGGTTCCAAACCTAATTTCTTCGAGAAAACCTCCGGAAAATTGGTCTCTTGAAAACAATTTATACTATTCTTTTTGTTCGTGGTCCTTCACTGCTCTATCAGGAAACAAAAACTTACTATTCTAACATCCTTTTATAATTTGATTCAAACATACTTTTCAAATAAACCTTGGCACAAAATTCAATATTTATCAATGATACTCCATTTAACCCCCATTTATCAAGATTATGAAAGTTTAACAAAACTCACCCGGGAATGGTCAGCTCCACATCAAATAAAGCTTATAAACCATTTTTTTATTAAAATGTTATTTATCATCCTTTTTTCACCACCTTTTGTTCACATGTACCTTACTTTGAACTTGTGATAAATTGCTACCCATGCCCTTCACGTACTTTTACAACCTGCATGATTTCATGGGTTATCAGCATTAAATCCAATCTTAAATTTGATTAAAAGTTCTAGAAACTCAATGATTAATATGTTATATCCCCTGTAGATCACGACTAAGTTCGCTTAATGAATTTAATCTGTTTCAAAGTAACTTGATTATTTCTTGTTCTTTATCATATGTTCCCCTGTTTCAGTTCCAAACCCATTAATCTTGAGTGCATGGAATAATTAACAGCATCCAACAAAATTCCAGAAAATCGTAATTCGAGGAATAAAATTGCAAAAAAAGCACCAGTTTCAAGCAAATCTTAATGAGATGATGTGCTCCATCTGGGCCTACATTCAGTGTTTCTAGTTCTGCAGAAGCAAGTGAAATTATCATGATACTTTTCCTGAAAACACCAACCTCTGTTGGAGGTGACTGACTTGCCATGTTAATACATATTATCTGCGGAAACAATAAGCACGTGTGCCTGAAAATATATCAACAAAACAACAATGGATAGAAAGGTGACATGATGGGAGATCTTACAAATATGGCAGATGTACGCTTCATTTCTTGGGAATGTATGACTTTACTGATTCAACAACCACCTGTGTTTCATTTTGAGAAACAACATAAGATTGTGAGAAAATATCGCTTATAATTGATCTACTAAGACCAAATGATGCATGTTTTAATCAAATTCAAATCCCATTTTTCGCTCTAAACAAATTTTCTAGTTTGTGTGATTTAGCTCCAATAGAATCAGTCAGTGACGATTTGTCATGGTGCAATCAATTCCCGGGTGACAGACCTCACTGATCCAGTAGGCCATGGCCTGAGAACAAAGTGTGGTTTAAGTTTTCAGGAATTAAAAAATGGTAGAAAAAGGAGTACTGATGCCAATACCATGGATTATGAAATATAAGCAAAAAGGATACACACAAACACGTTATATAGATTATAATATGCCTTCAAAAATTTTAAGGCTATTCAATAGTTTTGTTATCCATCTTCAGGAATTAGCTAATAAAGAAAATAAATCAAGGGAAAGATGTTATACCACCAACTAAAAATATAAAAAAAATATGATATACCATAATTTTGTTCAATTTCTAGAAAACTTGTGAAAACAAGAACATGAAGATAACATACAGGCAGAGATGAGCAAAGAGGAGAGTGAACAAAAGTTGGAGCCCATTTATTTAAAATAAAAAAATTTCATTGATAAAAGGACAATTTTAATTTTTCAGAATTGTGTTTGCATCATTAGGTTTAGGGAATTTTCCTTACCCTTCCATCATATGACAATGATGCAAACATCCAAGGTTCCCGAGAGCTCCATGAAATCCCTGACAATTTGCACAAGATATCAGTTCAAAATGAGGCATAACAGTGAAGATTATACACAGGAACCCTGAGGATTTTAGAATTTACCATAAACACTGTCTTCATAATCACTGTAAGAGTGCAGCAGTGGATCTACCTGCCTGGTTGGTGAGTCGACCAGACTGCCAAAATACAGACAAAATTCAAGAGAACAATCCATCCTTTCGACTTGTATGAAAATTCACCTCAAAATGCACCAGACCTTTCAGATGTTGGATCATCACCACATGTTATAGGAGCCAACCACAAGTTTACTGCTGAGTCTGTTCCAGCACTCTGAAAAGTTTAACCCAAATTAGCAAAGAGCAGCATGCAAAACCAAAAGACTGATTGCTGGAGAGAGAGAGAGAGAGAGAGAGAGAGAGACCAAAATAAGTTCATCATACTCTGGGTTGTGCCTGACCGCCCAAGTCCTGCAACACCATCATACCAGCCATCATCAGTATTAGGCGATCAAAAGATTAAATATTCACGAGGATGAACAAAACGATCACAATTCTACAGAACACAAATGCATCAGAGTACAGATATAATTTACACACAGCATCGACGCAAATTTGATATATTATACACATGCATTGGAAAGGGTTCATGCCTGCAGCCTTACAAGTAAATGAGAGGAAGTACCAATGTGCGTGTCCAGGAAGCTCTCTGATTGGAAATTTTGACATTCTAAGATCCCATATGTGTATACCAGATTCGTCGTCTGCAGTTACCTGTGAAGTTTGATACTATATTCAGCATTCAACAGACAAATGCTATGGAATTGCCCTTTAAATAAGTGGGGAGGAAATTGATGCCCCAACATAGGAGAATTTGGGTGGACTATTAAGAAGTTAATTTTAAGTTACAAGGGAAGAAAAGCATAATGAATAAAGTTGGGGAAGAAACTCATGAAACCAAATTGAATAGCCTAAGTGCATAGACATGACCTAAACCAGTAGTTCCTTCAGCATGGATAATTTTCCAATAATTCATTACACTAAATTATGGGTAGTTTAGTAGGATACTATAATTTAGGAGGGGGGAAATTGATTCATGTTGAACGGCCATGATAAGGGGTATAAGCAGCTATCAAATGTGCATTCATCTAGCAATGTCCAATAGAAACCTGCAACATTCATAATAGGCCATTAGTGACAATGAAAGAAGATTCAATCAAGCTACATTCATAGGTACCTCCCCTTTGGCATATCAACTTTGTGCTTGTAAGAGCTTGAAATTATAATCTCAAAATATTGGGTTTTATAGTTTTACTGAATTTCTCTGCTAAATTGAAGGATAGTAATGAAACTCGCCCAAAAAAAGGAGGCTGATTGCACATCAACTTTCATTTATTAATGAAAATTCATATAAACAAATTTAATAAGCTCAACCATAAACTACATGAAAGTTTTGAAAATGTGAAAATAGTGTACTCACGAGAATGTGTTGCTTATTTGGGTTATATTCTGCATCCCGGATATGAGCATGCTCAATTGAATTCGTTTTCCTGAAAGAGATATGAAACATGAACCATCATACATGATACCATAATGTAATTTGAAAAGAAGAGATGGCACAAAGTCACAAATACTCAGTAAAGTAGGAACAGATTATGTGTATGAAAATGTAGGGCATTCAAATACTTCCATTTCAAACTTATGTCCTTTCATGCCCTTCTAGTGAAGATGATGGTTTATGTAATTTCAGGGGGAGATTCTTACTCATGACATGTCATGTTTCTTTCTACCAACACGTTTACTTAACGAAATGCATGTTGAACTTCTTAGCTGTAATCACAGAAACAATTTACAAAAGTTTACCAGTGCCTTTGTTTTACTAACAAAATCACATAATAATCTTCTGCTCAATCCACTAATTTCCAAATTAGTTGGACATTGCATAGAGCATGGACATCTTGGTATGTCTGGATATAAAAATGCCAAAATGTGAAGAGAATTTTTTTTATTTAAAAAAAGAAGCAGATATATACAATTTAAGTTATAGCAGACAAGACAAACTGCATAGTATCGTAATGAATCAAAGAAGCCACATGCACTAAATTTTAGTAAACATTTCTATAGTTGAGTTACAAGCTTGCATTGCAGTGTGGTTATGGGTAATCATGAAAAGAGGAAAAACATACTTCATGGTGCGCAGATCCCAGCATTGAACTGAAGAATCACAAATTGCCACAACAGAATTTCGGTCATGTGGATCCCATGTACCACCAGATAAGTAATGCATCACTCCAACAGATTCTTTGGATTGCACCTACATTTCAGAGAGCACTGGCCACTGATCACAGATATGCATGATAAAGTTCCAAACACCTTTAGCTACAAGACTAAAGCGTTGAAGAAATAGCAGATTTTGAATAAATATCAGAATGTTTTCACAGCATGCTATGCTGGTATATCAGTTTAGATTAAAGCATACAAAAAGTATAGAAAGAAAACTAATATATCTAGGTGCAAGTGAGTGGCTATCAGCCCAGAAGGGGATCCCCCCCCCCCCCCACACCCTTGAGATGATACTAAAAATGATATGTAAAACTAGAAACTGATGTAATTAATTGGACATCACTAATGAAGAAGTGTTACATTCTGAACAGGTTGTTACATGCTATGCTAATCATGATCATGTTGGTGATTCCCTCTCCAACTCTCTTTCCCATTTCTGCCATTTTATCTGTTTCATTTATAATAAATAACTGATTAATTTGTCAATATTACTTACCAAAAAAATTGTAAAAATTTCCCAAAGGGAAAAAAAGTAACCATTTTTTTTATTTTCCTATTGTCAGTAAATGCATGGTTATGGAAAATCACCCTAGATCCTATTTTTCAATGACTGCAATCACAGAGATCTTCTGGATGATGCAGATCTGGGCTTCTCTCTTCCTTACTAGCAATAGAAGCTTCATTTCAGGAAATTCTCTCTTGTTTTAATCTTCACGTGCAGTGACAGGAATTTTTTTTTCCATTTATTTGGTATATATTAATGAAACACATGCAGACATATTCTTTGTTCATGTCAATATGAAGAAAGGATTCTAGGTTGACATATCATACCAAACACATCAAAAGAAAGAAAAAAAAGTCAATTTTTTATATTTGTATTATCCTATATTTTGTCAAAGAAAAAATCAGTCAGAAAAGGTTGAAGGTCAGGCCTTAATAACTCCCTAATCTAGGAATTACCATTTTTAAATAGATTACAGGTGGTGAGCTCCCACATTCTCCCCATAAAAAAATAAAACAAAAAATCAGTGACTACATATTAACAGGAACCACATAGTGAGCTCAATGGTAAACTGACCTTGGCTGTCTTTGCTGAAGAGTCTATGCTCCATAAAATGAGATTTTCCTCATCTATGCTTATCAGCTTGTCATGCTTCCCCGATGGCCACCACAGAATTCTATCACGAATATTTTACAGTTATATACATTTAAATTGGGTAAATCTATAAACCTAAATACATGAACTTGATCATATGAACATTTCTGAAGATCTTGACAATAACCTATGCGAGAAATTGCACCGGGCTTTGATATGTTATGCACATGATGATTAGCAGGTATTCAACGAGTTCAACTTGTGAAACTTCATCAACTTGGTCAATAAAAAAAGGTGATGTGTGTGCCAGTAATAAGGCACACTCCAAATAGTCTCCAACTCGTTCTGCATTGTCCTTCATGCCACAAAAAAAAGGACTGCTTGATCATGGAATAGCACAGGAAATTATGGAGTTCTTATATTTCCCCCTTCGGTTTTCTGACAAAGCTCATTAAAAATTTCAGATATCTAATGTGCATCTGCCTACTCACTGTTTCATTGCCTATTAATTGCTTGTTATGAGTGAGGGGTAGGTGCACTTGAACACCATTTTACTTTTAATTAGTAATAATATTCACAGTTCTATAAGAAAAATTATGTATTGCCTGACCAAATAATTCATTTCTGATTGGAAATCATTAGCTCAAAGGGAACAAAAATGGTTGCCAGAATGCACAAGAAAGGGTTATTTGGAAAGGAAGCTAACTAAAGATGCACTTCTTTTGCTATTTTGATCAAGGAACCATTTTATCATTGTAAAAGATATTAAAACTTTTGCCAACAACTTCTGTGTGGCAAAGTACAAGAAACTCCTACATGGAAAATTCTCATACTGCAAGCCAAGATGTCAACATTTTTTCTTATATTTTTCAAGAACTTGAGAAGATCTTTCACTTGTGAAAAACTTCGATTGGCAAAAGAGTGATTGTTACCAAAATCATAGATAAAATATCCTAGATAATTTCGCCAAACAAGCCAAGGTCAAACCAACTATGAAGATCCTTATATCATTTGAAGGACTCCAACTCCAATGCAAACAATTGTCATGAACCATAATATATGTCCATGCATACAGTACAGATAAACAGCCTAGGCAGCATAATCATGCTATATTAACATCCCTACAAGATAAACTGTTCAGTTACGAATGTAATGGAGAAAAAAGTTTCTATTAGCAAAAAGAGATTCACCTTTTGATCTTCGAAGAATGTGCATCTAGGGAGACGAGTTCTTCAAGTTGTGGAGAGTTGGATTGACCATACAATTCTGGGATCTGCCATATTGTCGCTCCATGTGTTTCACCTTCAGAAAAACAAGTACAGATCCAAGAAATCTTAAAATGCTGTATATGAAGAAAAAAAAACATGCGCGCACACACACACAGAAATTCAAATCAACACATTAGCAATTCAACTTAAATGATTCCAGATTCAACCATGAACTGAAAGGCCCGGATTCTGAAACTGGGTCAAAATTGGACAACCAACACAGATGGATCAAATCAGAGGGAAACAAGACAAAACAAGAAAGTCCTGATCCAGACACCGATTATCACTCGATGCGTTCCATGTAGGAGCTCACCAGAGGAGAAGACGACGGAGAAGATGCGGGGATTGAAGGGACACGACGAGAGGTCCCAGATCTCTCCGGATGGGTGGTAGAAGAGGCCGTCGCAGACCAGCTCCACGCCAACCCCCGCCGATGCCGGGGACAGCCGGATCAGGTGGATCTCGTTCTCCTCCCGGAGGGTCAGCGTCCCCGCCAGGAAGCACGTCTGGTCGGTGTCCGCTCTCACGTCAGCGATGCACCTCGCCTGAGAAGAACAAGAGAGATTCGGTCGCAATTGGGGGTTCTGATATTCTAGGGTTTTGTCGGGGTTTCTGTTACCTGGTATTTGAGGCCTCCGTAGACGATGCCGGTCGATCGTCCCTGCATTGTTCGTTTTTGGATCTGAACAGTCAAGGAAAGAAGAACTGGAGATCCGAAAAGTAGAAATCACGATATCGAGAACAATAGATCAAAATCAATGAGAATTGGATTTCGTTTATAAACACAAGGTGCCGGGTGTCAATAAGCGCAATGTATACCCTGTTTATGAAAGAAAAAAAAAACATAAAAATATACACGTTTAATTGATATGGTTATTTATATTTTTTGAAAATTAATTCCCAGTCAGTCCTCTGGTATACTCTTAAATTAATTTTAAATTCTTGGAATATCTGAATGCATTTTTAAGTCCTTCGATTAGTTAGTTGAGATATTATTTTTCTCTTTTTTTTTTAATTCAATAAGGGTTATTTTTTACCTATTTTTTTTATTTTTTCATGTCTTCACATTTTTTTTTACCCTCATCTCTCCCCATTCACACAAACAATCAAACATTTTCATTACGCGCAACAAATTTGATGACAAATACAATAAAATTTAGTCACGTCATGTTATAATTATATCATAATAAAGAAATTAACAATGTATAAAACTTATTAACAAAGTATACAAACAGTTTAACATTATATACAAACATAAATATGTTAATATTGTACATAGATAATTTAACGGTGAACACAGACTTATTAACAGTGTATACCGACGGTGAAACCATGAAAGAGATAAAAATAGAAAATATAACAACGAACATAGTGTACAAACAGAAAGAATGAGAAATAATACATAACGGGGTTTTAGGGACTTAAGAATATTTAAGAGGTTTTTCAAAAATCTGGAATTAATTTCTTTTTAAAAAATATATATATTATTAATAAAACATATACTTAAGAGAAAAAAATAGGCACGGGCTGTAAAAAAATTGTTCAGGACTGAGGTTAATCTTTTCCAAAAACACCTTTAAGATCAATTTGAAGTGACTTTGGCCATTGGGTCCGTTTAAATAGAGACATAAGCTATTTTAGGGTTTATATCTATCACATAAATTGTTGACTTTATCAATGTAATAAATTATTTTATGTTTGGTTGTATTTTTAGTTATTTTCGTTGAAAAATATAATAATAAATGTTGAAGTGTTTGGTTGATGAGGAATAAAATGTGAATAAGGTGTAAAAGTTAATTTGACATGTGAGTCTCATTGATGTATAAAAGGTGATGGCATGTGATTTGATAGGTGGACCCCCTTATACCAGTAGACGAATAACACAATTCCATTGGGAGGCTTGAAATACAAATACCAGTTTATTCTCACACATAGCCATACCTTCTTATTCCCTCTACCCAAACACATTTTTTTTCTTCTTATTCTCCTATATTCCCACCAATTCCTCTAGCCAAACAACCCCTCATCACGGACAAAATTAACTTCATTCTTTTTTTACGAATCTATCAAAATTAAATTTCTAGGAAATGAGAAATTTTCTTTCTAAATTAAAATTATCAAATTGATCTTAAGCTTATCATTGTTCTCTTATACATATACCCCCACGAAAACACCAATGCAAATTCAAATAACCCCTAAAATTAAATTTTCATTGACAGATGAAGAATAACCCCTGACTAAAAATACAGTATATAAAAAAACTCTTTACAATTTGTTAAAAATGTAGAAAACTTTATGTATATGATGATTTTAGCCCTCCGGATAGAACCCTATATGGAGGGGGAAAATCATCATTCAAAGAAGATTTTTCGCATTTTTAACACATTATAAGGGGTTTTTGGTATACTATATTTTCAATCAGGGTTAACTATATAGAATATTTACAAATTAATCTTAATTTGTTAATGAAAATTTAATTTAGGGGACTATTAAACTTATATAGGTGTTTTTAAAAGGTTATGAGTTAGATGTTATATGGATTTTAGACAATTTACAGGAGGTTACTTGGATTTTTCCCTTACATAAAACTTGATTTCCAAGAAGCTCATCTTCTTTACTTTTTTAAAAGCATATTTTTAATAATAAAAACTGAAATAAACTTTTTAATTAAACACACTTTTGTGAAACTGTTTGAAAACATGCTTTTAACTTTCTTAAAAAGTAAAATATCATCCAAACGTGTTTCCAAACACAATCAAATAGATATGTATGTTCGCTGCAATGTTACTATTCAGATCGGCTAAAAGAAAATAAAAATCTAATAATGAATTCGTGATTAAGTTCAAATATCGTGCTTTTTTAAGTTGACAAATGATGAAGAGTTGCATTGGTTTGAAACATGATTTAGGGTCCGTTTGATTTGATATCAGAAGCGAGTTTGTGTCAACAAATGCAGTCAATTGCCACCTCCATCCCAAACATAAATTTGGCCTTGGCATCTCAAACAACAATTACCATGTATTTTAAGCGCGTTTTTGAATGCATTAAAACATTAATTCCCCCACCGCAAAGCGCATCAACAAAAGGTGCACAACCCCAAGCCAAATGGAGCCTCAGGCGATTTTACAGGTGCGGGGAGCAAAATACTACAAACGTGTCCTTAAAACGCTTTTTATGAATCAAATTTTTTCAAAAGCAACTTTTTGAAAAGCTGGTGCTTTCTAAAAATCAATTTTCAAAAGCAATAACGTGTCATTTTGTCAAATTGTCATAACGATTTTATGTCTATTCTTGGTGAGAAGTGACAAGCTTATGTGAGAGAAGCTAGCAGAGAAAGATGCAAATGCGACAACCATCCCTGTATGAGTTGTGATATTTACTCCCCATCTCCGTTTGGTTCCGCGTTGGGCGGAACTCAGTTTTTTTCAGTGTTTTTAAAACTCAAAAAGACAAATGATGTTGCAACTTTTTCTACCAAACATTAAATTCATTCCAAATATTGATCATAGATAGGCAAAATCATCTTAAAAAGTTTTTTTTGGGACTAACATAGATAGACATTTTTAGAGTTAGAACACAGTTCACTTTGCAACTATAGATTCAGACTTTTATCATTTCGAGGTAGAAGACGTTTAGATATAAGTTTGAGAAGAATATGAGTATGCAGGAATCTGATTTTCTCAAACTCATCTCTAAACAAAAAAAAAAGTTTAATTAAAAGATACAGATACATTTTTACAAATAAGTGTACAACAGTTAGCTTTTTTATAATTAATGGACAGACGGTTTTTTCAACAAACTTAATTTTAAACTTGGTTTTTTAAGAAAAGCTAATTCCTAAACTTAAATCCAAACACACCATCATTATTGATGTCATGGTTGTTCTCATGGATTTCAACAAATTTACCATCAATAAAAAAAAAATATATGCACGAATAACTTAGTTATTTCGAAAAAAAAGGAACAACTTATAAAGCAAATGATCAATGTATCACAAATCACTATTAAGGATGAATATGATGTGGTAAATGATCAATAACACAAAATCACATGAATCATTTAAGATTGAAAAGAAAAAATAAAAACAAAAGAAAGAAGAACCTAACCCCCCGTTTGGAACGAGAATAACCCCCCGGATAACCCCGGATAACTCCGGATAAGTATTTGAAGGTGTTTGTTTATCCCGGATAACCCCAGATAAATTATACCAGAATAAACCTTGATGAAGTGGTATAGGAATTCCAATCAACCCCTAGAATAAAAGTTATCCTAGGTTATTCTACCTAAAGAATATGTGGGTCCACTGTCAAATCAACTGTCATCACCTCTTATAAATCACCTGTCAAATCAACTATCATTACTTTTTTACCTTTTATAAATCCTTATCCATACTTTATTCACATTTTATCCAAACAACAAAACATTTATTCTTACGTTTACCGATGAGAATAATTCAAAATACAACCAAACACAAAATCATTTTATCCTTATTTATACTCATTTATACTTGGATAAATTTATACCATAGAATAAAAATTATCCCCGTTCCAAACGGGGGCTAAATGTGAAAGTACACAAATTGTTCTAGGTGAATATGACTCACTCTTACCACAAGAAATACGACCACATGCATTTTTTATTCTTTATATATAGGGTGTCAATAACAATAAAAAAAAAAAGGTGAACGAAACATCTCGATGAAAAGTCAACAGATAGATGTGTTTGGAAAAACTATGAGATCATAAAAAAGAAACCAATGGCTGGGATGAAGTCACAGACACAATGATCAAACCAATTGATGAATCATCTTGAATTTTACTCGTAAAATTCATAAAATTTGAATATAACATAAAATTTGATTAATACATTTTACTCATATAGGCCTCAAGTCCACATAATAAAATCGATATACTCAAAGTCACAGTGTCAATGTGCACTTCAATAGCAGAGATTATCATAATTTTTAAAAGCATGATTTTACAGCTTTTGAAATGTTGAAAATGACTAATAAAACCAATGTTGGGAAGCAGAAACTAAATAATCGTTTCGTTCCAATATTAACCTTTTGAAATGCAAACTCCATGATGCGGATCCAAATGGGGCTAAAAAAATTAAAATACTTCATCACTATCTCAACACAATTTCTGAAAAATAGAAGCTACCTAATATCACGCAGATTAAATGATGTTCTCTGTTTGGTACTGAATTTGTTTTGTTTTTCTAAACTAAAGAAGCATATATTGACTCTGAAAGGCTTCTCATTTTTGGATAAGATTCTAAAGTGGGAATTTAAAGTTGCATCTGTTATCTTTGTTCCCCTTTGTTGGTTAAAAGAGAGTCCAATAACGGATTAGCAGTATTTAACTAATATCCTTCTTTTTTTTATTATTCTTTCTATAATTAACTTATTGTAGTACAGCTTTCATATTTATCTTTTCGAAGTGATTCAATTTAATAAAAATTGAAAAAATTTATTAATTTTTTTGGGGGATTCATAGAATCAAATGATCTGATAGAAAGATATAGATTAATGTTATGAAGTCAAGGAAGATGCCCTGTATATTTTATTCTGTACCGTGTGAATCACCAGTCTCATGAACTTTTCATTGGATTCCAACCCCTCCTTTTCTTCTCTTTGATTTTGGGCTTCCATTTCTCATCTCTTTTGTCTCTTGTTTCTGGCTTTACCATCCAAGGTAACCTTGGTCTGTAAATGGATTCCCACTTGAAAGTGAAAATGGACCCCTCTCGGCGGAGCAAAATTGATTTTTTTTAAGTATAGGAAAATGTTAGTATGTTACACGATTGTTCTTGTTCAGATCCGATCAGACTTAAGTTTGATCAGTACCATCAACATCGAATTACACAGCTTATGAATCGAATATAAACAGTCTATGAATCTAACTGCATGACCAAATAAGAGAGTGTAACTTGTACCCAATAATTGATTGTGTAGTTCAATTTATAGGCCGTGTAGTTTGATGCATAAACTGTGCAATTCGATACTGATGATAATAACCAAACTCATACCTAAAATTCGATTCTAAACAAGACCTCAGATTCTCATAGAAACATAGTATTTTTTTTAAAAAAAATTTACATAAATTTCAGATCTCTGCCACCCAAAGTAGCCT
Organism: Acorus calamus; assembly: GCA_030737845.1. Lineage (NCBI taxonomy): Eukaryota > Viridiplantae > Streptophyta > Magnoliopsida > Acorales > Acoraceae > Acorus > Acorus calamus. The sequence continues at coordinate 37,661,884 of CM060860.1, read as the reverse complement.
CACCTTTTCATTTTATATATGTGGGAAGGAAAAATGCTATAAGTTGTTTTTTGGGTAACATAAAACATTACAAAAAGTTAACCAAGACTGATTAACCACCCAGAAATAATAATCAAGGAAAAACTTTAAAAAACCAGAGGGGGAAACAAAAGAAACAACTATCAAGAGATACTAATAAAGAAAAACTTTAAAATATAGGTAAAAACAATAAGAAGGCGTGATCACAGACTGGCTCAACATAAATAAAAAAAGGCTTCGTATATCGTTTGGTAGTAACGCTTAGTCAGTCAATCCCGATGTAATATTTTATCATCAGATCCTACAATTTTATAGATTATTAATACTCAACATATTCATCCAATGTGCATTTTAGAAAATATTAAAAAAAATCACCTAACATGCCCACCGATTCGTTTGTTCAGACGCACAAAAAATACAAAGAAAGCCATATCGCACCAACAACTCGTTCAATTAAAAAAAATCAACATGAATTTTTTTATCAAATAAATAAAAATATAAATAATCCCTGTTGTTCAATAGCATATATCTATAGAAAACTTGGCTTGCACATCAAAAAATTGTCACAATGAGAGGGACAGAACACAACGCAACACTCATAGCCAAAACGAATCTCTTCTGATTTTTATGAATTCAAACCCAAAAAAATCACGTATATCTCTAATTTTTATACACCAAAAAAACAATCCGTAAACAATCCGTATACATTCCACATAAAAAAACTAATCGGACGGTCCAAATCAAAACTCACCTAAACATCACGCGTCGAGATCCCCAACCGGCAGATCTCCTTGGGCGGCGGCGCGTCCCACCCACCGACGGAGGTCCGCCGCCTCATTGCCTCGAAATTCGCGACGCAGGTCTTGAAATCCATCCTCTTCACTCTCTTCCTGATCTCCGCCGCCTCCTTCCCAGCGACTCCGTCGAAGACCTCCTCCCAATCGCGCCCCCACCCCCCGCTCGCGTCGCAGAGCTGGAGCCTCCCCCCCTTCCACTCCGTCCAGCTCCACCCCCTCTCGAGGCTTCCCCCGACGTCCGCCGCACACGGCCCCACGCACACCGGCCGGCACGGCCGGCACTTCGCCCCGCTCAGCGGGCCCGCGCTCCCCATCGCCGCCACGGGAACCCCGTACCTCCCCGGCGGGAACCCGTACCGCCGGTCGCTGAGAACGCAGAACGGCGCCTCCCGGAGGCGGCTCCGGACGCCGTCCACCTTCAGCTGTGCCCGGAACGCCGCCTCCGAGTTGAGCTGGTGGTACCCCACCGCGTCGAGGCGGGGGAGGAGCGAGAGGCGGGAGAGCGCCGTCTCGGTGGTGTTCCGGTCGCCGACGCCGAGGCGGTCATTGAGCCCGCCGTACGAGGACCCGGGGGGGACGGAGTAGGCGCCGCGCGCGAAAGCCGAGGCGGGGAGGGGCCCGGACCAGTAGCCGTCGACGCGGGTGCGGACGACCCAGTCGTAGGTGAAGTTGCCTCGGGACTCGCGCGACCGGATCATCCGGAGGCAACCCTCGACGAGGTTGAAGTACTGCAGCAGCCCCTGGAGGAACCACAAACGACACGTGTCAGAGGCGGTTGCGTAGGGGTATTTTCGTCATTCAACACCTGGTTTTCTCTGTACGTTTTTATTTACCTGGATGCCATTGGGGGAGTCGCGGGAGGTGAGGACGCGGGACTGGGGCTCGGTTTCCGGGATCGGGTCCGGGTGGAAGATCCGTACGGCGGCGATCCGGGGGACGAGCGGAGGAGGGAGAGCTTGAAAGCGTCGCCGTCGAGGGGGCTGTGGAGGAAGAGATCGGCGTTCTTGTACTCGCGGAGGACGTGTTTCAGGATCGACGGCCGGTAAGCTCGAACCGCCTGGCGCCGCCGACGAGGCAGATCGCGATCCGGGATCGATTCAATTCGGCCTTCCGGAGGGCCGCTGCGGAAGGCGGAGGAGGGGAGGGCGGCGGCGGCGGAGGGTGGTGGAGGAGGAGGGATTTGAGGAAGGGAGCGGAGGAGGAGAGGACGGAGGGGGAGGAGTAGAGGAGGAGGAGGAGGGAGAGGGGGGTGAGGAGGAGGAGGAGGGAGAGTCTCCAGTCGAGGTGGTTGGGGGAGAATATCATCCTCGGCGTCGTCGATGTCTTTGTCATCTTCTTTTGTGTATATTCGGTCGGGCTATAATGGTCGATTTCGCCGCCATTGAAGAAGGGGAGGGAGAAGACAAGACACGATCGCTGCGTGATTTCGTGCTTTCATTACCCAACGACATGTGTCATTATATTTTTAAGGATCTGTCTGGTGCTACGCGTGACAGGAATCATTTACACGGTATAGGCGGAGATAATACTCCGTTCATCACGTCTTAAAACGTTTGGTTGGACGGCTAATCTGAGGTTACGATTTTTAGATCTGACGGACACGGATGAGACTTTCAGCTAACGAATTCGATTAATCACTTTTGTCCCTGACAGGTATCCATTTAGCTTCTTTTTTAAATATACGTTACTTAACATTCAATATATATAGGTTGCTAGTAAAAAGCTTACTAAATAAACAATAATATTTGGGAAAATATTCATATAACCCTCCAAAATCCATATAATAGACTTTTCATTATGTTTATATGATCTTTTAAAAATATTTATGTAAATCTAAATAGCATTCTTTGACAGAAATATTCTGTGATTTTTTAATATTAATCTGATTAAAAATATAATATTTCAAAAACCTCTAAAATGTGTTAAAATGCAAAAAATATATTTGTAAATGACTTTTTTACCCTTTCAGATACTGTTTTATAATTTATTATGATGAGTAAAATTGTTATTTATATAGAGTTTTTTTTTTACATTATTAACGAATGGTATGAGTTTTTAATATATAATGTTTTGAATCAGAGTTAATCAAATAGAATATTCACGTAATATTCTTTATTTGTCAACAAAAATTTAACTAAAAATGTTATATAGATTTCAAGAAAAGTTAAGAGTTCAAATAGTTTACAAGGAAGTATTTGAATTTTTTTCTAATATTTAATATGGAAAGAAAATACATTTAAAAATCTAAGAATCATAAACGAAAACTAACTAATTTAGAATACATACTTATAGAAAATAAATTAACTGTTTTAAATGGTCCCCATTGAAAGATGGGGATCCCCCACCCATAATTGCGGTCGCACTTCACGTTCCTTCCAGTGCTTAATGAATGAATGTCTATTTGACTTTGCACACGTTTTAATAAAACAATAATAAAAGAAAATAATGAGATACAATGCATATCATAATGTGAAGTACCACATGAGAGTTTGTTTCGAGTCCCTTTCTGGGGCAGGCATGGTCATATGAAACTATAGAAGTCGGTGAGACCAAATTTTTATTTGTTCTTTGTTTTTTTGTAGTTATTATACGATGTGTTGATCAAGTCATGGTGTTGGATTGATGTGACCAAAAGAATGTCTCATTTGTTCTACTTCTTCTGCTCCTCAGAAGTAGACCTGTCAACGGATCGGGTCCGGACTAGGTTGGGGTGGACCCGAACCTGACCCGGGCTTGGACCCGGCGGACCCGGGTCCAGGCTGAGACCCGACGGACCTAGCAAATAGAGGACCCGGGTCCGGACCCGGCAGACCTGGGTCGGGTCCGGGTCAACCCGTGTAGGATACCAGTTTCTATACAATCAGATTTTTTAAAAATAAACATGTATAAAAATCTTCATATGATGTATAAAAACCACAAAATACAGAAACACAATCAACAAATCGAAAATCAAAACAAACCCATCGACAAAGAGCATTAGAAATGGAAGATCCAACCATCAAAACCACAATTTTTCATCAAAAAAATGAAAATCTGGGCAACCTCTTGAATTAGTTCTCCCTCTGAAGATGCTCTTCCCAATCAGCTTTGCGGGCAACGGCGTCGGGGGGAGATGGCTCAGATGGGTCAAGAAAGGGATCGGCGACGGGGAAGTTGGGCTCATATTCAGGGGAGATGGGGTCGGCGTCGAGGGAGTTGGGCGGGAGAATGAGAGAGAGAGAAAAAAACACATCGTCGTCCAAAACACAAGCGTCGGGCCATCACCGGTAGAGATGGAGAATGAGAGATAGAGGTTTTGTTAGGGTTATTGAAGTACACAGAGTGAGAAGGTTTGTGATTTGGGGTTTTCTTGCGGCAAGAGAGAGAGGGAGGGTTTGTGATTTGGGGTTTTCTTGCGGGGAGAGAGAGGGGGGGGGGGGATATGTAATGTTTAATGTTTGGGATTGAGTGGGTTAAATGGTATATTGGGCTTGGGTGGGTTAAATGGATATATTGGATACAGTGGGCTTGGGTGGGCTTGGACAGTGGATATTTGGGTTGGGTAGTGGGTGCTTGGGGTGGGTCTTAAAAAAAACGGGGAAGAATTATTACTTACTTATTATTAGGATTCCTATTTAAGACCTAAAATAGTATCGGGTCCAACGGGTCTATGGGATCGGGTCGGGGTAGACCCGGACCCGCTCCATTTGATTGATCGGGTCCGAACCCGCTCCATTTGATTGATCAGGTCCTTCGGTTCGGGTCCATATTGGGTCTCGAATCCTTCAGATCGGGCATTTTACGCCTTTTATCGAGTTCGAGTCAAGTCGGGTTCGGATCGATCCGCGAGCTGTTAACAGGCCTACCCAGAAGGCCAGAAGTCTTTGTTGAGATGGTGTATGTGTGATGAAGGAATCTTGACAAGTCTTTAAAAAATTTTGGCACGCGAACTAAGTTGAATATTAGCTTAGCATCTGTCACCTACCATTTAATAAAGGTATTTATGTATACAGTACACTAGTGGCCCCCCACAATACAGAATAGGTAATAAATTAATCAACGAGGTACAGACATATTTTTGAATGCATTATTTTGAATGCATTATTTTTACTAGTAACTATTTTAATGAAGAATTCAAATTTCAATGAAATGTTTGGTTAGTCAACATATTTTTGCTCAGATTTATTTTCTTGTGGCCCATTTGGGATCGAGGTGGGGATGTCTGTATTGGGAAAATCAGGGGCTACAATGTTGTGTTGGAAAAATATCATTTTTAGAGCTTATAAAATGCCAACCAAAATGACATACACATGAGGGTAGCTAGGTTATCACCACCAAAGCGTCGAAGAAGTTTGTATCTAATGTGGTGTTTGTTAGTGTGGCTTTCCCAATACGAATCCGAACGAACCTTATTAGCATTCTTATTGGGGTGTACGTGGACCTTATTAGTGTTTGGTTAAAAAATGATAGAGAACTGAATTTATTATATGCCTAAAATATCTTATTAGCATTCTTATTGGGGTGTACGTGAAAATCTAACTCTTTACATGTAGCACAATTATAAAAAAAAAGTATTACTATAACAAAAAAAATATAATAATAAATTTTAAAATAAAATAAAATAATCATAATTATAATTAAAACACAAAAAACTCATCTGTTTGTTAGTGACTATTCGAAAGAATTTTCTATGAGACTGGAATAAATAAACGAATATAGCCTTCTCAATTTGACTGTAAGATTAGCCGGGGTCCCTCCGATATAAAAAAAACACAAAAAGAAACTAATTTGCTTAGATAATTATGTTAATTGAGGGGCATAGCAATCATTATATCTGAAATCCTTGAACAGTCTTACAATACTACTAAGTTGGTGAGATTTTGTTCCACCCATATTGATCGTAAGACATAAAATTTAACCAATTTGATGACCTAGACCAATCACAAGAAAATATATCGTGGTATAATTTTTTTTTGATAATGTGTTATCACTTTTGTGGTTGATCTACATCAATTTGATCACAATTTTGATCAAATTTTGATACTTGATCATTTCCATTATCCATACGTGTAGAAATTAAATCTAATGGGATCAATTTTTATTCCAACATCAGTATCAATCAAACAAGGGTGAATTTTGATATTTTCTCATGGTCTGTTTGAGACCGCGTCGCATATCTCAACATTTGAAAAAATTGGACGCACTAGAGAAATGTTGTTTTTAAGTTTTTTAGACGGGGAAAAAATTAGGCCGAGAACATTATGTGTGGGTCGTTCCAAAAAAAAATGTTTGGATTCACGATGACGTTATGTTGGATCTCTCATCACAGAATCCACTCCACCGCAGATCCAAACTAAGTCTTCGATCTTAATAATATCAGGGATGAAAATCCACCCTAAAATAACACTGATCAAACAAACAAGCCGAACGGTTTACTTCAATTCTTTCCCCGTCTAAAATTTAACTGTGATAGGATCTGATCCGATCCCTCAAGCACTATATTGAACATTTCAGATAGTTTCTGAAAATGGTTATTTATAATGATATACTATTTTTGGTCATTACTCATTAAAATCATATTAATTAGTATTTTTTACTTAATCGTAACTGAATTATACTATTTTAATATCATGTTAGAATTATACCATTCTATGATTAGAAATATTTCTTACATTTTATGTCCAAGACTAGAAGAGGCATGCTAATAATTGTCTGGCATAGCCGTATAAGAATCAATGAGTTTTTCTATATTCTGGCTTTCTAATTCATTATGTATTCATGGTGTTCTATGCCCTCTTTTGGGGTGTAGAATAACTAACTGCTACTGTACATACGGATTACTTTTAACCGAAGGCCTACCTCGGATTTCTGTTTTATTTACGCCTCTGGTGCTTCGTCTATAATTGTTTTGTTTGTGAGTGAGATTCATAACTCAGCCACGTGTAGTGTACTATAAAGGACAAACTGGTTTCTCATGCGTTTTAGGCTTCGGGTGCGTTTGGTTGCGCGATTGCGCTGCGATTGCGATTACAGGAAGCTGCGTTTGCAATCGCGCAACCAAACAGTTTTATAATCACAGTTTTAAACCCAGCGATTGCAGACAAATAGTGTCCAAAAGCTGCGATTTCAAAAAGCTGAGAAAGTGAGCTTCCTGCAGAATCAAGTTTGCAATCGCAGATTCCTGCAGAATCAGTTTTGCAATCGCGCAACCAAACGCACCCTTCTTCTTGGATAAAGTATCTCTTGTGGATGACCCCTTAGCGGGGTACACCCTCCTCCCCCCAATAGAAGGGATGGGTTCGCCTGTGGGGTGGCACAGGGCACCAGTAAAAATCCGCCACGTGGCGCATCCCCAACCTCCATTTCATCACCACTTCATCCTCATTTCATCATCTTTTCAAAAAAACCCATAACAAATAATATTTTTGAAATACCTTCCTGACCCACAAAAAAAATCATTCATCACCCCCCGAAGTAGCTATCTTATATTTTCATCAGGACCCCCCAAAAAATAATATTTTCAAAATACTCCCCCCACTCACCTGGACCAAAACAAGAGTCCGAGCCTAATTTTTTTTAAAAAAATTTAAGTCATTATAAATTATATTATTCTATTTATCAATAAAAAATAATATTTTATTAATTTGGACTTCAAATCTGTCTCCAAGTAAAAAAATAAGATAACTTAGGATATAATATTAATGTCTACAATCAGTGACAGAGTGAGAAATTTTACTTAGTGGGGGTAGACTTTAACTTAGACTATAAATTTTTATCAACTTTTTGTTAGATTATTCTGATACAGTCTAATATCGCCCCACTTTCAAAAATGCATTTTCCGAAAAGCAGATATCACCCCACTTTCAGAAATCCATTAAAAAACTTAGTGTTGTTTTCAACAATAAGAAAATAAAAAAGTTGATGAAAATTTATAGTCTAAGTTAAAGTCCACCCCTACTAAGTAAAATTTCTCACTCTATTACTGATTGTAGATATTAATATTATACCATAAGTTATCTTATTTTTCTATTTGAAAACAGATTTGAAGTCCAAGTTAATAAAATATTATTTTTTATTGATAAGTAGAATAATATAACTTATAATGATTTAAATTTTTTTTGTGGGTCAGGGGGTATTTTGAAAATATTATTTGTTTTGGGTTTTTTTTAAAAAGATGATGAAATGAGGATGAAGTGGTGATGAAATGGGGGTTGGGGACCCGCCACGTGGCGGGTTTTTACTGGGTGCCACAGGGACGACCCTGTGGCACCCCACAGACGATCTAATCCCCCAATAGAAGGTCGGGAGTTCGAATTCAAGTTTACCGATCTAAAAAAAGAATAAAAAAATTATCTCTTTTATAAAGTATACTTTTGGTGGTAAAAAAATTTAAAAGTAGGGAAATATTCAAATAACCCCTTCTAAACTGTCTGAAATCCATATAACTCTCTAATTTTTTCTAAAGTCTATATAATCCTTTGATAACATCTATGTAAATAAAAAAATAGCCCCTGAGTTAAATTTTCATTGATAGAGTATGATTATTCTGTTAATATTTTGTTTGATTAACCCTGATTGAAAACATAATATACAAAAAAAACTTTACAATATGTTAAAAATATAAGCAATCATTTATAAATGATGATTTTACTAATATGGATAGAGTTTTATAATCTATCTAGAGGGATAAAATCATTAAGTACAGTAGATTTTTTGCATTTTTTAATAAATTATAGAGTTTTTTTTTATACCGTATTTTCAGTCAAGGTCAACAAAATTGAATATTCACATAATATTTCTCATCTGTCAATGAAAGTTTAACTTGGGGGGTTATTAGGATTTATATAGGTGTTTCTAGGGGGTTATATAAACTTTAGGAAAATCCATGGGGTTATTTGAATTTTTCCTTTAAAATAATGTATTAAGTCTCATCTACCTGTTATGATTTTAAAAAAAATATGTGATTGCTTGATAAAATGAAGTTTTATTAAAGCATTTTTATTTGATTGTGTTATTAGTATTCTAGTTGACAATTATAATAATAAAATATTCAAAAATAATAAAAAGTATGTGTGCTGCAACGGGCCCTGGGCCGTGGACATTCCCGAAAAACAAAATTTCCGCCTAACCCAACCCTAAATTCCCAACCCATAAATACCGAACCCAAGGCGCTCTCCTCTGTTCATACACACTCCGACATCAAACCCAAACCCAAAGCCATGCAAACCCTCCCTCATCTCCTCCTCCTCCTCCTCCTCCTCATCTCCTCCATCCCCACCACAACCCCCCAACCCCCACCAAACGCCACCGACCCACCATCCCCACCACCCCCATCACCATCCCCACCACCCCTCCTCCTCATCCTAAACATCCTCGACGCCCTCTTCGGCGTAGGCCAATACGGGCGCCTCCCAACAACCTTCCTCGGAATCAACCTAACCCACCTCCCCCCCTCCGCCACCCTCTTTATCCCCGCCAACCACTCCCTCGAAGACCTCTCCCGCCTCGCCGAGCTCGACGACTCCTTCCTCCCCTACCACGTCGCCCCCCTCTCCCTCTCCCTCATCTCCCTCCGCCGCATCGGCATCGGCCAACGCATCCCCACCCTCCTCGACAACCGCTCCCTCCTCATCACCAACGACTCCGACTCCAACTTCTCCATTGACGGCCGCCGCCTCGTCCGCCCCGACGTCCTCTCGGGAGGTCGTCTCTCCATGCACGTCGTGGAGGCCGTCTTGGACTACGCGAAGTACGGGAGGCCTTCGGAGGCGGAGGCGGAGGCGGCGGGGGTTTCCCAAGGTGTGTCAAGGCCGTCGACGGCGGTGGTGGCGGGGTCGTCGCAATCGCAAGATCAAGAAAGACGGGAGAGGTCGTGTGGGATGGAAGAGAGGACGGCGGCGTACGCGTTGGTTTTCATATTCGTTACGTGCGGGATGATGTGGAACGGGGATTTGGGTTGGTTTTCTTTGTTTCTGAATCTTTTCATTCTCGTCGTTACACATTGATCGATTAGGGTTTCTTTTGTTTTCTTTTGAAGGGTTGTCGTCTTTAATTAGGCTTTTTGATGTTGTTGTTCTTGGACGATGTTGGGGTATTGGACGATGATATGTGCACATTCAGACGGTTCTTTCTTTTTTTCTTGATTTCTTTTATTAGTGATTGGATTCTGGTGTGTATATACATTCAGACAGTTCTTTTAATTCTTTCTTGATTTTCTTTTCATAATTGGATTCTGGTTTTGTTTTGTCCGATTCTGCATGTGTGATTGTCCTGTTAGTGTGACAGTTGATAATTGATCCTAGACTTCAGTCTGATTTTTTTTTTAAACTGAGAAGGCCTCTTATTAGTCATTCGGGAGTGAGAAATGAATATTATTGGGATAAATGTATTACTGTGAGAGGTTAATAATTGAACTCACTTTGTTATAAAAAAACAATTAAAATAAAATATAAACACGTATCCCAATTTTAAAATTAAAAAGAAATTTTTTTTACATAATTAAAGGCTGTAATAACATTTGTGACTTTGACAAATTGTGAAAAAAATAAAATAGAATTGATGGATGTTTTAACCCCTAATATTAAAATAATTGTTTAAAGACTTTAAAATATTTGTCTAGTCTGTTTGTTTTTTTTATTCTGCACTAGATGCATGCAAGGTAAAACCTTTGGATATCTGATCAATTTTTTTTGTAGGTGTACTGTCACATTTGTTATTCACATAATGTAGTATATAATTAGATAATTTATGACGAAAAATCAAAACAATTGAATTTGAAGGTTATATATGTGATTGAATGTATCATTTTACTAACCCAACGCATCTTACCCCCGTCTAGTAAATAGATTAAGCGAGTATAAGGGTAGTATAAGGGTGGTATAAGAATAGATAGGAAAAATGGTTGTTTGCTTGCAGAGTATAACTTGGTATTACTAAACCAGTTTAAACGAGTATAAGAGAGTATAACAATTTTAAGTAACTCCTAGGATAAGCTATAATTACTTTATCTATTTCCATGGGCTCACATGTCAAATCAACTTTTTACACTTTATCACATCAAATCACATATCAACACCTCTTATACATCAAAGGGCCCACATGTCAAATCAATTTTTTTTACACTTTATTTATATTTTATTATTTATCAACCAAACAATTCAATATTTATTCTTACATTTTCCAATGAGAATAAAAAAAACACAATCAAATAGAAAATCTCTTATTCTTGTATATTTGTTATCTATACTAGCATAGTTATCTATCTAGAATAACTTAATTGTGCTATCCAAAGGTCCATATGGGACTGCAGCAATGACGCCCGCATTGGAAAAATCTATGGGTTACAACGCCGCAGTGATTCCTTCTAGTGCTTTCTAATCGTGTGTCAAAATAGTCTGTGTGTGAGGGGAGTAGCGGTGCCACATAATTTACACTATAACATATCCAAACGGGGTCTAAGAGTATCTCCAACCCAAGCCTTCAAATATGGAGGGTTGACCTTTCATATTTGGAAAAAATTCATATTTAGAGAGTGTAGCACTCCAACCATCACCCTCCATTTTTTCTTATTATTTTTTAAATTATATAAAAATTCATTAATAGATATTATTATTGTTAATTCATTTATATAAAAATTATACAATTGAAAAGATCTCATTAAGAATTTAAAATGAGGCTAATATTAAATGGTTTTAGAGTTATTTTTAAAATAATATTTTTTTAATTAAATAAATAAAATAATTCTTCAATAATCAAACGTATGAAAATTTATTTAAAATCAATTCTAAAATATTTTAATATTAGTCTCATTTTGAAGGTCTCGATGAGATCTTTATAACTATAATACTTTTATTAAAAATAGATTAGCGGATCTAAATATACATTGTTGAATTAATTAGTGTATAAAATAAAAAGTGAAAAATGTGATTTGGAGGTGGTCTCCAAATTTGGAGGGTCAAATTCAAATATCCAAATTTTGAGGTGGATATGGAGTATGCTTGGAGTTAGGTAAAAAGGAGAAACACCAAGAGCCATGTCGGAATTATACATGTGGACCTGGGCTTGCGCATGGGCCCGCGGAGCAAAACCCGACCCACAATGGGTGACTGCAGTTCCACGCGAATGCACAGTGCACGTGGTCGGACCCACAAAACGGCCCAACCAAGTATGTCTCGCGCGCATAGGCCCATCGAGGAACGCACACCAGACTAACCCATTTTATCGGTGAAATTCCCAAAGTGAGAATTCCAAATGGAAAATGATATGTTTAGGCGTTTAGCTCTCGGACAGCCTAAATTGCAGTCCACACCATTTTTATCTTCATTTTTTTTTTAAATCACATGCTCCCTCTTCAATTGAAATACATATTTTTATATAATATAAAGTATATAATGATAGTTTGTCTGGTTAAATGGAAGATTTTGGGTTCAAGTCTTAGCGCTGATTGTTGGCGATTATTCGAAAGAATTTTCCGTGGGACCGGGACAAACAGGCGGAGGTAGCTTTTCCAACTCGACCGTAAGGCCAGTCACGGGGAGTCCCTCCCATATCATAAAAAAAATGTATATAATGATATACATTAATATAATTTTTTTATATTAAAAAAAAAATAAAAATTTTTGTACCATGGACTATAATAGAACATCTTATACTATGATAACACGATATACATATCGCGCTATCATAATGTATGAGATTGTGAAACGGATTGCAAAACGGACCGAGGGTATTAATACTTTTTTGAAATATGAAAATAAATTAAGGTAGTGATGCGTGTCCCATCTTATCTACTCATAACACACTTGTTAGATTGAAAACGGAGCAATCAATGCTAATATCATTTTAAAAAAATGGTATGTCTGGACGTGTGCGCAGCTGTCCACAGTCCTCATTATGTTTTTCTAAAAACAATGAGCACTCGCTTATTAAAGTACATATGACATATCGTTATAATAATAAAGTACACACTGAGATACACTAATATTTATTTTTTTAATTTAAAAATTTTAAAAATTAATTTTATACACTATGATAATGTAGTATATTGTATTATCGAAGTGTATAGACGGCTGTAGGATCGATTTTGAATTGCAGATGGAATTGCAAATCGAATTGTGTATATTAGTGTTCATCATTTAATTGTGCATGTGATGAGAACGTGGATCACCCCTTTTGTGTTTGGAGATCATGCAACACCTTTTCCAGACATGTTGTGCTAATGTTTTGCATGTACACACCTATAAAATGAATCCATTCATTGTTTCCAAATTCCAAGTGATGAGGGTGGCCACGTGTTATTACAAAAGGCCAATCAATAAACATTTCGATGTACTGCACACGAGTGCCATGTCTCCACTTTTGAGAGATGCAGAGATCACAGAAAACAAAAGTTGACTTTATTGTATTATGATATGGGGGAGATGTCTGGCAATGTATTATATATTCATGAAAATTTTGATCCACAGATATTGTATTAGGCTGCAGAGGAAGCATTGCTGTCAGTTGATGCATCAATACCACATTGTTTAATCTGAGCAGCCATGTGATAGATCTGGCAAGAACAGTTATTGAACCACATTTCAGAATCCACATATTGATATATGTTATGGACCACATGGACCACGCGTTTCAGAATCTTCCTAGTCATCTTGGTCCAACTTTTTTTTTAATGAAAAGACGAGCTTTTGTTTCCATTGATAAAAAGGGCCTCAAAAGGGTAGATAGATCCCTTTTGTTACTGAATAAGACTAAACAGGAAATATAAGTCATTGAGTGAATATAAAATTGAAAATATATCTGGGAAATCCAGCTTAAAAAAACTAGTGACCTCTAAATAATCGCCTCACTGTAAACCATGCGTGCGTCTACATGTAATTACTTAGTAAAGACTTATAATTCAGTCTCTAATATCAGTCAACTAATTCAACATATAAAGATTGATTTAATATTAGAAGCAACAGATGTTCAATTAATGATAGAGGTCATCAAAGGCGGCCTAGTTCAATAATGGTGGTGGGTAGTTAACCATTACTAATTAGGTGTCTAAACCTGTTAATCTTTTCTATCACATGAGGAACCAAGGTTTAGAGGTTCATGTTTCATGTGTTTCATCTTTTATTGATTTAATATGTTCTTTTCCATAATCATAGTTCATGCTTCTGTTTTCAATAGGATTTATGCACTAAAATGATTATGCCCAAATAATTTGAATTCAGAAGATTCTTTTTTTTAAAGCTTTGACCAATCTTTTCAAACATTAGATGCTTTGTAGAGATATCTCTTATGTATTAGGCATTCAAAAGAATAATATTTTGATTGAAATGATGATTGTTGGAGAGAACTCAATATGATAAAAGATTAACCAAAGCACAATAGACTCAAAGTATGTGATTCAACTGCAATGCCATATTTGCATCTTCATTCACAGAGAGTAAAGTTTGTAATAATTACATCATCAGATCCTATAAAATGTGGAAGCTGATGAGGGTGATTGGGAATTACAAATGTTTTCCCTCCAAAACAAAAAATCATCTTCAGAGGCTGAAAATGTTAAGAAGAGAGACTCTAGTTTGGATCAAATGCCGGAACACGCTCTCCAATCCAGAGTCGAGTCCTTCGACGCTCATGTCCAATGCCTCCAACTGCTTTTGAGCCACTAGTAACCTCTCATCGTCGCCGATGATGTCTTTGCATGATTTCTGATTGCAGAGGTTGTAGAGTGAAAGATCTACTATTTCCACCTCACTTTTCATCTCTTGGTCCTCCTCGCAAGTGACTGCGCTTTTGCGCATTGCCTTTGAAACAAGCAACCACTTGCTCGTCTTTGTTTTAGAACTCGCGCTCTCCACGAACAACATAATTGAATGGAAGATGGAGATTGTTACGTCGCGCACTTCGCTTACCAATCGAACAACCACAGTTAAGAAGTTGTTCTCTCCATCTTGCACCGGATACGATGAACGTATCTGTTTGACAGCCACTAGGCACTTGTTGATTGCCTTCTTCGCTTTCTTCCTTGAGAGGACGAACGCGCCAATCTTACTTTCGATGCAGGACTCTCCACCGGCTCTTCTCCTTCGAAGAGCTGATTCGAGATCTCGCACACGCTCCTTCATTGACAACAATGCATCTCTTGCAGCATTGCTCGCGTCAAGCAATCTTATGAACCCGTCGAGCATCTCTTCCACCCACTTGTCTTTTCGGTGGGGGAGGAGCGCCTTTTGGGTATGTGGAAGGCGAAGAAGGCCATCGACGCGGTCGTACATGCCTTTGAGACTGTTCAAGCCAGCGAGAATTGCTGATGAGGTGGGAGAGGAGATTGGGGACTTGAGCTTGCTCAACTCTTCCTCGATTTCAAGGATGAGAGGATGAGCTCTTGTGGGCATGCTATTCGAACGGGTGTTTGAAAACTTAGCCATTTTTGCTAGTATTGGAGAGACCTTGTGAGGGTCTTTTGAAGCTAGATGTATTGAAGCTTTGGAGAAAGATTGGTTGTGATGGGATTGTCAATGATATTAGCTTCTTTATATATGAACCAAGAGGAGAAGATGTGGAGAGACAGAGAGAATCAATGCCAACTCAATTTCACTTATTTGTCATGTGATGCATAGACATAGTTTAATATTTATGGATTGATTATAGCTATGATAAGATGTGGTCTGCTGCAGCGTCATCATTTTCATATATATTTTTTTAGGATTCAATTATGGGCATGGGGTGTGACGCACGAACGAGCGGTTCCCTCCTTGTCTCCCCCAACAGCCACTCATCACCACTATTATCGCCTAGATTGATAAGCTTAATGTGGCTCCTGCATTGCTTCATAATATGAATGCCAACAGCAGACCATGTCCCCATATTGAATAAGGTGTTGTATTAATTTTTGTGCACATGTTCATGCATGCATCTCAATGTTTTCAGGACAAGTTACTTATAAATGTACATCATGTGATGGTCAGGCTCAATGTTGGTGATCAGAGCAATCTCTGCACCCAGTTTATAAAATTAGTACCTGTTCTGATCCCAAGAGGCATCCGTGAGCAGGATCAGATCAAGAATTCTGATTCAGCAACATTAAGAATTTTTTATTACTAGGGAGTTGAGAAAACTTGGTTCGAACACATGACCGACTTTGATGTGTTGTCGAACCAGAATGAAAGATGTTCACTAATGAAATATGTCATTAGGCTGATTCAGTTCTTTTGTGTTTCACATAACATGAACAATTCTGAACATCTTCAAGTGCTTATTAGGCTAGACATCTTGTCCTCGAGGCCTACAAAAGAATATGAAAAATTGATTTAAGATGCATATGAGTCAGAATAGTATTTGATGCAGTATGCAATGCCTAATAATTGTTAAGCTTTCAATTGACAAGCATAATGATAGAAACTGATCACCGAAATTATAACGGGTAAAACCCGATATTAACACAATGTTTGCCTGCTTTTCATCGCGTCGATGAGTAATATCATATAGGTTTATTGCATGTGTTAATTCAAATTTTGCCACAACAAACCTCATGTAGAAGGGTCTCCTCCCAATTTTAACTATTCAAGTTTGTGAGCTTTGATTGTAGCTGGAACTGGAAACTTGTCTATGAATTGCAGTGGTTTTCAAACATTTTAACACATCTTATAAGATGGAAACAGAGTTGGATAGCAAATTATTGCTTTCAATTGCAAAAATATATATTCATTAAATACAATATATTGAATCCATCAGTGAATCCTTCAAAAACATGGACACTGATGGTGCACGTGTTCTTATAGTACAAAATTTTAAAAAGAACATATTTTACAGACTGATATTGTTAAGAAGAGCAACTCTGATTTGGATCAAATTCCTAAACAGGCACCCTAAGCCACCATCGATCTGCTCGGCTCTACCCTCCAACACCCCCATCTGTTTCTGCGCCTGCTGCACCTTCACATCACCATCACCATCTTTGCTTGAATTATGCCCACAAAGTGCAGAGAGCAATGCATCAACTCTCTCCACCACATTAACACCACCATCTTTGCCTTCACAAGCCACAGTCCCTTTTCGCATCACCTTCGCTACAAGAGACCACTTGCTTGGCTTTGATAAACTACTAGTTGAAGACATGAAGCACAACACAGATTTAAAGATGGAAAAGTGGCAACGTTCACTTCTCTCAACACCCCAAACACCATCGAAGAATCATTGTTTTCATCGAGAACATGATACGATGCGCACCCATTGCCAATCTTTTTCAGTGTTGAGAGGGACTTGTTGATATCTTTCACAGCCTTCTTCCTGTAAAGGAAGTAGGATCAAAATTCGCACTTCATGGAAGGATCACCAACTCTTCTCCTACGAAGCGTAGATTGAAGAACCTGCATGTGTTCCTTCATCGATGACAATGCGTCTCTCGCCAAGTAACACAAGTCCATCAACTGGACTGACCCGTTCAACATCTCGTCCACCCACTTGTCTTGGCGGCACTGATAGAGGGCTTGTTGGGCGAGTGACAAGCGTAGGAGATCATCGACACATGCATACACATTGTTAAGACTTCCCAAGGCGATGAGGATTGCCTCGGCTTCCAGAGATGATGGTGATGACTCAAAGGACTTGAGTTTGCTTAGCTCTTCTCTGATGCAGATAATGGTTGGATGAATGCTTGGTGGCAAGCTGTTGGAGCGGATGATGTGAACCATCTTTTGCTAATGTTTGTGTGGAACCTGAAAAATGGTTACTAGCAATGGATGATCAACAATTAGTGGTGGCTTGCTTATATATGGGACATGCAGAGATGGTGAAAGAAGCACAGAATAAGACAACACAATTCAGCCAAAGTTGATCATGTCATGTGGTGTCCACTTCATACACGGATCATGTTATACCTTTCTCAGACAACCAACTATTGTTGTATCATTGTTTAATCTTTGTTAATACATCCATAATTTTCATGTGGTGCTACATTACAACATTACGTGGTTCAAGCACAGGCTGTCAAAGCATGCATATTGGTCAAGAACCTTTCATTGGTTTATACATGTCTGTCTTCCAACAACCATACCATTCAATGAAGAGGCCAAGAGGTTTTATTGACTCCAAATCTATCACTTTTCAGATTGTTCTCTCTTAAAACAGAGTTGTCACGTAGTATCACCTTAATTTAAGATGTTTTAGGCTTCAATTATTGATGTCGATGCAATGACCAGAGCATCATTTGTGTTGCTGTCACCCCAACACCAGATCAGAATTGCAATAATGAATTGGTTTCTCATATCCAACCGGGGAAGACCTACCATATATATATAAAATAATAATAATTGGGGACAACAATCGTTGACAAGGCTAAATAGCCAGACAAATTTTCCCATAAACAAAGGTGATGCCAGTGTTTATATATGACATAGAGACACCCCATCATCAGCTGATGTGAGTTGAAGCTCACGCGTGTGTGACAGTTACAGCTGATCATTACCATAATCTAATCGAAATCTGACAAGAAACCTTGATAGCATTTCTTCTTCGATGTTCACAAGGTGTCAAAATAACTTCCATGCAGGCTTTATTCATCTATCGCTGGCTCGCAAGTCCCACTCAATGACTCTCTTCAAGGTCTCAAGTTCCAGATGTTATTCAAGCTTAGTGCGTGTCCCACATAATTGTCTACCAGTCTCATCAATCGAATAACAAAAACAGCAACATCAATCTTGTGATAACAAAACTCATAGTTAATCAATCACTTCCAGAAAACCTCATAAAGCACATCACCCAAACAAACCAAAACACTGACCATCTGATAGAAAGAACCAACACCTCTCATCCAGCAGCCTATGCAACTACAAACAGAGAGCATTCCTATGAGAGTAATCCCATTCAGTTCCACTTTGTTCCTCAATATCTTGATAAAGAGCTTTATCTCCTGCTCAGACAATCCATGAGTAACTAAGCCCAAAATCATCAAGTTCTGAGTACTAACATCTTTACGTGAACAAATGTATATCGAGCTAAATGGAGACCGTCGGAGTCCACCGAGTGTGCGTTGTGCAACAACGACCCGAAACAACCATGCACCTCCTCCTCAGGTGTCCTGTGGCAACCAGATTATGGTGCGAACTTAGCACCGCGACCGGCACGAGGATACAATTCCAGGAGCTGGCCGAACTTCAGAATGCACTAATACACCCGGCACAGCCATCACACCACCTGCCTGCTGACATCACCAGGTTGATAATTCCCGCGGGACTTTGGGCAGTATGGCGCACTCGAAATGGGGTCGAGGATAGCGTCTCTATTTCGAAAATTTGTGAGACACAGCCTTGCAACTCATTCGCGACTGGGGGACGCACCTGGTGGGGATGAAACGAGTGCACCAGTCGGAGGGCCTGATCAGATGCGAGGTGTAGGATCGAACAGGCCACAACGGGAGGGTCCCAACTTTGGCTAGTTTCTACCCGCGGTTCTGCTCGGCTTCCAACGGGGGGGGGGCACTCCTTGTGCACCTGCGGTTCACGAAGCGGACTTCCACGGCGCGAGCTACCCAACTTTGGGCCCTTTGCCATGACATGTACTCTATTTTCTTCATTTCGTAACCACCTCCGCATTCGGACCAATTTGTAATACTTTTCCAAGTTATAAAATGGTATAACCTTTTTCAAAAAAAAAAAAAAACTTTACGTGAATCATTCTTGGCTGATGTCGGTGAGGGCTCAATGTGTGAGCGTCAAGTGTAGGAGGTGACCGACTTATATGTGCCAAAGAAACAATGAACATTTGACAACTCAATTCGGCCATAACTGAATATGTGGTGTCCACTTCATAAACGGATCATGTTATGCTTTTCTCAGACAACCAGACTATCAGTTCATGCAGTGGCATCGTTTGCCTCATAATTGGTCCCCCAACACAAGACCATAAATAGCAATTATGAATTTCTTAAATTCAACCGAGGCCAACTAGTTGCTTATGTTTATGTCATTGCACGTGTCTTGATATCCCAAATTGCCTATCTTTGCCAAAAAAAATTAATTCACCACAACTACATTGTTTTGTCTGTCCAGTTTTATCTCCAACCCACACAAAGGTAAAAAAAGTTGCATATATCCTATCATTTGGCCTACATGTATTTGTCTTCCAACAACTACACCATTAATCTTTTACTATTTGATTAACAGTTTCAAAAGTGATATTATAAATGTGTTCTGTTCATCCAACTTCTTATAAAAAAGCCTATAATGGAAGATGAGACAGAGAATACTAGCCAACAAAATATGTCATGTGCTGCTGGGATGCTAACAGGAAGTGACGTGTTTCTTTCTAGATCCATGTGATGAGATCTGGTCTGCTATGGCTTCATAATTGGCATGAATTATGATTGCCTGATTATTGTAATTGCAAATAAAATGTAACATATTGCTGTATGTGTTCGTGTTTAAATCATGTGGGAAGACAAAGTACACGTGGAGGTCAATGCTTATAACTATTCAATAGTGAAACCTTATTGAGATATGGTTTGTGAATTTTTTTTTAAAAATAATAAGAACGAGTTTGTGATGAAACCTGGAAATTTTGAGGAGGAGAAGCCTTCAGATGAGGAGAGCATTTGGAGGAGGTGCTTTCAAAGAGGGTAACTTTGGGATTTCGAGCAGGTGCGATTGCGATAGATTGGGGCTGCTGTGAGTCGGGATGAGATAAACAACGAAGAGAATTTCTGGTTAGGGTTAGGTTTGACTGTGTGTGTGGTAAAAAGATAATTTCACAAAAAATTAAAGGGTAATTATGTCATTGCACGTGCCATGATATCCCAAATTGCCTACCTTAGCCCAAAAAATTTAATCATAACAACTAAATTGTTTGTCCAGTTTTATCTCCAACCCACACAATGGTAAAAAAAAGTTTCATATATCCTGTCATTTGGCCTATATGTATTTGTTTTCAAACATGCCAACTTTTTATTGTTTGATTAACAGTTTCAAAAGTGATATTGTACATGCGTTCTGTTCATCCAACTTCTTATAAAAAAGCCTGTAATGGAAGATGAGACAGAATCTTAGCCAATAAAATATGCCATGTGTTGCTTTGTTGCTAACAGGAAGGGACGGGTTTCTTTCTAGCTCCATGGGATGAGATCTGGTCTACTATTGCTTCTCATCTGTGCATTGTTTAGGAGTCAATATTTGGCATGAATTATGATGCCTGATTGTTGTAATCGCCAAACAGAGCTGGCTAGACGGTAGGCACCAAATGAAGAAAATGTAATATATTGCTGTAGGTGTTCATGTTTAAATCATGTGGGAAGACAGAGTATTTAATTTGCACGTGGAGGTCAATGCTTATAACTATTCATTTGTGAAAGCTTATTGAGATATGTTTGTGAAAAATATTTCTAAAATATTAACAACAACAAAGCAGAAATTGTTTTTGCTATTGCCAGAAAATGACTAATTTATCTAAAGTTACCACCCCCAGAAAAGCATAGCCATCGTTGAAAACTAAATAATTTCGGTCTTGAGAATTTTTTTTTTCTATCTGATTATGAAACCAAGTGTGCAAGGAATGAAATGGACTTCACAGATTATCGTGTATCATATACAACCAAACTAGTTTTACAACTGGTTAAATTCATCAGAAAATTTAATCTGTCCGCAAAACTTTAACCAATGAAACCTCATCTGTTCATGAAACCTCAATGTTTTACATAGATTTTCTTTGTGCATTGCTAAGCAGGTATATTTTGAATATTAAATAAATTGTTTCAATGAAAATTCAGTTCTTCACCATTATTTAACTTCAATCAAATAGATATAGAAATAAAATGATCATAACAAAATGTAAAGGATAAACATTCATATTTCAGATGCACTGTTGATATTCTGGTTACTCAAATGCACTAACATTTATATTGTTGCAGGGCAATTCATATTTCAGTAATAACAACATTATACAAAAGATGTTTTAACTTGATGAACTTGGATTTGAAAATTTGGGTACAAATTGCAGTCTGCAGAACCACCAAAAATTAATTATAAGAACACATAAAAAATGGGAAAAAAGCCTTGGATAGTCAAATAAATCATTTCAATTGCAAACATGTACATTTCAATATATTGAATATCATAAATACATCAGCAAATCCTTCAAAAAATGGATGCCGATGATGTTGGTGTTCATATGGTACAAAAAAACAACAAAACAGTCTTCTACAAACTGATGTTGTTAAGAAGAGCAACTCTGGTTTGGATCAATTGCCTAAACAGGCACTCAAGTCCACCATCGATTCTTTCAATGCTTCCCTCTAACTCCACCATCCGTTTCTGCGCTTGTGAAATCTTCACATCATCATCTTTGCTTGAATCATGACCACAAAGTGTTGAAAGCGAAGCATCAACTCTCTGCACCAGATTTACATCTCCATCTTCGCCTTCACAGGCAATGGTCACTTTTCGCATCACCTTGGATACAAGAGACCACTTACTTGGTCTTGTTACAGGACTTGTTGAAGCCATGAGGCACAACACGGATTGAAAGATGGAGATAGTGACCGCAGTCACTTCTTGCAACACCTCGAACACCATCGAAGCATCATTGTTTTCGTTTAGAAGAGGACACCCATTGCCGATCTTTTTCAAATTTGACAGGGACTTGTTGAGATCCTTCTCGGCCTTCTTCCTGTAAAGGAAGTAGGATCGGATCTCACACTTGATAGAAGGATTGCCGGCTCTTCTCCTACGAAGAGTGGATTGAAGAGCCTGCATGTGTTCCTTCATTGATGACAATGCGTCTCTCGCTGAGGAACACAAGTCCATCAACTGAACTGACCTGTTCAACATTTCGTCCACCCACTTCTCTCGTCGGTGGAGAACAAGGACTTGTTGAGTGAACGATAAGTGGAGTAGGTCATCCACACATGTATATAAATCTTTGAGACTTTCCAAGGCTATGAGGATTGCCTCAGCTGTCTGAGATGCCTCCAAGCCCTTTAGTTTGACGAGCTCTTCTTTGATCCGGAGGATGGTAGGATGAACGCTTGATGGAAGGCTATTGGAGCGAATGTGAGCCATCTTAATTTTCTTTGATTGTGGTGGATATGAGCAATGACAATTGAATTTGATTTGTTTGTTAATCAACAATGGTCTCTGTTTATATATACTGCCTAGAGAGATGGTGAAGGAGACATGTCGAATAATAGCCAACTCAACTTCCTATAATTGAGCATGTGGTATCCAATTCATATATGGATCTTGTTATGTTTTTCTCAGACAAACACCAACTGCTCTATCATTGTTTACACCAAAAAACAAGTGCTACAAGGCATGCATTTATGATCTAGCCCATCCAAAATTATAATTGTTTACTCCAAAAGATCAATATCCCCTTGAAGCTTTTAAGAGAGAAGATATATTTGATATTGCACGTGTATGTTGACACTCAAAGTCAACATAATGTAGTTCCTGGTTAAGCACAGGCTGTCAAAGCACACACACATTGCTCAAGATCCTTTCATTTGTTTTACAAATGTTTGTCTTCCACCAACCATACCATTCAATGAAGAAGCCAAGAGGTTTTACTAACACCCAATCAATCACTTTCTGGACTGTTTTAATCTTCAAAACCAAAGTTGTCGCTTAATAACACCTTAATTTTAAGATGTTATATGCTCCAATTCTGCCCAACACCAGATCAGAACTGCAATAATGAATGGGTTCCTCATATTTAGCTGTTGAAGAAAATCGTTGACGATGCTTTTAATTAGCCAGACTAATATTTGTCTTACTGAAACCGGCGTTATCTTTGATCATCGCGCCGTACGAGATCAGTCCACACGATCTGGGATTCACTTGAAAACATAATTCATCATCCACGTCAACATTTGATCAAACGGCTCGTATCGTCAACCCTATTGAAAAGGCGCGTCCAAAACTTAAGAATAACCGTCTTTCATAACCGTTTTGATTTAATAAAAAAAAAAAAACACACGAAATCCAAAAGTAACCGCTCATGCTAAAACTGCTCCCATGGCCACAACCAGTTTAAATTACTGTTCAAACCCTCATTATATCCTTTCTTTTCACTCTCTCTAATCACTTCAAATATGAAAAACAGCACCCCAACAATCCACCGATACAAAGCCCCCCATGCCCTGCCTCGCTTGAACCAACAACCCACTCCGGTCCGCGCAAGCAGAAGCTAAAGAAGCCCATCCACCGGCGCAGCCCGATCCTCGCATACCTCAACCGCGCCGCTGCGGGCCCATACAACCCACCATTGGACACGGACCCGGTCCCACCGTGCACCGAGTGCGGGAAGACCTTCCGCTCATGGAAGGCCCTGTTCGGGCACATGCGGTGCCACCCCGAGCGGGGCTGGCGCGGGATCGTGCCGCCACCCTACGCGAGGCGCCTCGTGATCGGGTGGGCCGACCCGGATCAGGCCAAGGAGAGCGCGTTCCCCGAGGCGGACGACACGGAGGTCGACATCGCGGAGTACTTGCTCATGCTGCAGAGGGGGCCAACGGCGGAGGCGGTGGAGACGGAGGAAACCACGGCGTCCGCGCGGTTCGAGTGCTCGAGTTGTCACAAGCAGTTCAGCACACCACAGGCGCTCGGCGGGCACCGGGCGAGCCACAAGAGCGTGAAGGGGTGCTTCGCCATTGCAAGCAGTGTTGGCAACGATGATAGTGACAACCATGAGAGTGGCTTCTGTGGTTGTGATAAAGAGACCTGTTCGAGTGGGTGTTTGATGAGTCATGAACGTGGGTCCGGTTCTTCTGCTAGGAAGTTTGGGGAATTCGATTTGAATTTGGCGCCGCCTCCTGATGATGACTGCGATGAAAAAGATTCTTCTGTGAATTCTTTGTTAGATCTTAAGTTAGGGAAATAGTTATTTTATATTTGGGTTTGGGGTGTGTTTGATATCTTTTGTTGTGGCACTTCAAATTTTACAGTGCTTTTGTTTTATTATAGTTATATATATACTATAGTGTAAATGTGTAATATAGTGTAATATGATATTGATTACCTCTAGATCATGTATTCTTAATAATCAAGTTTAGTGAACGAATGTGGTTTAATTTTCTTTTCCATGCACAGCCTTATTGAAGACTTGTGCTTGCTTAGTCTTATATATTATTTTATATAGAAAGCCCCTGTATTTTTATTACGATTCAGTTCGTTATGCTGTTCCATTTGCAGTGCAAAAGCAAGCCTCCAGCCGCATGACTCAGTTCGTTATTACGTCCTGTTTACGGTCCTAAAACAGGCCTCCAGCCTCCTACATATTGGGATATGTAATATATTGCGTTTTCGCAATACATGAACAAAAAAAATAAGTATATCTCATTGTATACTTTATATTTTATGATAGTACAATGTATTTAAAAAAAAAAACGGTAAGAGCTACAAACAAGTTTGAACATGTTATTTTCCTTAAGAAAATATTTACTCGGTTACTTTTATTAACCAAACTCAAACTACATATATTTTCATTTTATTTAAATAATAAACATCATCTAATGAAGTATATGTTTTGATAAAAAGTTTAATTATTTCAAATTTAGTAAGTGTAAGAAAATATATCACGAGATTTAATTCACTGGATTTCTAATGAGACATATGACTGTATTTTAAACTGTAATTTTTTATCTTTTACTAATTGCAGAGGGCCCAGAAGTCCTGAACGGGCCATCATAAACGGCCTAAACAAACAATAAATATCTGACTGGACCAACGTGTGTAAGTGCTTCAAAACAATCAAATGTGCAGAAGCATATAGCAATCAATATTTTCACACGGCCTCTCTGAACAATATACTGCATATTCAAGTATTCAACCAAAATTATTGTTTTTCGTATATACCAATTTGACTTCATATTAGTCAAATGAACATTTCATTATTCACCATAAAAGATGAGACTGATCATCAGGTGCTAAATTGAAACAGTGATATGCAAGTATGCAACCGCTCAAAACTGCTTTCCGAAGCGGTTTAAATCTGTCCCACCAACAGTCCCTCCCTTTCATCACTTTCAAAACAGTGTGTCCTCTTGAACAAAATCCACAAAAACAAATGGACCAAGGCGACAGCGGCAATCGTCGCCCGAAGAGCAACAGTGACGACAATCCCCGTGAGAGAGATGACGAAGACATGAACCCACCACCGGAAGAAGGCGCTGAGGACAAATCAGTATCAAATGAAGCCGGATACAGCAATCCAACGAAGGACGACCACTCAGACGACAAAGGAGACCCTGAGATGCCTGCCTCTCCTGTGGCGGTCTCCTCCAGTGAAGCGGGGGCTTCCGCCACACCCAAACAGAATAAGAAGCAAGCCCAGCGTGGAAGCGCCTTCAACGTCACCACGAGCACGCCGAAGCCAAAAGGGGATGTGAATCCCGGCTCCTCTACACGGGTGCCTGGGTCTTCGTCGCCATTGTTCGGGGAACCGGTCCCACCGTGCACCGAATGCAGGAAGACATTCCTGTCATGGAAGGCCCTCTTTGGGCATATGCGGAGCCACCCAGAGCAGAGTTGGCGAGGTATCGTACCCCCGGCTGATGCAAGACGCGTTGTTATCAGACCCGACGACCCCTCCCCGGATATGGGTGCACCTCCTGCAGTAGAGGATGAAGAGATTGGCATTTGCAAGTTTATGCTCTTGTACCCCGACGAACAAGCGGTGGCATCTGACGAGCAAATGGCATTCGAAGAACCGGCAATGGTTGAAGAACTGGTGGCAGAGGGAAGGGAAGGAGAAACAGATTCCCTTCGCTCTTCCACACAGAGTGAGGAAGAGTCTGCTAACAATCGTGCCAATGATGACACTAAAAATCGGTGCAACTCCTGTCAAAGAACTTTTCCAAGTGGTTTCGTTCTGCACCGTTGCGAAAAGGTCAGTGAAAATGGTTCAGGTTCTTCCGCTACAAAGTGCAGCAACTTGGACCTGAACTTGCCACCGCCTCCCGATAATGATGATGATCCGCCAGCAAATTCTCTGTCGGATCTTCAGTTGGGGAAATAGAGTAACTAAATTTGTGACTTCTCCTCTATCAAGTCTTTGTTATTTCTTATATATGAGTTTTGCATTTGAGGGAAGAAGTTGCATGGTTTGATTGGACATTATTATGCTATTAATATAGTTTTTGTAGTATTTTGTTATAATGCATTGGGTAGTTGACTATTGTCTTCAAAATGTGGAGGGAAATTGCAAGGATTGTGTCTTTAGTGGTCCCTTCTATATTACTCAAGGTATAAGCATGATAAAGAACTTTGTTATGTTTTAATTTATTAACTTTGTGTTAAATCATGTTGTTATATGCTGCTAATTTTTCCCCATTCTAGACGGATAGATTTTTTGTACAAATGATGCTTGGGGTGAATTTTGAGGTTGGTCCGAGACTTCAACAACTTAAATTTTATGATTATTATATGAACTTGGAATCCAAGCAAGCCCAGTATGAAACAAGACACTGTAAGGTTTTGCGAAAGAATACCCTACCAAGGATTGCCACTTCTATTTTCATATTTCCAGTATGTAAATCCTTCAAATAAAACAGAGGGCATCCTCTGGAGACATTTATACAAATAAAATGGCCCACAAATCTCCAACTGGCTGATTTCATCAATGCATATCAATGACAACTGACCATGTTTCATACCAGAATCATCCTTGAAAACAATTCTAATGGGTATTCTCGGTCACTTCCTTTCACCTCTGGACTGCATTGCTGGACCATCTAGATTGTTTTAAGGCCAAGGCCATTTATTGAGGCATCTTTATTTTTCTACTCTTCTACTTTCTAGTTGTATTTATGGACCATTTGACGATTCCTCTCCTAATTACATGCACTTATTCATAATGGTGATGGATGGTTTGAAGAGTACATAAAGGCAGAAAGAGAAAACAGGTACAGCAGCAGTCAAGGCATGAGGAATGTCACAACCCTCAGGGTGCTGTCCCAAAACGCTTGCAAGCCTTCTTTTCTCCACAAGAAAGCTCTCCATCACCCGATCACCATCAGCCCTTAAAATGTATTTGCTCCAGTCCATAAGAAGGCAAACCAACACAGACAAGGTGTTTTCACAGTACAATATTTTCCCTTCAAACGAATTTTCATTTCTGGTCTGTCATGCTCCCCAGCAGATTGACAGAGGAACCATACAATAAAAACTTCTTTCTTTCCTGGAATTCCTAAACTTGATGTACCATATGTCAATGCTTAATTGATAATTTAAATATTACTAGTCTAATGGTTGCAACTGTCAAATAACTAAAGATATTTGTGTTATGATGAATTAAGAGGGAAAGAGTCTAATAAGTGGTGTGAGAACAAAAGACAATTGTTACATATTAGATAAGTCTCCTTAAATTGTCTCTGCAACTTAGCTCATAAAAATTACAATCTAAATCAATGGCATCAAAGATTAGGTCACATTGTCTTAATTTCTTATAAGGTTAAGGAGCATTAAGAAAACTAAAATAGGGTCCCAAATATAAAATGGAAATATATATGGATCAAATGAGTCTAACAGTCTGATGATCTTTATCTCCTCAAGAACACTATGCACAATGAATAATACAAACAAAGAATATCACTCTTTTTTTAACTTGTTTCTTGTGCTTACCATCTGATATTGAAGGACAAAGTCTAGGTGAGCTTCAACAGTAACTAAATATTCATTGAGGGTTTCATCACGAGAAATCACCTGTGATTGAATACAAAAAAGAAGATATTTGTATCAGTGTGAAGAGGAAGAAACTCAAGGTCCAACATATAAATCTTGTGATGCAATATGCCAAATTGTAACCAGCTCTGAAGAAGTTTCCCAAGTAATATATATACTCATAGTGTAGTGACAAGATTTAATGCAACTAAGCATGCAGCCATGATTTCACCAGAAATGCAAGAATCCCACACTTGGACCAATTTCTTAAATTATCGTTCGTCAAAAAGAAAATAAATATCTTGCATTCTTAAGATAATACCAATAGCAAATAAAAAGATATACAATAGAAACGTGTATATACATGTCCATCAAAAGCATTTGCTCAAGAATATACAAAAAAGTTTAGTAGCCTTTAGAATGTATTTTCACCACTTAATTTAGTAGTTCTAATGATATGGATCCTTATTAATTATTGGAACTAAATAATAGCTGTTTCTAATCTATCTTTTCCACAAACTTTTATAGAGAGAACAAGAAAATCCATATCATCTTTTTACCGTGGGGCATTTATAACTTCATTTTCCTCTGCCCTTTGTTTATCAGTATTTCAAAACTTTTCCATTAAAAGGTTTATATCGTAAAAAATAATTCACATAAGTCGGGTAATACAAATTGGAACAACTACATGGAGATAGAGGTTCAGGAAGAGAAGGGTTTTAGATTTACCCTTCTGAGTATTTCATTCTACGCTCCCAAGCTCTGTGATATCATGTTGTCATCTTCATTCTTTTCTTTCTACTATTTGAATTAAAAAAATAAACACCAAAGGTTCCCCACCTGATATAGGCCCCTCTATGTTAGCAGTATATACAGGGTGAGATGAAATTTTAGAAGAGCCTTAAGGACCAGAATTCTCACCTTACCAAACATGGCATAATCCTTAAAGAACAATATCTTTTGATTAGCAAGACTTTGTTGTTTTCTTCCTTTCTATCACAAAAAAAAATTCCTCTGACCGCTCAGTCAAATCCTTTAGGAAGAAACTTGGTATGTGTTTAAATATGACACAACACTATCCTCTATGAAATTAAACTGCACATGCCACTTGATTATAATTATTACTCCATAATTCTGTAATTTCTTCTCCTCCCTGTACTCTCTATGTCACAAATGTGCACATCCATATTAACCTACCAATCTTTATGATGAAGCATAATTCCCAGGTTCTTGAAAATCCAAAATGCTCTTACACACCATCCAAAATACTCCATCCCACTTGAGAGAAAAACTCATCGTCCTGGTGAATTCACAATATAAACAAAGTCCACCAGATCTTCGAGTTCTATGTCACATTGAACACATCTGTCAGTAATAGACCAACCCTTTGCATTCATTGAAAGTATTAAAAAAATCTTCTGCTTTTTCTAATAAACATGACTGAATTCCATAGGGAATCGCAAGACACTATATGCTCAAGTAATCAAGACAAAATGTGATTTGATGGCAATGATGTATCGCATAAATATTTAGCTGAAAAAGAGCATTAGTTATGTGGCTCCATGGAATCTCTTCATTGGGTGGATATAAGAAGCTTCTATGATGTACTTATTAGCAAGTAGTGATTTTGATATGGGAGAAGTTGAGTGCTAATATTACATGGAAAACTCATAAAAAAGTGCTCCCTGCCACAAGGCATCATAGGAAAATAAGAATACATTATGAAAAATCACTTGTTATAAGTACCGTGCTTCAACTTTATTAGAGGGAACAAGAGACAATTTAGAAAGGGAAGGGTGCTTGCTTTTAGGAATTCATTCTGAACAGGGAGGCATAAAAAAGAGCTGATTTTCCTCCACAATTCAACAGTTAATGTACGGGTAATCGCAAAACAATAATTATTGTGCAGAGAGAAAAAGCAGCAGAGAAGTCATCTAGATGTGCCACTGAAATTCCCGTCCAGTCATTTACATAGGTCACAACATTGCACAAGATGACAGGTTGTGTGCGTTTGGATTCTATTTTTCAAAATTCTAGTGACTCCAACAAGGACATCAGCAATCAGAGTACATGCACAACACTTAAATATGAAATCAGTTTATGATAATAAATATCAAAGGGTTATGCCACGAATAAGAAAATAAATCCCAAATGCAAGAGCAGAAGTCAGAAGATAGACAAGCATACTTGGAGAACTCTATTTATTATAGAATTGGAAGAATCTACAGGTGGTTGGCTTTCAGAGAGTTTGAACCATAGTAACCTGTAATTTAGATGCTGCAAAACCATGGAACAAGACTACCATATAAGTATATTATAAAGCTACCAGAAGATTACATGACTATTTATGTACAAAAGATTATCATCAGCAGTACCTGATCAATTGACCTGTCTTTATAGTACTTAAAAAGTTGAATTGTGATCAATGCATAAAGGCTAACAGTATCAGCTGAAAGTTCCCTGAGTAGGAGATGGCAAACAACTGAAATCCCTGGGACAATCCCAGTCACATTAGACATGGTCCTCCCCAGCCCGAGCTCCTCAAAAATATCCTCCACTTCATACTAGTAATCAGAACACATTATAGTATATATTGATGGCTCAGAATAAAAAAATTGAAATTTCAGAAACTCCTACGATGAAGGAGAGGGATACTGAAATTTCAACACTTTTCCTTATTGAACATTGCAAAACGCAGAACAAAAGCAACCCAAGAGTGTGGATAGCTAAATAATTCCATATTACAAAACATCTGTCGTGTATTTTATATTCACGCAGAATAGTATGCCAAAGAATCAACATGAAAACTTTTGAATACCCTATTCACAGCACATTAAAGAGACTATAAGAAAAGAAGAGAATGGGAACAAAACAAGGAATCACAAAAGATATGAATATATGATACAAGCAGAGAAAATTACACAACCACTTAAAATGTAGACTAAAGAGGAGGGTGAATGCCATCTCAATTCAAATGGTGCATCTTTCGTTGTTGCTGTAAGTATATATCTGAGTCCCACCATTTTTTTCCGAATCACACAGTTCACAGTTGGGACTAAGAGGGTTGAAAATTCCCTATCCAATTGTATCCTTTTTTGGTAGTACTAAGCAATCCACAATGAATTGACATTGAAAAAATTCTCCATTCCTTTTCGTAAACTAAATTTGGCAAACATATGGTTACATAAGAAATCTTATGAGCCATAGAACAATTCACAAACCAATCCAATTTGCTTACCCTTCAATATACAACATGCTTCAGATTTTGACAACCCTGTATTCCATACATTGATTCATATGATCAAATCATGACATTAGCATAGAAACCAGTGATGAAGTAGGATGTGTCACCATAAAAGTATTCCATGAAAACCACTTTCCATTTCATTATAGCTATTTCTATAAAGAGCAAATACAGAATATAGCAGTACAAAACAACATACTATCCATTACAAACAATAAACAAATTCAGCAATTCTGTGAAAGAATTACCTCATGATGATGACCCCTTCATCTTCTTCAACCACTTAAGCGACCTATCCAATGCCGAATAAGCCACAACATTACAGTCAAGCTATCTTAAGCTCAGTCCACCGCATAATCAAACACCTCATAAGCCTCCGCAACCTTCTCCTCCCGACACAAAGCCCGCATCAGAACAGCGCACGACGCAGACTCCAACTTCATCTTTCCTTCCTTCATCACCCCATAAAGCTCCAAGCTTTTCTCCATATCCCTTGACTTACACAACCCATGAAGTAGAGTATTGTAGGTGCACTCATTCGGCTCGCAACCCTTCAATTCCATCTCCTTCAAGAGGTCCACAGCCTTCAAGGCCTCGCCTTTCTTACACATCCCATTCATCAGCGACGTGTACGTCACCGTATCAGGGAAATGCCCCATCTGTGCCATTTTATCCAAGAAGTTCCGCGCTTCGGACACTCTTCCCGCCTTCGACAGCCCAAAAACCAGTGTATTGAAGGTCACCAAATCAGGCTCCACGTTGTTCTCCCTCATCTGCCTATAAACCTCGATCACCTCCCCTCCCTGGTTCAAAATACAATGCCCCTTCATGATGGTGTTGTAGAGATACGTGTCAGGCTTGAACCCCGACTCGTTGAGAATCGCGAGGAGCCTCGTCGCCTCCCGAAGGTTCTTGCTTTGGGTGACGCAGTCGATCAAGATGGTGTACGTGACGATGTCGGGCATGGGGCCGCCGGAGTTCCGGACCGAGTCGATGAACTTGTACACGGTGCTGACTTCGCGCGTCCTGCAGAGGCGGCGGACGAGGAAGTTGTAGGTGAAGCGGTCGGGCGAGTGGGAGTACTTCGCGGGCCATCGCTCGAACAGGCGGCACGCGTCGTCCTCGCGGCCGGCGGCGCAGAGGGCGCGCACGGCGAGGTCGATGGAGGCCTTGTTGGGGCGGTAGGTCGAAGAGGACATCAAGTCGAGGACTTGATGGACGGGTGCGATGTGGGTCGGTGAGGGATCGAAGGGCTGAGAGCAGGCGTGGGTGAGGAGGATGTGAAAGGAGGAGTGGTCGGGCGGAAGGAGGGGGAGGAGGAGGACATGTGGCGGAGGAGGGAGAGGGAGTCGGAGGGGAGGAGCCGGAGATGGAGCAGAAGCTCTGGAGGAGGGCATTTTGGGAAATTTGATTGAGGGGGAAGGATTTGGAGGAGACGAGGGAGTCGAAGGTGCGGATGGCTTGGGGGAGGTCGGGGGAGTGGAAGAAAGATTTGTTGGGGAGGGGGGACGTTTTGGGAAGACTTTTTCGATTGGGGATTCTGTGGAGTCGGGGATTGGGGGCATTCTTGGAAGGTTTGGGGGAAGAAGAAGAGGAGGGTTTGATGAGGGAGAGGGGGAGTTTGGATTGCCTTAGTGAAGCAGGGATCTTTCCCATGTTGTTTTTTTTTTGGGGGGGGGGGGGGGGGGGGGGGGAATTAGGGTTTTGTTTTTTTGGGTTGTTTTGTGTTTGATTTTGTGATGAACTGTGAAGAGAATTTTTAGGGTTTCTTGGGAGGGGTTTTGGGAAGGTAGGAGAAGGGGAGTTTGGAGTGGGCTTTGATTCCTGTTTTTCCAATGGACGCCCATTGTTATAGGCCCAGTAAAAGATAAGGCCTATAATGAAATGGAAAATGATACACTCAGCCACGATCACCAACCAAAACTCAAAACTGAAGTGTTTTCATTTTAAAAAAAATAGTAAACATTATCTAATGAGACATATGCTAAACTAATGAAAGTGATGTCCGTCTCAGATGGAGTTCATTGGGCCGCGTTTCTTTTCACAGGGAAAAAGATACACACACAGTCTCAATTGCAGCCTCAATTGTGGTTCATTCTATTCTTTTTATAAAAAAAATCATACACTTAGTAGTTGAAGTACATACTGTTATATGAAATGAAGTATATATTGAGATATATTAGTGTATTTTTTTTATTGTGAAAAAATAAAAACAAAATTGGGTCATATATTATGATAGAATCTCATACATTATGATAATGCAAGTACTACTATGTTATCATAGCGTATGTGGCTGTAAAACGGACTACCAAATGAATTGCGTGTATCAGCGCTCTTTCATAAAGGGCTGTTTGTAAAGGGGGTGTTTGGTTCCGAGGAAAGTAAACACTTATTTGACTTATTAATTAAAATAAACATTTATTTCTTATTCGAGTGTTTGTTGAAGTGTTTATTATATGTACTCATTGACGAATAAATATTTTTTAATAAGTAAATAGTGCTTATTTAAAAAGTATTTTACCTATTGATTGTTGAAATATCAATTTGTCTCCAATTTTTCCATTTTATCAAAATTAGTGAATTAAATATGAATAAAAAAATTATTTCGTAAAATGGAAATAAATATCCTTCTATTAACACCACAAATAAAAATTTATTTTTTTTGTCAAGCCAAAAAAATTTTCACTTAAAATATATATTAACACTTATATTATCTGCACTTATTTAAATCACCACTTAAAATCAGCAATCCACCGAACTAAACGCTTAAGTATAATTTGTACAAAATAGTTTAAATAAATTTTATTTCTTACTTTTTTATATAAAAAATTATGCTAGAAATTAAATAAAGTTTTTAATTAAATATGTTCTTTCCGGAGTCGTTTGAAAAAAAAATATTTTGACTTTTTTATTTCTAAAAAACAAATTCCACCTATTTGGGTTTTTTGGGGGGGGGGGGGGGGGAATCAAATCTTGTGAGGGATACAAATGAGTGAACATATCATTTTTTTTATAAATAAAAATTGTTTATTTATAAAGAAAGGTAGACTGTATATTAGATATTGAAACATATAATATATGGTCTAAACAAATTGTTAACTCTCCGAGCAAGCAAAAGTCTTTGACCGAATCTCACGGGTTAATTAATTTTTATTAGGTTTTAAACGGGCCCTCTCACTGTGACATACATAGCACATACAAATTCTTTTATACATACATGCATACACAGAATAACAGACCTCACATATTTGTCATATGGTTGCAGATTTCTCGTACCTGTTGTCCACCCGACAAATCCAATTCACCTTAACTCATCCACCCAAATTCATAGAACCATATGATCATAAAAAATAAAAGAGAATAAAGAAAAATAAAAGGTAGGTCCTCATGCAAGTCATCAACAATTTATTTACACACTGTACCCAAAAAATTTGACTGTCCTACAAATAACCTAGTTGTTTTAGTGTGTTGTAATCATGTCATTTTGTGATAAGATTATCCGATGTCAACCCTATTAGTATTCAATTATAGTAATGATGAAATGGGCGCTTAAAACCAATCTCGTGCGGCTACGTACATGCCACAAAAGTTAGCCTTTGATAAATCTTAGGTCCGTTTGGATTGAGCAATTGAGTTATTCTGGATAGATAACAAATCTACGTAAATAAAAGATTTTCTGTTTGATTGTGTTTTTTTATTCTCATTGAAAAACGTAAAAATAAAGGTTGAGTTGTTTGGTTGATAAAAAATAAAGTATAAAAATGTTGATTTGATATGTAGACCTATGAGAATAGATAAACCAAGTATATACAGCTTATCCTATAGGTTATTTAGAATTGTTATACTATCTTATACTCGTTTAAACTGACTTAGTAATACTAAGTTATACTCTGTAAATAAACAATTATTTTTTCTATCTATTCTTATACCACCTTATTCTTATTTAACCCGCTACCCAAACGGGGGATTAAAGTAGTCTAGGAAGCCAAGCTTGTAATGGTACCATAATAAAAACGAGTGTAAATCTGACTAAAAACTTGTGACTAACGTGGCTTTGATGTGTTGTTAATGTGTCAAAAAAATATCATGTCAAATGAATGGCTGATGAGATTTGCATATTATATGATCATTGTATCAAAACAGCTGGTGTATTGGGTTCAAAATATCATAATTTTAAGAAAGATTAGCTCTCAGAAAATTAGACATTGATGTTGATGCATTGTGAGCAATTTTTCATTTTCATTTAATTTTAAAAATGTGAAA
The DNA here is from genome assembly GCA_030737845.1 of Acorus calamus. Lineage (NCBI taxonomy): Eukaryota > Viridiplantae > Streptophyta > Magnoliopsida > Acorales > Acoraceae > Acorus > Acorus calamus. The sequence continues at coordinate 37,625,948 of CM060860.1, read as the reverse complement.
GGATATGCGTGTTAAAAGCATTTGCATCTTGTTTTGTAGAGTATGTATTTCTACTGAATTTGAATACATTATTTATAACCCATATATTTTATTATTATTATGATATTGATATGTAGTTTGAAAGTAATTAAATTGTTTTGATAAATTGAATTATATATTCAAAGAATTGTATTATCTAATCTAAATCGTACATTGCTTTCATACACATGAAACGAAGTATATTTCAAATACACAATACAATTAATCAATGAAAACTTAAATTTAGATTCGTGTGTAAAGCAAAAGGCACCCAGCACTTGCCCGGCCCAAAAGAATTAAAAAGATTTCAAGAAGATGCACACTTTTTTAGCCTCCCCCGCCCCAACCCCCCACACCCAAAAAAAAATAAAAAATAAAGAAGGGGAAAATTAATTAGATGCACAATGTGAAATGCAATAATACACGTATATATTCACATCCCACAAAGGATAAACATAACCAAATAATAAAATATAAACTTTATTTTCCCTCGAACTGATCAAGCTTTAAAAACAACATGCGTGCACTCAAATACACATGATACATATGCTTTTTAAAACTTTTTTTCTTTCTTTCATGCATGCACTCATATACACATGATACATATGCTTTTAAAACTTTTTTTTTTCTTCTTTGAAACAACCATGTTTCTTCTCATACGAAGAAAAGATTTACAAAGAAAAAGCAGAAAGAAATGCATCGTCCATGTGCCTGTTCGTTGGCAATGCATGGAAAATGGGATGCAATATATAGTCAATCGATCAGTTTGATCAGTTTTTTATGATGAACACGTGTCAAAAAAATACATAAAACATACATTATATATTAAACATGTGAGGGATGATAGATTTAAACCCATTCAAATCTGAATTGTAACGTGTAGGCATTTATACCAAATGATAGATTTAAACTCAAGATCAACACATAAACTCAGATTTGACAAAGCATAAAATGACAAAGAATTTTAGATTTATTTGTAGATGAGTGGGGGAGAGCTTCTTTAATAACTGGACAGCTTGAGAACTTGAAGAACCTTAAAATCAGATTTTATGCTTGTGAGAGTGATCTCTAGAACTCTTAAAGGAAGGATCTTCACTCTCTTTTTGCCCTTATTTGATGGTTCTTGCTTTTTCCCACTAGAGACACGAGAGACAGAGAGACCCCATAGAACAAAAGGGGATTAAAATTTTTAATACACATGTTCATACACGTGCCTTGTTTACATGACTATCTCTTTTACATGTGTTATTTGGGGTAACTGAAAGAGCAATGGAGAGAGGTATCACCTCTTCTTATATGTATAAATGTTATGTGTTTCCCATCAAAACACATTGTATCTCATGCATCTTTAAATAGTCAATCCTGATCATTTATTTTGATGAACTAAATTAATTAAATAAAATGTATCATCATTACATACTTTTACAAATTATATTACTTGATCTAATATTTTCAAATCAAATGTGAGAGTTACAAGACCAAAGAGATACACTATAGTTATTAACTGGTGACTCATAAAAATTAATTAGATCCCATTTTTGCAGCGTAGCCTGCTCAGGAAGCTCTGACATATCACATATATATACAGCTCATGTCACATGGTTTGGAACACCTATTGCTTATCAACTCTCTTTATATAATAATCAAAATAAGTTCTCTTACACAAATAATGACAATAGGTTTTAACTTAAAAAAAAAGAATAATGTTCACTCAGCCCTACTTTTATCCAATTTTACCACTCCAAATGTTATATCGTGCATGGTTACGTTTAACCTATGGTTTAACCCAAATTTTAGTTTTGGATTTATCAACCGCAAAACAAAAAGGGATATGTTTGAAATAATATTCCAATTCGCAGCCACACATACATGCAAACTTCATGTACTTAGATTTTTTTTTTAAAGGTACATTTTTTTTTTTTGTAACAAAATCATATACTTTTATAAAAATGAAATATACATCATAATGAATTATATATCCAGACTCATTTATAAAAGAAATGAAGTTAAAAAACATATATATGTTTTGTTTAATAAAAGTGTGTTAAGCGCCTATAAAAAAAACACTCCTGACATGTAATCGAATTTGTTTGGTATATATCACTAATATTATTTATAATTTTTGCTAAATGTCTTGTATCTTTAACATATATCTATAGTTTTTTCCTTATTACATGTCAATACTTCGTGAGCATTGATCCACTCAGTTCGGTTTGCATCATTGTCAGGAGTCCATAGCGCAATATATATATACTATGTTATTGTAGTATTTATACTCTATCATTATATATAGATGTTAAAAAAAAGATTTTTTAGTTTTAAGTCATTGTAACCATATCTATTTATGAATTGATCATTCACTTCTACATATTTTGGTTTTAATTCACATATTTAAATGATTGACTAAAAAGAAAGATAAATAATTTAGGGATAGATCTCTCCTAGAGATTAAAAGGAACATATTCTTCAAATATAGGAACTAAAACCAAAATACGAAAAAGCGAGAGATCGATTCTTAAATAGATATGTTTATATAGACTTAAAACTAAAAAACCCTAAAAATATATATATATCATTGTATTTCAATACATATTTTATTTTATATAACAATATAGTTATAATAAAGGACGGTATAATTTAAGAAAATGACGCCGCAGTTGAACCCTAACTTCAGTGCGTCATTAATTATTTGTACTCACAATTCCCTGCTGAGGGCCTTGAGGCGTCATCCACGGATCACTCAAAACTAACTCCGTATAACAAAAGGAATACAATTTTTTTTTTATATGCATGGGTTTTTATTTATGGGTCTTCTCTCAAAAGAGTTTTGTTCTTAGGTTACGGCAAAAGGACGTACGTAGAAACTTTTTGTACATGTGCACCCCGTGCAATAAAAAGTGTAGTGTATGATTGGGTATATATGTACTCGTGTACATCCATGCACAGCTCACCATGTTGGGTGCATGAACCAGTGGGCTTCTTATTGTAAGAGAATTATCATTGCATGAAAACAAAATGTACAAAATGTAAGAGAATTATCCATGCACAGCTCACCTTTGCAATAACTTTAATTCTAAATGTTGATTGAAATACATATACCACTTTATCAGGGTTTATTCTAGCATATTTTATCCAGGGTTATCCAGAGTAAACAAACACATAATTTTTGTTATCCAGGGTATCAGGGGTTTATCCAGGCTCTTATACCGGATCCAAACGGAGACTCAATGACTAATGCATGAAAACAATGAGTCCAGTAAAAATACTTTTTTTTAACTTTATTAAGGTAAATAGGGGGACTTAAATTCTATTACTACGCAGATACTATTGACACTTACTGGGTACATATACAAATGATATCATCTAATTAAAAAATAATATCTATTTTTTTTAAAAAAAAATTAGACTGTATAACTTTAAGAAGAAGTTATAAATCTAAAACTATTATTTAATAAAGAGAAAATTGTTTTTCTCTTAAACTATAAGAGAGAAACACTTGCATAAAAAATTATTTAATTAGAAATTATCACGTGAATAATATAATAAAGAATGATAAAATATATGCAAGATTGAATGATATAATGCACACGAGAGTGGAGCGTGTGAGAATGGCATTAGTCAATTCGTAGAACGACAAATTACATATGCGAGGTAGAATGAAAAGATGCACCAAACTTGATCAATTCTTGTGTTTAATTAGCACACAAAATTAAAATATCAGGATTTCGTAATCAGTGGAAGTGCAATCAACAAGCCAAAATTATGACTGTTAACATGGAAAATGCAATGGAAAACTAGAAATATTGAAGCTGCTATAAACGAAACAATTCAATTCGAGTAAGGTATATATAGAACATCAACATTGCCAAAAATATATCTGATGTGTTTGCCAGGAATCTCTGTGATCATTCCTTTCTCATTGAGTCCTGATCAATGGCACCAAATCTGTGGTACAAAAGACTTACTGTTTATTTTTACATGCATCATCATATATATATATGTTCCCTTTTTAAAAATATGAAAATGATATACCCAAGCTCTGTTTGTAATCTCATATACAATCACCAACCATTTTAAGTTTTTAAAGTATACACTCACATGATATAATACATATTATTATGAAAAGTAAAAATTATATATCTAGATAAATTATTACATATTTTTATTTTTATTTTGTAGAAGAATTTAAAAATGTAATCGAGCATACATTATGTTGTGCGTACTATTGAAATATATTCTGCATTATAACAATATATGCTTCACTAGTTGAATGTATAATCGATTGAAAGACAATCTTCAAATTCTACATACTACAAAACTGAATATGAACTTAAAAATGTAATATTCTAAGCATCTCATGATTGCAAAACATTGCGGCCCATTTATAAGCTATTGGAACGTTATGTAAAGTTGGTTTGGGATGTTGGTATTATATCATTATGGTACTGCTCCACAATCCTGTTATACCTCTCTGTTATGCATTTTCCATTTGTTATTACTAAATTATTTTTTATTTGAAAAAAAAAGTCGTATTTAGAGTACTGAAATTGAAAATTTTTCCTCCTTGACAGTGTGAAAACCTGTCATTCTTTATATTTAATAGAGGTTTTTCATATGAATGTGGACGGATGGTAATTTTGTTAAATTGAAGTAATTCCAAAAGGAAGAAAAAAAAGTTGACTAGCTTTTTGGTATTCCCCGTGAAAGGGCGTGTTACAATCAATTTATTTTGTAGCTCCATTTGTAATCGTCACGGCTAACAGTATAGAAACCTAACATACATTCAATTTGTATAAATAAGTATATATATATGTTTGTTGAATGAATATAATTAATTTAATACCTAAGTAAATAATTCAAAAAAAAATGCAACCAGCAAATAGAGCTACAAAAGGGCTTAAACAATCACTTTCCAATTCCCTTTCCCTTTCAATAACTGACTTTATCTCAAGTGAAATAGTTGGTGGCTTTCATGTAGAAAGTAGACATTAGACATCAGCGACCTTGGAAGGCATCTACATATGTAATTCGAACATTACATTTCAACAAAATGCAACTCAAATTCATATTTCATGGGGCAATAAATTTAATGTCCGTTTGGCTTAATGTTGGGGGACATCAAGTCTGAGTAAGCAAAAGTGCGTTGAAGAAGAGTTGTTTTAACACGTAACCGAAAAAAATGTACATAAAACACACATGCCAATAGTCTAGCGCAGAAAAATCGAAAAATATTTACATGCCGGAAACCTCACCTCAACTCCATGAGCCAGTTGAAGAATCCACAGAAATTGACACTTACTGGGATTTAGTGCATGCACATGTATGTAGGATTAAAAAGGTTATTCAAAATGAAGATATCTTCAAATTAATATATATAATCTGTGATTCACAATTTTCACACTTTCAGTTGATTCATGCTTATGTACTACGCATTGCATGCCCTTCTGAGCTCACCGAGGTTGATGTGGACGTGTGAGAAGTGAGGATAATCTGCCTCTGATTTGGTTTTGAGTGTCCTTAACAAGTCAGTCTGTCCTATTAATAAGCACTGGAAAATATTTGGTTACATACATTGAATATTTTAGTGCCGTATTGCAGTGGAATGATGGAATATGGAATGGCTTTTGTATTGTCAGATTCTCATTTGACGGCCAAAAGAATGCTTGCGGGTACCAATAATTATTAATCTTTTTTATCACTCATGTCAACAAAGTAGCTTCTGTTTCTCGCAACCGAATACACATGTCCAAATTCGAGTTGCAGATGAAGAACACATTTCACAGACACCCCAAAACATGGGTGGTCGAAAAACATGATCTACAGAAGAGTTACTGTTGCATAAATAGACACATATATGCACAACAAACAGTGGTGAAGAGCAAGAACCAGCACAGTGAGCTTTTTTGTTTTGGTGAAACAGTAGTGTAAGTTGCACCACCCCAACCACTCAAAAAAGAATCCTGTGGAAGAAAAAAGAAAAAAAATTAAGTAGGCCATGGAGTCCTTGAGAGGAGATTTACGTTTCTGTCTCTCCCTGTTTGGAAAGAGAAATAGGGGGGTCCCCTCCACACCACAAAAGAAATCCCTTCAAAGCCTTTAATCTGCACAGTCATAATCTGCACAGTCAACATGGCCGTCTCTCTTCCACCTCCCCCGCCCTACTGATATTGAATTTCAACTATGATAATGGTTGATGCAGCCGACATATTTTTAGGAATATTAAATCTTAACTCACGTAGAACAATGAAAATAATAAACTACACAAGGAGAACACGTGGATTTACATGATTCAACAAAATTTACTTTTATCCGTGGGAACACCCAGAAGTATGCTTCAGAGACTGACTGAGCTTTTACATAAATTCTCCTCACCCATATTCAACAAAATTTACTTTTATCCGTGGGAACACCCAGAAGTATGCTTCAGAGACTGACTGAGCTTTTACATAAATTCTCCTCACCCATATCTTTAACAAAACAATCTACTACATCATAGTGTTTCACAAAAAAATGATCTCAAAGAGACTAAATAAATAAGAAATTAATTAATAAGAAAAAAAGTATGAATATACTCCTTCAAAATTTGGGGGGATAGGAATCTATGCGTTGTCTTTCCCTTATGCCTGCAGGACATCTCAATTCAATAACATAACAATAATCATGGTATAAGATAGAATATGAAAACCTATATACTTTACATTTAATAGACCTATGTAATGAACTGCGCGTGAATAGTTATCAGCACCAAACGATTTTTTTATTCATTTCTATTGAAAAGTTCGTCCAAGAACGAAGGAACCATGAATGTCAATATGGGTTCATAACAATTTAATAAAGGAAGCATGTGTTAATCTGAACCGTCCAATTCAGGGCCTATAGAGGCATTTATACTTTCACCTAATTAAAGGCTTCAAATCTCCAACAATTAATGTCTCCCATATATGGACGACTATAGAAAGATTTGTTGAGAAAAAACATTTATTTCTTCCATTAACGAAAGAACATCAAATCGGCCATCTTGAACCGTGAAGATTCGCATAGACGGTACTGATATTTCTAAAGTCCGCATGCGCGGATAGACACTCACAGAACACAATGGAAGGTGAAGGACGAAAGAACATCAAATCGGCCAATCTTGAACCGTGAAGATTGGCATAGACGGTACTGATATTTCTAAAGTCAGCATGCGCGGATAGACACTCATAGAACACAATGGAAGGGGATGGAGGGGTCGTTCAATGAGAGGGGATTCGTTAAGGACTCCGATTATGGCAGAGACCTTGAACAGTTCATCATTACAAAGACAGAGCCAGCAAAAAGTGACCACACAAAATCACATATAACAAACAAAACCACTGCAAAGCAAAGAAAGAACCGAAGTAGGCATGCGAAGTAAAAGCTGCTATTTCACTGTGGTTACGTGTTAGAGGCTCTACAAACTTCTAGTACTAGTAATGGTAGCAGCAGTTTCTATCATACCTTCATTTTATACACATTTTTAAATATATATATAATAATAAGAGGGAGCCCAACAAAAGACAAATCAAAACAAAGTTAACCCCTCCAACCAAAAAAAGAAGCGGAAGACGGTGGAGAGTGAAAGAAATACTGTTAAATTTATACAGTATTCGTGTATTTCTTTCATTCTAAACTTCTGCTTGGTCTCCACCGTCTTCTGCACCAAAAACTTGTCCTAAAATGAAGAGCAAAAGCAACCAACACTTGGGGGGGGGGGGTCCTCAAAATCGAGCTATCTCGGCTGGCAAGGAAGAGTTGAAGCCAACCTGCTCCATTTCCCACTTGAGAGATGATACCACTGCGTCCTGTACGGGCACATACTCCTGTTCCATGCAACATTTGTTAAGTCACTATTTTGAAGGAAAAGACGGTTTTAGGGGGGGAGACCCACCTCAAGTTTCTGAACAAGATCCTTGGCATTAGGAGCAGAAACAAAGATCTCGCGCTGGTAGGGCTTGATGAATCCGTCTTCGACAGCTTTGTCAATGAAGGCCAGAAGGAAATTGTAGTACCCATCCACATTGAGGAGACCCACCTGTTTTAAATTGTATTTCAAGAAAAAATCAATTGAGGAGACCCACTTGTTTTTTTTTTTATGAAGGTTACTGAAGATACCCAGTTTTTCCATTGTAAAAATCAATGAAGGTTACATACGGGTTTGTTGTGAATGCCAAGCTGAGACCAGGTGATGACTTCCAAGAGTTCTTCCAATGTCCCGTACCCACCTGAGAAAGACCATCCAAAACAATATGGGTTGAAGAATCTAGACATTTCAATCCCACTCCCCCAAAAGTTGGAGCAATAAAGGGGGTCCCTCCCCAGAAAGCAAAGTTGTTCTGGAGAAACCAAACAAGAATTTTTTTTTTCTGTTGAAAACCAATAATGGGTTTCTATTGCTGGCTTACTCGAAACAGAAAGATTACATCTTTCACACAAAAAAACTGTTGAGAAGAAGAGAGATAATCGAACCTGGCAATGCAATGAAGGCATCAGAAAGGAGTCCCATCTCCCTCTTCCTTTGATGCATGTCAGCCACCGCTCTGACCTCCCCAACAGTCACTCCGGTAATCTGTTAAAAACAACCCAATAATGAAGTCTTCAACAATGGATGACTATTTCAAGGTCCGTCCATTCAAATAAAAGAGACGAAAAGAACACTGTCGAACAAACAAACAAAAAAAATTTAAAGAACACAAACCTCTTTGGACATTAGCGTCACGGGGATGATCCTTCAAAAACAAGAAGAACCCCATTCAATAATCCCCCACCAAAGAAAAACAAGTCCATTTCAAAGTGAACAAAAAAAACAAACAATGAAAGAAAAAACAGACCCCAAAACATGGCCTCCTCCTTCATGGACAGATTGGGAGACCAAACCCATCAATCCAATGCTCCCACCTCCATAGACCAAATCGACCTTCCTCGCAACCTACCCAAAAAAACAAGAACAATCAGAGATAACAAAAGCATCCCAATCAATAAAAAGAAAAACCCAATAACCCCATTCGAAGATGGATAGAGACAGTACGAGTTCCTTGCCGAGCTCGATCGCCGCGTCCTGATAACAGTCCCTCTTCCCGGAGCTGCTCCCACAGAAGACGCAGACCCTCTTGAACCTCGATTTCACCGCCATGGTTTTCCTCTCTGTCTCTCCCACCACAACCATCTCTCTCTTTCACTCTCTTTCACACTCTCAATAACCAAAGCTCTCAATAACCAAAGCTTCTTCAAAAGTGAAGGTGAAAAAAAAACTTCGTAAAGGTTAAAAAAAGTGGGTATTTATAGGCTTTGAAACATGGGGGGCTTTGGAGGGGGAGTCATTGTGAAAGCAGAGGGACAGAAAGGAGAGACGAGACGGAATTTTTTTTAAAAAAAAAAAAAAAACAGAAGAGATGAAGAGCCCCTCTCTCTCTCATACGTAAATGCGAGTACTTCGTTTTTTCTCGATTGCTTGATTCATTATTTTAATTGTTCGAGAAAGATTTTTAATAAAAATGATGAATACCCAAATAAAAAGATCTGCTACACTTTAAAATAGAAAAAGTTGAGGACATTGTTTTTCTATTAGGTTCCACATATACACGCAATCATATTATCATACATTAAAAAGAAAATTTGCATCCACACGTGTGGACCGTCCATTTCTCTCGGAAATCCAAGGACCCATTAAGGGACAACTCCCCTATCTTGATCTACATGTGATTTGATCGGTATTTCAAAAACATTGAATACCCAGAAAGCAAGTAATCCCTAAAAGAAAAAAAAGGGGTTTTATAAAGTGCAAAGCTATTTTCATTACTCGAGTTATTATTTCCCACTATTTAAAATTACAAAAATATCATTATTTATTTTATTTTTTTGTTTCCTTTTTCCACTACCCAGTTCGACAGCGTACAGTCGAAGTGTTCTTCACTGTGACAACAGAGGTCCGTCGAACTGTCTGAATAAGTGTCGACAGAGGTCCAGTTGAAATGTGTTTCACTAAGACGACAGAGATCCGTCGATCTGTCTGAACAAGTGTCGACATATATGTGTCGAACCCTTCAAAAGAATAACTTTCTTCTAAGAATTAATCTATTATACAATCATTTAAGTCCTTATTATAAACAAAAATGTCATTTAAGTTATTTAAGTCTTTTTGAAAATCATATATATATATATATATATATATATATATATATATATATATATATATATATATAAGAAACAAAAATATTAAACAAAGAGTTATTTGAACCAGATAAACAGTAAACATTTCATATAAACAAAAACATTATTTTCTTTTCTAAATAAGTGGAGTTTGTTTATAAACAAACTCCATTTATTTAGAAAAGAAAATAATGTTTTTTTCTATATGAAATGTTTACTGTTTATTTGGTTTAAATAACTCTTTGTTTGATATTTTTGTTTCTTATACTTAAATAAATATATATGTGAATGATTTTCAAAAAGACTTAAATAACTTAAATGACATTTTTGTTTTTCATAAGGACTTAAATGATTGTATAAATGATTGATTTTTAGAAAAAAGTTATTGTTTTGAAGGGTTCGACACATCCATGTCTACACTTGCAAACACACTTCGACGGGTCTCTGTCATCCTAGTGAAACATGCTTCGACTAAGCCTCTGTCGACACTTATTCAGATAGTTCGACGAACCTCTGTCGTCCCAATGAAGAACACTTCGACTGAACGCTGTCGAACTGGGTAGTGGAAAAGAGAGACAAAAAATTAAAAAAATAATAATATTTTTGTAATTAGAGATGGTGAAAAAGTTAAATAGGATAATGGAACTATCACTGTCCTTTTACAAAAAATTCTCGAAAAAGAACCGAATCATTTGCGATACTGTCTAAAAAAAAAATTGTGAGCAGACATAAATTAAATGCAAGCAATCTTTGGCCATTAAATATCCTAAACTACCGAATCCGCGTTGGATTGATGGAAGTCCAGCTTCAACTGAACCAAATATTTATTATTAATTAAAAAAAAGCTATTTAGTTTCCACTATTTTTAAAACATTCAAACTATTAAAAATCTTATTCAAAACATAATATTATTATAAGTTCCTTTAAAATGTTATCAAACTTCGTAAAAAAATTTTACAGTCAACAAATTAATTAAATTAGAAGAATATATCATCTCAACATACGTATATTTTCTATTTTACTCTTTTCATTAAGAAATTTCAAAAATTTAAATAAAGATATTTATAACCTTTTTTATTAATGGATAAGATAAAATGAATAACATACATATATTGAGATGAAATATTCTTCTAATATAGCTGGTTTGTTAATTGTAAGATATTTTTTATAAAGTTTGATAACATTTTAAAAGAGTTTATAATAATATTGTGTTTTGAAAATAGTTTTTAATAATTTACATTATTTAAGAGGAGTAGAAACTAAATAACACTTAAAAAAAAATAAAACAAAAGCTGTGGTTGTTTTTCAAAATTTAATTAATTAATAACTAATAAGCGGTCCTCTTTATGGTTATTCTGACCCGCGAAGGAACGTAACATGGAATGACGGAGCCGACAATCATTCTCTTCGGGGGAGAGAGGGGTGGTTAGTGGGGCCCTTCGAGGGAGGTCACGTCCACGTCGAATTGACACGTCAGCACTTTGTGGGTCCCGTATTTGCGTTTGACAGGCTCTCTAATCTCCGGGTCTTGCATTGAATGCGCGTGCATCCGTACGTTTTACGTACGGTCCTGATTGAACGAGTAATGTTTTTTTTAGAGCCATCATGAATCATCAACCGTCCGATCGCTGGTTTTTTGTTTGGTTTGTTTTGTCCCCATGATTTTTTTTTTTTTTTTTTTTTTTTAATTTAGTCACTGTGGATGATAACAGTGGTACAGTAAACTAGTTTAGTCTAAATAAATATTAATAAATAAATGATTGACTATTTTTACATCCAGATTATACGTAGAGTTCGAATACACATTTAAAAAGTAAAAATGTTAAATAAAAGGGTTTAAATAATCTTTAAACTTTATTTGATCTTGCATTAAATACGCCCACAACTGTACGTTTTTGCATGCATACGGTCCAAATCAAGCGAGTTATGGTTTTTTTTATTGCAATCATGAATCATCGACCATTCGATTGCTGATATTTTGTTTTGTTTGTTGTGTTCTCAATGATATTTTGATTAATTTAGTCACTGTGAATCATAACATTAATACAGTAAACTAGTTTAGCCTAAATAAATATAAATGAATGAATGATTAACTATTTATACATCCGGGTTATTATATGTAACGTTTGAAACACATTTAAAAAATAAAATTTTTAAATAAAATGGTTTAAATAGCCTTTAATTCCTCAAAAATGCATTTTATATTTTTTAAAAAAACAATCATTCTACACTCTGTTTGGAAACACATATTTAATAGTAGCTTTTATAATAAATATGTTTTTAAGATGATTTTGACATTGACTTTTATTTAAATTTTTTTTTAATTCAAGAAATAATATTTAAAAAAAGTTGATGTTTGACAGAGAAAATTGTTTTTAAATTAAAAAAATAGATTTTGACAAAAAAAATAATGTTTATGAGCTTTTCAAAATACAGATTTTGAAACAAAATTTAAAAGGAATCCAGCTTCTAATTCTTAATTAATATATCCCGTTTAACTATATGATTTAAGCTTTTCAACTTTTCAAAAAACGAAATCCGTCCGAACCACACAACCAAACAAGGATCTAAAATATAAATTAGCTTATAAAACACATTTAGTAACATATTTGAATTTTCTCTTTAATTAAAAATTGGAATCAACCCCACCCATTATTCTCAAACGCACCCATAGCCATTTTTTATATCTTGATGTGACACAGGAACTTTTTTGTTAAGCATAATATTATATTGTGTTGATTAATTCAATTTATACTATGATTTTATGTACTTATCTTAATTTATGTGTTATTATTATTATTAAAAGATTTGTTACATTTATTTTATAAATAAATTAATTTTCTCATACTTCGGACAAACTTTTGATGAAATTTTCATCATTTTGCTAAGCCGTTAATTTTTTCAAACTTTCAACACATAACAAATTAATAACTTGGCAGGTGACTCCTGTTCAATATCTCACACTTTTGTCAAGTTTGACTTGTGGGACTGCAACTGCAATTAAATAACATGCCATGTTGGTCCGTTACTTTCCACATATGTAAATTGGAAATGTTATGAGTAGTTTTATGTGTAGTTTAACAGGTGGTTCTCTTTTTATTTTTATTTTTATTGTACACCAGTCATCAGAAATGTACATATTTATTCAAATGACTCGTATGTATTTTAACTTAATTAAAAAATGAAAAATATTTTGTTCAAGAACATGAGATATACCAAACAAACACTCCAAAATTGAAACATAGTTGTATGTAACAACTCTCGTATAAATTACAGGACAGCTGGTATACAAGTTAAAAAATATTACAAATATCTTATTAAAAATATTTATTTTTATTTATAAAAAAATTATAATCTCCATAACTTGGTCTAAGGGCAACTAAAATCACCTCATTAAATGAGAACTCCACACCAAAAAAGAGAAAAAAAGAATGGAGTATTTAAAAAAAAAAAAACAAGGAGAGAAAGGGATGAGGGGTTCCATGGGAGGTAGAGGATGGTTGCGATGATGGTGGTGAAGATCAGCCATCTCTCTCTCTCTCTCCCCCGACTCTACAATCGGCCCCTCTGCTACAACCACTAACTGGCACTGTCCCCTCCGCCATCGCTGCTACCCAAAACCTTTGCCCTTCCCCATCCTCCCCCATCGCCGTCACCTATTCCACTCGCCTCCGTCACCCTCCACCCGCTTCAACCACTCCGACACCACTTCTCTCTCTTTCTTTCTTTCCTTCTTTGTGTTCCCCCCCAACCCAATAATAGACCCCCCCTCCACCCGCTTCAACCACTTATGATTGAGTATATAGTTATTTCGTTATAAGTGGATATAATAGTTGAATAAAAGATTGTGTGTTTAACTGTGTAGTTTTAAATTATTTTTGAAAAATATAATAATAAAATTTTTGTTGTGTGAATAAAGTGTAGATAAAAATTTATAAAATGTAAAAAAAATGATAATAATTGTTTTAACATGTGATTTATAAAAATTGATAACAATGTACCTACATATTCTTTTAATAGAATAACTTTAATATCAAAAATTAATTGTAATTAATATACCCATGTCCAAACGGGGGCTAAGGGAGGGGTTTGCACGTGGAAGTTATTTTCTTAACCCTCCTCAATATTATTGACAGCCCACGTTGGTGGTGGACTAAAAGTCGGGTCGGATGAGGAGAGATCCGAAACCGAGAAAGGAACAGGGGATAGGACTGGGACTCGACAGAGCGGCGCAATGATTAAGAGTAGGGTAGCGCCAGTCACAGGTTATCGTGTAACCTCCACTGTTGTTCCCTACCTCGCCTTTTATATATTATAAAATTATAAATATTTTATAATCACTTGTTCTGAGTGTGCCTATCTATCTCTCTATCACATCACACAGAGGGACGTCCAAACCGCAATTCATTCATTCCCACCCTCCACAGTTGAATTGAATGTAATGTTTGTTTAATAAATGGAGAGAGAGAGGTTCTGGGGAAAGAGGAGGCCCTCCCTGTCTCTGTTCATTCAATCGGGAGGTCTAGTTATGTCACACATTCAATGAAGCCTGGTGTGTGTGAGAGAGAGAGCGGAAGAAAATATAATGACAATAAAGAGATTTTTTTTGTTGACACGATTTCCGATGCGGACTGGTTTGGAATGTGAGAGAAAAAATGCACTGCTGCTGACTCGCATCGGGTCTCGTGCTCCCTTTTCACACACACACGCGCTTTCTCCACTCGCACGTGTGCTTATCCACCACTTGAAGGGGAGTCCACCGAACCAACGGCCGTTGTGGATCCTAACTCACAAACGGGTCATGGACTGTTTAAATAGAACTTGGAATCCGATTCACTCTGTTGAAACTTTTTTTTTTTTTTTAGAGAAAAGTCACAAAAGGCTATAAATACCCGAAACAGGATTAAATGGGCCCTACTGGCCCAATAACATAAGCCCAAGGGGCTGGGACCACTAATTATCACAAAAGGCTGTAAATACCCGAAATAAGAATTTTCGTCCAAGTCCAATTACTCAAAGTTAAAAAGACCCACTGATATTATATGCAAGGTTTTCATTGTTTTGAACCGAGTATCCTTGTCGGAAGGTGAGCTCAATATGAATATCCTCAAAGAGTGTTGATATATTCAATCTATTTTACAGTCTGTTTTATAACCCTATAAAATATGAAAACGTATTATATACCGCAATATCATAGTGTATGGGTTATATAATAGCATATGGCGTAAATTTTTTTTATCATTTTTTCTACACAAAAAATACATTAATATATCTCAATATATACTTTATTTCATATTATTTTATATATTTCAATGTGAAAGTGTATGATTAAAAAAAAATCAATGTGAACTACAATTAAGATTGCATCATGGGCCGACCATATCGTTTCAATCCTTGAAGCCTTTACAAGCCCAGCCTCTATATTCATTGGTCTTTTCCATAACTCGATGGAGGGGGAGCCTAAGCAACGGAGTTCCCATATTAACCAATTTTTTTTTTCACTTGTTAGTCTCATTTTTAATCACAAACATAGTCCATTCATATTTTATTTTTTTTAAATTATATACATCATCTAATGGGGTTTGTATTTTAATTAATTTTTTACTTTTTAAAAAATGTAAACACTAACTTTTATAAAATGTTAAGTATATACTCCAATATCAAATGATATCAATTACAAAAAAAATTTAAAAATTGCGGACTAGGTATATATATCTCGTTAAAAGGAGTAGAGGGGGCTGACAAAATATATAGAATTGTATCTAAGGCTATAAAAAGGACTGAGTATAACAATTTTTATAAAATGTTAAGTATATACTCCAATATCAAATGATATCAATTATAAAATAAATATAAAATTTACTATTGAGGTATATATACTGCGTTACAAGGAGTAAAGGGGGCTGACAAAATACATAAGACTGTATCTAGGGCTATAAAAAGGATTGAGTATAACTCCTTTTATTAAGATTTGTTGCAGTGCACATCCATTTTTAATGTTTTTTAAGAATACAATCGGCTAATTAATTTTTTTTTTATAATATCAAAAAATTAATATATTATTTTATTATTTTTCATAATAATATATTTCATACTAGGTGAAGTGCATACCATATTAGATGATTTCATATATTATATTAGCAATAAGATTGCAAAATTGATTAAGCGCATTGACACCTTCAAAATTAAAGAGATAACTTGGGTTCGATGGCAAGGTGACCCGGGTCGAGGTTACACAGCCAAACGGGGGTATCATTGGTTCCTCTGCAACACTCAAACTAATACTCCTATGACATTCAATTAGTGTGAGATATGGAGGCCAAAAATCCCACGTAAAATTAAAATTTTCCTATGATTGGCTTACAAGAGGCAAGTGCTTATGAAAAGCTACCGAGCGAAATGGGCTCCACATGCATCCATGATATGTGCAATCTGCCTAGCTGAAGACGGATGACGGACCGTACGAGATGGCGGACTATCTATTTTGCAACTGCCCGGCAACAAGATCGCTAAGGGTTACGCTGGGCGGGTCGTAGCGCGCGACATGGACATCCACACCATGGACGACCTCTGGCAGGCAGAAGGCTTCAAGTATGGCTACTCGGAAGGATAAATCAGTGGAGGCCGAGGTACGGCAGTGTCTAATCCCGGCCAGTCTGTGGGCGATATGGTTAACAAAGAACGTGGTAATATTCCGTGGTCAATCCCGGCAGCGTTATTACTTCGACAACCTTTGAGACATGTTCTTAGACCTAGCATGCGCGTGGGGAAGAGTGCTCGGTGGTGCTAAGAGGATGGAGCTGGATATGGATGGCCTACGTATCACGGTTTAGAGGGTGGAGGAGAACTGGCGTGGGTGTAATAGATGTCTATTCTATTAACCCGCCAGATGAACATTTTTTCTTCTTTAACTCCATGTTATTTCAGTCTTCTTCATCTTCTTGTATCTATTTTGGCCCAAGATCATACGATTTAATACAATTGGGTAGCTTTGATCTACTAGTTTAAAAAAAAACATCTAGGTCTTAAATAAATGAATTTTGAATTTGGAAAAGGTGAGTCACTCTCCACTTAAGAAAGAGTCTTTGTTTTACTAAAGCAGAAACTTTAATATAAATGAAGAATGTGCAATTGCCATTTTTTTTTTCTTTAATACTGTCATATTATATTAATTTTAATTTTTTTTAAACAGGTCTACAAGGACAAGTACATTGAACATGGCTTAAAGGTTCAAAATTAATGCTCAAGAGGGCAACTACTTGACATGGGAGTGGAGCTGGGTCGAACCCGGGATGTTCACCAAAGGCGGGTGCAATCCAACCACCCTGCCAAAAAAGGTGTGGTGCAAAACCTAAAAATAATAGGAACATGAAAAAAAATTTCTACAACTATATATTAATTAAAGAGGTGCTTATCAATCAATGATTTTTTTTATTTTTTATGTTGACTTATAAGAGTTAAGAGCTAAGTTTTTAAGCTTAGTTTGATAAATGAACAAATATTTATGATAAGTTAATTTAATTTATGAAGATAAAAAGATCATTATTTTTATCAATATTAACATTTGGTAATGCATTTTGTTATCCCTATTTTTTTGTATTCTTATTTTCGACTTTGCATTTGGATCACATGATGCAAAATATGAGATAACTTCAAAAAAAAATTTAAAAATATAAAGTTTACCCTTTCTATTAAAGATGCATTAATATTATTGGATTTTGTTATATGAAGTTTTTTGTTTTTATTTTTTTGGAAAGACAGTCATAAATGTTGTCCATATTTTACAAAATGAGGTTAAAAAATGAAAATAAAGTCTATTTCACATTTTACCTAGAACAAAAGATCTTCACCTCTCTTAAAATATGGACAATTGTCCATCTTTTTTTTTTCTTATGTCATATGGGATAACATGTGATTTAATCATATTATTTTTTTATCCCAACGCCAAACCGGATCTCAAAGAAGATGAGCTCTGTCCTCCAGTGGGAACTGGGAAAAAAAAACAACTCAGCCCCATTAACGTAGTAACTAATACAAAATTATCCCTAGCAAACAATTCATCTACACCTATTTTTCTTGTATAGCTCAGCCCCTGTAATACGTATAGAGTTTGAACGAGTCTGCTGTTTGAGGTTTTTGTTTTCTCCCCGTGGGGAAGCAAATGATATATAGAATGGTTATATTTCAATGAGGACTGGCCTAAATTTTGTAATTTTGAGTCACTGGTTCATAAATCAAGAAAATGGGGCAAGTGAGAACATTAATTACGTGGAGAAAGAAGAACAAGAGGCCAACTAAAAGCATTCCATTTTTTAGTTCAAATAATCAATGTTGACAGGCAAATCCTTTTTAGATGCCATTTGAAATCAAAGTAAAATTTACCATTAAATATTTTTTTATTGACTCTGGATTGACAGATAAGTAGGTCTTTGAAATTATTATAAAGTAAGTGATAGTATTCTATGAAAGGATGTGAATCAAGAGTCTGAAAATTTGGTCACGCCTCTGTTCATTCATTCCCCTCCCCTCTTCTCCTTTTTAGATTTTCCACGCGGATGTCCGCAGACTCTTGACCCATATTCCATTCTATAAGATTCCAATTGATGGTACCTATTCATTATTTGAAATTTTCTGATTATTATTAACATTTTGAACATTAGTATTCACACAAAAATATTGTTATATCATGAAGTCTTATTCATGTGCGTAGAGTGTTGTTGGTACTTCTAAAGTTGAATAGAGTTTTTTTTTTTATATCTTTGATGGAATGTCATTATAAAAATGTATCTCATATTTTTCATTAGATTCTATAATTTTATATATTTTTACTGACCATTGTAATAATCTCTTGAAGATTGTAGATCGATCTCTGCTGTATTATGTAAATATAGGCAAGGTTTGCCCAACTACCTAATTTTTTGTGTCTTTTCAATAGTAACAAATATATGGTGCTTTACTTGATCAAGTGGTGTGAAATGCGACCCCTAGTGCCCCCACCGCGTTCAATTCAAAAATGTTTCATAACCTTAATATAGGCGTTGGAATTTTAGTGAGCTTAATCTGGTCCACTGTCTCTTATTGTCTTATCAATCCTAATTTCACATCTGCTTTAGGTATAGTTTTACAACTTATTTAGAAATACTTCTATAAGAAGTTCCTTCTGAAAAAAGTTATTTTTAAAGAATGAACTTCTTGTTTTTGGAGTAAAAGCTGTTCGGGAACACATATTGATGAATGTTTTCATAAAATATTTTTGTAATAGAAATCACATGAATTGTCTAAAAACTCTTGCACCCATGTTATACAATTATCTTAATAGATTAATATAAATATATTAATATAATAAACTATATAAATCTCAAATACTAATAAACTTTTTATAATCAATCACAAAATCAAACTAACAAATACTAACAATTAAAATACTAACAAGATTTTTTTTTTGAATAAAAGATAGATAGTACTAACAAATTTATTCTAAAAACTAAAAGATACTAACAAACTTATTTATTTTTAAAATAGAAAATAAACTAAACTAACAAATCTTAAATAAATCCTAAATTTGTCCTACATTACCTAATGAGATAGGTGAGAGAAAATCTCTTTTATATAGCACCTAAAACCCATGTTTGGTTTGAGAATAGGGTTAGAATAAATGACAATAGATAAGAATAATTTTAAAATGGATGTTTGGAAGGATGGAATAAATAAAAATTAGTATGCCAGAAGTTGTATATGGATTCCAGTCAATTATTGAAATTAAATTATTCCATCAAAAGCAAAAAATCACTTTATTTTTATATATATTACAATAATCATAAATCTTAGAATAACTTAATTCTACCCAAACATGGGCAAAATGTTTTTTTGGGAATTTATAAAATTTCATAAGGATATTTTTGTCAAAATATTAACTTTTTTAACTTCAAGTGAAAAAACTCATTGCACATAAGGAGTTATTTCTCCTTTTGAAAAAATAAGCATTTCTTCTTTTATAGAAAGAGAAGTAGTATTTACTGAGTTTTCGAATGCGATCACTTCTCCTTCTGCAGAAGGAGAAGTCGCTCAGAAGTACTTTTGATCAGTTGCCAAACGCATCGTAACTATTGGTCTTATATATTATTTCTATTAATATGGTTGTAAGAGAGGATGAATATATCGTCCCGTCCACACCTTTGTGTCAAAAATAAAGATAAGAAAGGAAGAATACAACATCAACGCCTGCATGTAAGAGAATCTGATACAAAGACCCAGTCAATTGGATTGTTTGAACCCTTTAAAATAGCTAGGAATTTCTGAGTGGACTCTTTTTTTTTTTTTTTTTTTTTGGTATAGAGTGGACTGTGGACTCATCTTTTTAATTAGTTGAATCCCAAGTCAAGCATAACAGAGTCCTTAATTTCTTCCGTAATATTGCAATGGAAATCAACTGCTGCTGGGGGTTACCGGAAGTTTCTGTTCTAGTTGACTCCCAAGTTTTTCTTTTTTTTAGTGAAGGAAATCTTGATTCATCCAAAACAACAGACCAAAGTGATGGTGACATATTAATTTCCAGGTCTGCATGAACAATGTGTATGAGCGTGAGGAGGACCCGAGGAAGTGAATTATAGCATTTGAAGTTTATATACAAGAGGGGGCTGATATACGACATATACTCAATCCCCGGTTTGTAGTTTAGTTTACTATTATATATATATATATATATATATATATATATATATATATATATACGATTAGGTTGTGCGGTACGTAATCGCAATATGAATATTTTATCTGAGACCGCACCGAACATATATTTCAATATATATTTTACTAGACAAACATATATTTCTAATTTACAAACAAATTTGTATACAGAGATTAGAAGTATCATTTTCCATAAGCATATTGGCTAACCGCAAAATAGTGTGTTATTCCATATTTTCAATTTTCCGGGTTCTATAGTCCATTCTTGGTATATGTGTGGATTTTAGAATCTCTCCTCTGGGTCAATATACCTCTCCCCTCAACAAGAAAAAGTTGTATTCTAGTTAATATCAATAGATCCTGGGCAAAAAAATTACACTGTCTCTCACTTCTTCAGAGCTACGAGTCAAGTCTCTTATGCCCTGTTTGGAAAGCGGAATAGGCGGGTATAAAAGTGGTATAAGAATGGATAAGAAAAATGGTTGTTTGTTTGCACAGTATAACTTGGTATTATTAAACCAGTTTAAAAGAATATAAGAGAGTATAACAATTCTAAGTAACTCCTAGGATAAGCTATACTCACTTTATTTATTCTCATGGACCCACATGTTAAATCAATTTTTTACATCTTATAACATCAAATCACCTATCAACACCTCTTATACATCAAAGGACCAACATGTCAAATTAACTTTTTACACTTTATTTATATTTTATTCTTTATCAACCAAACAACTCAATTTTTATTCTTACGTTTTTCAATGAGAATAAAAAAAACACAACCAAACAGAACATCTCTTATTCATATAGATTTGTTATCTATACTGACATAGTTATTTATCCAGAATAATTCAATTCTGTTATTCAAACGGAGACTTATTGATAAGGTGAATTCAAGTGGTTAAGATTCAAATAACAACAAAATCTTGTATTCTAGACGTCCAATGTTGTCTAGACGATCTTCACGTGATTTTTTTATATTTATGAATCAAATAAAAAAACTAAAAAGTTGCGTATAAACCCAAAAAAGGATGCTAGTTGGATTATTTATAGCAATTCAAAATAATAATAAAAAAGATGCTCTATGAGACTAGTTTCCTTTCCTGTTTTAACAAGTTTTATATTTAATACCTTAATAATTGATTTCAATGTGTTTCGTACTTCAAAAGTATGCATAATACATCGTTTTTTATACCCTAAAAACTTACTTCATATGCAACATTAAATATTCAAATATGCGGGAAATTTCAAATACAATATAGTTTTTGATTTACTATGTGCAAACATTAATGTTCATAAACGCACATTATTTCTATATCCAATATAATATGGTTTTCAATTTACTATCATGGAACATGAGAAAGCGGCATGTTTAAATATGGGGATTGGATTAGGTTCAATGCGCGTTGGATAATTTGATTGTTCAACGTGAGCGTAACCATTCAATCTTATTACTTTGAGATATGTAATTTAATTGAATCTTAAAAAAAATATTAGAAATTAATTGATCCTAATTTTAATTTTGAAACTTAACAAAATATTTCAGTCATAATATATTTTTATAAGATCGGACGGCCATGATCGAGTTGGACAATCGTGTGTTGGGCCTAATCCGATCTCTTAAATATGTGCACACTAGAATTAAAATAGTAAACTTGAAGCACTAATATTGTGAGATAATATGATAACTAGGACTGATTAGGTGCAGATTGGGGTGCACCGTGCAGACAAGAGAGCATTGTGCGACATAGCGTATGAATGGTCCAATTTTCATTCAATTCTTATAAGTAAGAGTTCATATAACTCTCACTAGTAAGAGTTTTCTGAAAAATGGATCGTTCGGTCGCGAGATTTGTACAATTAGATGGTCCATACTTGATCCGCATGGATTGCGGGGCTGCATATTATCACTTATACACACACACATTAGACAAATAGGGGGCAGTTCTCCCAACTCACCCAATTTTTATTATTATTATATTGCAACCTTATCATTTTTAACAATGTTTTTTTGGTTGTTGGTGGTTTAAATTTTTTCATATTAGATACAATGTTATCATATGAAGAGTGATTAGGTGTGGATTGGGTGTACCGTGAGGACAGGAAAATACCGTGCGACATAGCGTATGGACCATCCAATCACGCAAATTTCACAATCAGACAGTCCTATTTTCATTCAACTCTTATCGATAATAGTTCATTCAACTCTTATCGGTCAGTGTTTCCTAAAAAAGGGACGCATTATCAAAATGTATAGGTGGGTGGAGAATTATTTATGAACGATAAATAGAATTGTAAAACATATTGAATATATCAACACTTATATAAAATGAGTCAATGAATATAAATCAACTGTTACAATTCATGGGCATTGTTACATGTTGGTTGGTTCCGTACAATTTAGCTTGACTGGACGAAGACCCGATATTGACCTTCTTAAGTACATGCCCACATGTATTCAATCAAATGTTTGTTGCAATTTATTTATAGGGTGGGAACGAATGATCAATTCTCAAAGAAGTTCATGTTTCCATTAAATTAAGCCTCATATTGATTAATTTCGTCTGTTGAATGTTGATAAGATCCGACATGAACAATTACAAAATTGAAACAGTGTAGTTCTTTGATTCTAGCTATTCCATAAGATTCATTAATCAAAGTTTCTATGTTTGAAAGTGAGGTGGTCATGCCATGGGGCAGATGTTATGAGTTGCATTGAACTTGCGCAGAATGTGCTAACAGTAGTGTGGCCTTTTTAAGTATATATTAAGTATATATATAAAAGTTGTCAAATTTCAAATGATGTGATACTAAAGTGGAAATGGAAATTTCACCTAAGGAAAATGTGTTTCTTTTTTCATTCCCTTTTTGGGTGGGGTAACTACCATTTGAAAGTCTTTTTTTTTTTGGGATTTTTATTTTTACCTCCCTGTAAAATGTCGTATTTAGCGATCGCCCCCTCCATTCTTCGTATTTGGGTTTTACTCCCCACATTCAAAGGATAATTCATTTTTACTCCTTATCAGGGACTAAAAAAAATTAAATAATTTACAGATAGGTCCCTCGCAGGGAGTAAAAAGGAATTATCCTTTGAATGTGAGGAGTAAAACTCAAATATGAAAAATGGAGGGGATGATCGCTAAATACGACAGTTAGCAGGGAGTTAAAACAAAAAACCCTTTTTTTATATAGATACAAGGTTATTTTTGTATAAAAATCAGGAAGAGTATCTTATTAGAGTAATTTTTTCGTAGATGAACTCAATTATTTTTACAATCTCATTTATAATTATCATATCACTAACTTAATATAATAAATCTCTTAACTCAATATAGCAAATCGTAATTTAAAGCAGTGTATACTCTATTATCTCAGTATATATTCTACTCTAGAAAATAAAAATATACATTTAACTAATGGATTTTTTATTTTTAACTCCCCGCAAACCATCGTATTTAACGATTGCTCCCTCACTTCTTTGTATTTGAGTTTTACTTCCAGATTTAAAGGATAATTCCTGTTTACTCTCTATCAAGCACTAAAAAGAAAATTAAATAATTTACAGATAGATCCCTCGCAGGGAGTAAAATGAATTATCTTTTAAATCCGAGGAGTAAAAACCAAATACGAAGAAGTGAGGGAGCGATCGCTAAATACGATGGTTTGCGGGAGTTAAAAATAAAAAACCCTAAAAAAAATTATTGGGCACTAATAGTCATATGTATACAGTGTAAAGTGCTAACCAATTTTGTTTGACAGTGAGGGGATATATTTTGTTTGATGCAATATATAATTTTTTGACATAAAGGTTGTGTACAATTAATTGGAATATTATTTTATTTTATTTAATAAAAAAACATATGCCTAAATACATGAAAGAAAAAAAATAACACATTCCAAAACTATAAAAAAAAAGAAGTGATATAATGTTATTAATTTTAAAAATTATAAAGATACACGGAGATGTACGCATTGAAAATGTATTGACCATTTATTATAATAATTATCCATGAACATATAAAATATACAACCCATATACAACAACCTGGGATATGTACCCAAGCAAGTCATACCATAGATATGATAAACGAGAAATGTGACTGTGATTGAAGGAGCGCAATTTTATATCAAGAATTTTTAGAAGATGACTAGTCAATCTATTATAGATTGGGGTATGTGTCACATGGGGCGTCTCATATTCATCTTGGGGACGATAATGTTCAAATTGTTCAAATTGTTGACTAGTGTGTGGGATACCGTAGCAGGAAGGAGTGGTAGAAACATTTTCGTACATTATTTTTTCCTGGGATAGGACATTTCTTTTTCAAGGTCTCGTTTTTTTTGTTTATTATTATTATTATTATTTTGAAGGGATTCATCGTGGCTGATCTTATGATAAAAAACTCTTGTCTGTTTGCAAGGTCTCATTTTTTTTATTATTATGATTTCTTGTTTTCTCTCGTCATTGTTTATTTTGAATTTTTTAAAAATAAATATGTTCACAATTTCGATAAAAAAAGATATGATGAACAGAAACATAATGAACAATTATTCTTGCACTCATTTGGACAAACAAGTTTAAATTTTTCTAAACGTGTAAAATTACCTAATGAGTCAACGTATCTTTATAAAAATAAAAAATATATATTTAAATTATTTGATCAGATTATTGAATATTTTTTGTATTTTCCAATCTATCTAGTATAATACTAGTCTGATCTAATGTGAATACCGAAAAAATGATTCAATGATTGAGAGTATTAACACCCCTGGCGAAGCCATATTATGCCCAGTGAAGACAGTGCCACTCATCAAGTGAAGTTTTTTAATCATTAAAAAAATAATTTATAGCTCTAATTGTAGCATGCAGTTGTTTTGATTTTTTTTTAAAATAATTTAATTCATCTAATGAAGTATATACACACACATTGTAATGAATCAAATACTTATTTAAATAAAAAATAAAAATTTAATAAATTTTATATCTTGTTAATGTGAGTGCAGACAGTTAACAACGATACTCATGAAGCGGTCGCATATACTTTTTTTTTTGGATAAAAATATTCTACAACCAGAGCAGTTTACATTTGTATCCAACTATACAATATAAACTTGGGACTCCTACAAAAACTGCTATAAGTCCCTACTGAGGTCATGTGCATATGGAGAAAGTATGCGACGAATACTATCGTGATTCAAAAAAATCCGTCAGTCGACTACATTGCACCCGTTAAGCATGGTAGGACCTCAGACTTGAGTGCGTTCCACCTTAATTATTTGTAGACGAGTGCCTTTTTGTATTCATTTATCCAACTTTTGTAAGTAGGCTGAGAAGGTGTGGAGGGCCCAGAGCAGATGAATGTAGTAATGTTATCAGTTGAAATACATATGTCACGATAATTAAATCTAAGAATACTCTGCTACTTGCAAACTCTAGCTCCAATTGAATGCTTTCAGCCCTCCACAGTAAGAGGTGAGGTTTATAGCCATCCTATAAAAACAGCTCCAAGTTTATGACTTGTAGACACTTGAATTGCAACAAAACCTGCCCCAGTAGACGGAGATAAAATATCTACTACAGTTCCATCACTATTAGAATTTGCCTTCCATCAAGAAGTATATATGTTAGAATGTGATGGAAGTTCGTTTGAATCAAGACAAAGTGATACTTTGAAAAACCGCTGCCAAATAGATTATGTAATCTTGGTCATCTCAGTTTGGATGACTTGACTTCAACAGGGAATATTTCTATACCTAAGTCTCTATTTTTTTTTAATACGGGTATTATTGTATATCGAATGAAGAAACTAAGATAAGCAGGAAAACTTGATATAAAAAAAGAGTTGATACACGTAATTTTTTTTGTACCCCGTTTTACAGTCTCATACGCTATGATATCGTAGTATATATTATACTATCGTAGTATATAAGTCATATTATAGTATATGACTTAATTTTTTTTTTTTTTTATCATGAAATAAATACATTAATGTATCTTAATATATACTTCATTTCATATAACAGCATGTACTGATAAATGCATGTATGTTTTTCTATATAAAAAAATATCCAGAGTCAAGTCCTCCACTAAGTGACGACAAATTAAATAATGGAATGGAATTTTTTTACGCGTTAATTAGTCTTGCAGTGGAAATACCAAAAGTCTCCCCCCCCCCCCCCCCCCCCCCCCCCCTGTTTCCCCAGTCCCCACCACATCATCCAATTCTGTCGCTTTTAAACATAACAAACCATTCAATTTGAACTGGTCGTCTCTATTTTTTATATATGTTTATTAAGCAATTTTTATCTATCAAAATTCAAATTACATATATTTTTATTTTTTTTAAAATAGTAAACATTATCTTATATGTTTAAATAAAAAAATGTTGTCGTTCTATTTTGAGTTGAATGAATCAATTTTTAATAAATATAATATATATATATATAACGAGATATATAAGACTGTATTTTAAACTATAAAAAAACTGAGTGTAACTACGCCTTTACATATATATATATATGATATTCACTCCAGCGACTGTGGAGGGAGGGCATATTAATAGGAGGGATGAGTCTAGCATGATGTTAGAGAAAATGACAAATAATAGCCCCTTACAAGGAATTTTTGTATCAATGTGTTGTGTGTACTTAGAGGACATTAATTAAGTCTGTAAAGTATGAGATATCTATATATATATTATAAATAAATATATATAATTTATTAAATTAATATAAAATTTTCAAAATTGGTATCAAATGACTGACCGTGCATGCCATCTATCAAAATTGTTATTCGAGATGTAGGTTTGGCCAAGTAAAAGTCATTAAACAAGTCTGTGATTTTCCACGGAAAATTCCTTAAACCGCGTGGGCCCGACAGGTCCATTTTATTTTCTCTGTCTGGACCACTCACATGTACGGCCCAAACCATGTATATATTCATCCTGCCAGGGGAACCTTTAATGCAGCTCATCATCTGAGTCTTTTTGTGTGTTGCATTGTAATCTAAACCAAAAAAAAAAAAAAAAAAAAACACAACTGTCTAACATATCATATACAATGGAGAAGACTGTCTCCGAATCCAATCTCCCCGGATTTCGCTTCCATCCGACGGAGGAGGAGCTCTTAGACTTCTACCTCACCAGGGCCGTCCTCGGCAAGAAACTCAATTTCGACATCATCGGAGTCGTCAACCTCTACCGCCACGAGCCTTGGGAATTACCAGGTAAGCAGCATTCATTTACTCAATCTCCTTTTGATGGATTGATAGAGGTTCTTCTCCTTTAATGAGGGGATTCGGATTCGAGTCTCGTCAAAAGAAAAAAAAAACTACATTCACTTGATTATACACTTCACAATCATATATATGTGATCATATCAAAGGTAGCTAGTTATAAAGTTTTTAGTCACTAATGTAATCGCTAATTTTCATATTGATTTGTTTCATTTTGTACAGGTTTGGCAAGGATTGGGGAAAGAGAGTGGTACTTCTTTGTGCCGAGGGGCCGAAAGAGCTTGAACGGAGGGAGGCCTAATCGGACAACGGAGAAGGGGTTTTGGAAGGCCACCGGTTCGGACCGGACGATACGGAGCTCGAAGGATCCGAAGCGGATCATCGGACTAAGGAAGACACTAGTGTTTTATGAGGGGAGGGCACCGCGCGGTTGCAAGACTGATTGGGTCATGAACGAGTATCGCCTCCCCGGTGACACTTTCACCTCCATTGATAAGGTAGATATATTAAATTAAGTTTTCATATGAGATCTGATCAGTATTGAATCCCACAAATTCTTGTTAATCTTTATCTTGTAAACGATGTGTGTCTCTAATTAGGGATTAACGAGAATGAATTAGTGAAGAATTTGTTAACGATGCTCCTTAATTTCCTAAGTCATACCTACGCGTCTTTACCAACCAGTTACAATGGGAAAAAAAATTGTGGAATTCCATGCTACCCAATTGTAGGTCTTCAAAAGTCTTTGTTTACTTTGAATGTCAGGTCAATTATGTGACTACCCCACCAATAATTGTGGAAAAAATTAGACCACTAGTGAAATGTTTGCCAGATGTATCAATCCAAAGCCACTAAATTAGTCTCCTCACTTCTTAAATTCTCCATGGTTTGTACAGGAGGACATAGTCTTGTGCAAGATATACAGGAAGGCAACTTCCTTAAAGGAACTTGAACAAAGAGCGGCCATGGAAGAGGATGCCAGGGCTTCGTCGCCTTCTGATGTGGAGGTCCATCAGAAGCCGATGATATCGGTGGACGATTACGATGTCGAAGAGGAGAAGATTGAAAGTAAACCCACAGAGCTTCAGGTGCCTCAATTCAACCAGTTGGAGTGGATGCAGGATCCTTTCCTCACTCAGTTGAGAAGCCCTTGGTTTCCAGACCCTTTCCTTCAGCCTCCTAACTATGCCAATGTGCTGAACTTCTGATCAGATGTGTTGAAAGAGATAAATGAATTTTGTGTTACGGTTTCGTGAATTTTGTATATAGTGTTTTGTTATAACAGCCCCCCAACGTTTGAAATTGTAATTTGAACCTTTTGCTTTAGTTAGTTTCTCATGGTGGTTCATGGAAGATCATGAAATGGACTTGTAGTTTGAGGTTTCTAATAATGCTATGTGAATTTCTACTTAGAGAAACTTGTGTTCAAGGTTGAGAAATATATATGGCAGTCCATTATATAATTTGACTTGTATAAGATGTACTGTCAATTAATTTGTAGTTCCTTCAGTATTGAGCCTCGATCGATTCTTAGTAAAAAAGTGCAATCCAACAATGCTTGCTTGATATATATCAAAATTTAAATGGTCAAATTGCAATTTTCATATCTCCGAATCCAACAAAACAGAGATTTTTGAATCCAATAAAACAGTGTTTTTTTCCCCCTTGCAACGAGCCCTGTTACAAGCAGTCCTATTTTGTGTAAGAAATATGTTTTATTAAATGATACATACAAAAAAAATGTGTAAGAGTGTACATGTAATTTATTATAGAATATGTACTTCATTTTCATAATTACATGTTTTTACAAATGTATATTCTCTAACGTTATTTTCATAAAATGATATATGTGTCCACCCTCACCAATTTTTTTAAAATATATATATATACATATGAATATATTTGTCTAATATTATAAACAATGAAGTATACATTAAGATATACTAATATTTTTTTTCCATACAGTGCGATAATATAATATACATTGTGATCCTGCAACTGCGATAGGGCAGTGTATTGTACAGGCGAGTAGAGATGTGCTTTTCAGCTGCAGAGGTCATGGGCCGATGGGAAGTATAATTAGGAAAAAGATATACACAGCCTTAATTGCAATCCGTTTTACAGCCCATGATTTTTAAAAAATCATACAATCACCTTTTTTAAGTGCATACTATTATATGAAATGAAGTATATACTAAGATACATTAGTATATTTTTTTCAAAATGAAAAAATGAAAAAAAAATTGAGTCATATACTATGATAGAACCTATATGCTATGATAATGTATTATATACTACTTTATCATAATATAATAGACTGCAAAACAGACTGCGTGTATCAGCGCTCGTATATTTAATTATATTGGGCCATCAGCCCGTAGAAATAACAAGGCCTGTAATGGGTGGGTCCATTGACATAGGCAGTCATGTCCATTACCCTTTTAATAATGGCAAATGTTAGATAAAAGAGAGATCATACACACAATTCGTTTTGCAGCTCAGCCTGCAACCCTATATATTATGCTAGCGCAAATCATAGTGTATGACATAAAAAAAAATTTTGATATTGAAAAAAATAAACTAATGTATTTTAATATATACTTCATTTCATATAACAACATGTACTTCAATAGAAGAGTATGATTTAAAAAAAATCACTGATTCATTTCATATAACAACATGTACTTCAATAGAAGAGTATGATTTAAAAAAAATCACTGCTTCATTTCATATAACAACATGTACTTCAATAGAAGAGTATGATTTAAAAAAAATAACTGTGGACTGCAATTGTGACTACACAAGAGGCTGAAGATATCATTTTCATGGATAAAATCTCGTTTCATAAGTTTTGATTTTTTTTTTTGACTTGCTTGTAATCATATTGTATTCAGGAATGACATGTGCTACATTGGAAAATGTGTGAGATTCTGTAATCAATTTTATAAAGGATAAGGGGATGGGGGGGGGGGGGGGGGGGGGAGAGTAAGTTTTGCAAGGTAGAACCCTCTTTTATATCTTTTGTTAATTTTTTTTTAATTTTAGGCATGATCTTTTTTATTTATAGAATTAAAACTCATGTTATTCCATATATAAAAAAAGACTCAAGGTACATATGACCATTACACTCGGAATTGCTACCACCATTTTACGTATAAAAGACAACTTCTGGCAGTCTCATCCAACAACCTCGAGCTAGTAGAACTTGAAAGAAGCAAAGATGGAAAAAAAGAAAATTTAAAAATTACCAAAAATTACCTGTGGCCCGTCTGGCCGGCCCAATAAACTAGAAGCAAAATAAAATGGAAAAATTATGATCTATCAAGAAATATTACTATATAATGAAGTCTCTTAAATTTAAAACCTGTCATTTGACCTATTATTCCATATATAAAAAATGACAATCATTTTTTCATTTAACCCCTACATTTCTATTTAATTCCAAGGTACATCATGACCATTACACTCGGAATTGCTACCACCATTTTACGTATAAAAGACAACTTCTGGCAGTCTCATCCAACAACCTCGAGCTAGTAGAACTTGAAAGAAGCAAAGATTATTAGGATAAGACATGATATATTATAAATTAAAAATATAATTCAAAAATTACCAATAAAAGAACATTAAAAAGGTATCAAATATTAATGGAATTCACATATATTAGCATTTATTTAATTCACACATATTTGATTAGCATTTACTCTATTCAATTTCTCTACTCCATTAACTCCCCAAATAATCAATAGTCCATAAGATTTAAACAAAAAAATATATAATTCACAGTAATTAAAAATACAATTCAATGTATAAAATACTGGTACAAAAAAAATTGTAAAAAATGGACAAATTCCGATTTGAGCTTTGTGTGAACTCAAAAATAGATTTAATTCAACGAAAATCCATTCATATTATTGTAAAAGATCTCATCCATAATTTTTTCATATTTTCATCATACTCATGCATGATATATTAAAATTTTAAGTTTCACATTTCATTCCTTATATGTGACTATTATTGATATACCATAGATAGATATTAATAAATTACATCATTTATCGATCTGCAAAATTACGGTCGGATCGCCACCATCCATGAGCCTGGGTTCTTTAGGTCCATTCAATTATGTTAAATGAAAATGCCCGTTACTGGCCCGCCCAATTATGAAAATTTAAGTTGCAACTAAATTTTTTAAATTAATATTAATCAAAACATATATTACATTTTGATCTATCATTTGCAGAATAAAAAAATAAACATGTGGTAATATAACACTCATTGGGAGATCTTACGCGATTTCGACATGTTATAGTGTTATTAAATATTTAGTTCGGGATCTCTTTCAATTATTTAATTTTTTTGATAAAATAGTCGACAAGGGGCTGGTACAACAACTGGGTTCAAATTTTTGACCTCCCACAAGAAGTTGGTGCACATCCAAGCAAGTGGTGGTTCTTGTCCTCTATCTCTTACACCCAAGTCATCATACTAAAGTAGCGTTTAGTAACGCGATTGTAAAACTGATTTATAACAATCGCTGGATTTAAAACTGATTCTGAAGGAAGTTGTATCCCCCTCAATTTTCTCAAATCCCAGCTTTTGAGCACTATTTGTCTGAAATTTGTTTGCAGAAAGTTGCGATTACAAAACTGTTTGATTGCACGATTGCAGAACCAGCTTTCTGCAATCGCAAAAGCCGTGCAATTGTGCAACCATGCTACCTTAAGTAAAATATGTTTTGCTTGTGGGTAATGATACGATCTTGGTTGCCTGATTAAACATTTTATTTGTTCCATATATATATAGAAAAATTCATGTAACCATATGTAAACTACCTGATATACATATAATCTCTTCATTTTCCTACAAGTTCATATAACCCCTCTGAAAACTCATATGTAAATCTGAAAAGACCTTTGAGTTAAAAATTCATTGACAAATTGAGAATATTTTATGAATATTCTGTTAGCTTAATACAAGATGAAAATACATGATGTTATTAACACCCTACAATATAACAAAAAATAAAAAACCCTTACCCCTTAACACATAATATAAAAACCCCTCCTCCCCACTAGGGCTGGTAAATGAACCAAGCCGCTCCGGCTCGGCTCGGTTTGAGCTCGTTCATTTAGACAAATGAGCGAGCTTGAACAAGTTTTAAAGCTCGATTAGGCTCGGGACCTGTATCGAGATTCATTTTATGTTCAAATTCGACACGTTTGTGTTATTAAAACTTAGTTGAAGCTTAACTAAATTTCTTTATAAAATTAGAATATTAAATTAATACAAAGTTATGCTCGTTTAAGCTCATGAACTTGACTCATTTAGACTAAAATTTTGTTTTCAATCCCTAAAAATCCTAAAATGAAGAAGAACCTAAAATGAAGAAGAACGCTAGGCTCGTGAGCTCGACTCGCCTCGACTCGTTAATAAACGAGCCGAGCTTAAACATGTCAAAGCTCGACTCGTTCAGCTCGTTTTCCACCCCTACTCCCCACCCTAGATTCATCACCTCTACGACCATTGCTTCCCTCCTCTCAATCTCACTCATTTTCTATATTCAGATTGAAAAATCACCCAAAAAATCCACAAATCACAGAAATCACCAAAAATGTATTCGAAGTGCTTCATGGATACATAAACAGTGGGTGCTTCACAGAAATCAAAAACAAAAATAATGCAGTTGCATTAGAATCGAAACCCACAAATCCAAATGTACTTAAAAAGGGGGTTGCTTCACATACTGGAATATACAGAAATCAAACAAAACCAAACATATTACAAAAATCAAACCATTAAATTCTAATCCAAATCCCTACCCAAAAATCGAAATTACATAAAAGTGGGGGTTGATTTGGATGACATATAGGCTTGACAGTTGGGAGAAATTCCTGTGCGATGACGTAATGAGGAGCTGGAGGTGTTAGAACAAAAGGATTGGCCGTTCCAAAAAAAAACCCTGACTGAAGTTGTGTGAATTGATGAAGAGTTTTCATGTTTTGATGTAGGGGTAAAAATGTAATTTTTAATGAGGTTAGTAGGCCTGTCAACAGGCCGTGGGTCGACTCGGACCCGATAAAAGGCGTATATACCGGACCAGAAGGACCCGACAATCAAAACGGGTCGGATTTGGGTCCACCCTGACCCGATCCTATGGACCTGATTGACCCAACCCAAATATTATGTGATTTTTTTATTTATGATTCAACTTAACACTCATAATTCACTCAAACATTTATAACTAAATATTTAATAATCATTTAAAATTTTAAATATTTGATATATTTTTACAACATTTTGACTTCACGTAAAAGTATAATAATCCAAACCGTATTCCAAATATTCTCTCATAAAACATTTAAAAATCAAAATATTGAAGAACTATTATAATACATTAAATTCTATTAAAAAGAAGAAAAAAATGAAGTCATTATTGGCCCTTGAAAAGTTCTTTAACCTCTCTTTGTCTGGTCTGGACTTGTTAATGAGTTGACTCGACTCGACCCGAGACTCGATATGGACCTAACCCGAAAGATCCGATAATCAAACGGGTCAGGTTTAGGTCCACCCGAACCCGAACCGTTGACAGACCTAGAGGTTAGTCGACCAGTGGAATTTTTTGGATTTACATATGGTTTATAGGGGGTTAAATGGATTTTAGTCAAAATCATGGGGTTATATGGATATCAGGTGATTTAAAGGAGTGGTTGAACACTGCATGAAACTTGGACAAGCTTAGTATTCTTCCATATAATAAATATATTTGATATATAAAACTTTACTCTATGTATTGGACTGAACTTGCAATAAAAGAATAACAATTCTTCCACGATAAATAAACGTGTTCATTGAGATCTTGGTTTAAATAATTAAAAACGTGACACACAAGTAGAATATAATTAGAGTTGAATAATTTTCATAATTAAACGCTGTACAAGCTTTATGATAATGAAATCATGCACTTAATTTAATTTGTGTGACACGCTTGCTTATCAGATGCAGTAGTTGGTTTTGGATGGACGTCCATAATCTGAACTCCGAAGTTTTTGGCTTTCTCCATGATAAGGGAAAATTTTGTCCCCTTATGATTATGTTCTTGAATCTTGATAATTTTAACAATTAAATGTGATGTGATTTATACAAAAGTTTACTCTCCATCAGAGTAAGCATCTATAATAATAAAAAAATTTAATGTCATCCTAAAAAAATATTATGTATATATTATTGTATCTGTCATATTTGTAGAAATTAATCGAAGTTAACAATTTTAAATTAGAGTCAAAAGCGACGAAAAAATTGATTTTATTAAAGAGTCACCAATTCTAAAAATACATGTAGATAGTCATTGGAAGTCATCTAGGACGTGAGGGACAATGGTAACTGAAATGTGACTTAAATAATTTTCATATTTAAAAAAATGATGTACAAAATTTACAATAATGAAATCATATATGCACTTTGGTATGACATGGCTTATTCATTAATCAGATGCAGTAGTTGGTTTGGGATAGACTTCCATTAACTAAAATCCGAAGTTGGCGGCTTTATCATTATGTGGGATAATTTTTCCTAGTTATAATCATGCTCTTGATAATTAGATGTGATGTGAGCACTAAACAATTTATGGTGAATAAAAATTTTATGATTTAAAATCAAGTATGACTACCACCGTTGTTATATAAATTAAGAATTAAATTCTTAAGTTTGTGCACAAATTTTCTTGTAAGAGTTAAATGAAATTCTTTTTTATAAAAAAAAATGTAGTAATTTTTTATTCTTGAAATAAAATAGAACATGATCAAAAGAGATGAGAATAAGAAAAAAATAACATAGCTTGAAAGAGAAAAAGAAAAACCACCTATATGAAATTCCTATATCGTTTTTCAAGCTTAAACAAAATATCAAATCTAAATTGTTAATAAAAAGATTCCTAGTAATTACTATTAGAAAGTATCCATTCAAAATCTAACACGATCAAAATGAAGATTTAATAGACTTCTTATGCTAGGTATCTTGGTGCTACAGAACTAGGGTAGGAATGGTTTACCGTTCCCTCAAAAAAATAGAATTCCTAAACATCATCCCATACTGGATCGTGTCAACTCATTTCTTTAAGAGTGTTGATACACGTAGCCCGTCTTTACAACCTGTTTTGCAGCCTGTACGCTATGATAACGTAGTATATACTGCACTATCATAGTATATACTATAATATGTTTTTTTCATTTTTTTTACTACAAAAAAACCATTAATGTATCTCAGTATATATTTCAGTTCATATAATAGCATTCACTTCAAATGGTAAGTGTATAATTTTATATATAAAAAAAAAAACGTGATGAACTGCAATTGGGACTGCAATGAGGGCTACATGTATCTTTTTTTTTCTTTAATTACCCATGGGCCTCCAATTCATTCCCAATCAAGAGTTCCTCATATACACTTGGTCCATCCCAACTTTCCTAGTTTAATTCATTCAATTCATTGTATACACTAGCATATACTTTATTAGATAACTATGTATTATTAAAAAAATTATCTAAACAAGCAGGAGGACTAAAAAATTGACCATCATGATTCACTTGTGAACGAGTCCTTAATCTTTAATGGAATACAGCTACATCTTATTAGCACTATAACCAAACAATATTGTGGTAGACAAAAAACACCAAGTCATGAAATAGGTATGACAACAAACAAAAAATGCATGATCTTATCTTGATCAACTATTATAAAAATGTCTGAAAGTTTTCGAGAAAATATGGAGTCACGATATTTCAAAAGCATCAATTGATTCACAAATTTCTCACGATTACAGACTACCAACAAACATACATTTTATTTTTGGGATTCAAATGGCTCTAGCACCAACCCAAGACCTAACATTTGATATATATCGGAAGGATTTATTGAGAAATTTTTTTTATCAAAAGAGACAGTATTTATGTCAAAAATGATATGAGGACATTTTTTTTCCTGATTTATTTAAATTTATATAATCAAATTAATTAATTTTACATAAATAACAAGAGTTATTGGCATACTTATCGTATCATCCCATATATACATCTTATTACTGTAAAGATTTAATAAGAAATTTTTTATTATCAAAAGAGATAATATTTATGTCAAAAGTGATATGATAATATTTTTAATTATGATTTATTTAAATTTAGATCATCAAATTGATTATCTTTTCAAAAATATACACACACACACACACATCTTACTTTTCTAAAATCTTCATATATTTTTCATTTTTTATGTAAAAATACAATTTATAATTGTGGACCTACTGGCACATGGGCACTATAAAAAGAAAACAGTCTCTATTGCATTTGTATAAAAGAAAACAATTTATAATTCCTTACTTAGAAAATTTACAATTTAAGATAAATATAAAAGATAATGCGCATAGAAGAGAAAAGGAAGACAAACACAACTATATGGAAAACTACATCTTGAATATTTTAAATAATTAAAAGAGATTATATGAATCTTATTTATAGACTCAATTACTTAAGTTTGCATAGAGTCAAATCTTTAATTAAATCATTTGGTCTTATCCAATACAACCCTGGTAAACTCTTATGCATAATACCCTTTTGCAATCATATATTTTAATAATAGAATAATAATAGAATAATGTGATTGTTCTCTTAAAAAATAATAATGTGATTGTTCTCTTCAAGAAAAATAATGTGATTGTTACGTATAATTTTAAAAAACTAATAAACTCGATTGTGTGAATTAATAATCGTCCGTCGGTCTTTTGAAATCATTCATTTTGATCTCGTTCTTCATGAGTCTGTACTACTTTTATTGAGTCTGTCAGAGTTGCTCTCGCTTCGGAGTCGGTGGTCCACTAAATCAGATCTGTCACGATCTCTCAATAAACATATTACTGATGCAAAATATTTTGGATTACAATGAATATCAATAGATTTTATCTTATTCGATAACTTTTCTTATATATATGTGTGTGTGATTATCTTGAATCTCTCTTTGAATGGTTTGATTTGGTCTAACACCTTATGTGTAAAATTCATGATATAAAGCAGGAATTGGTGCATCACCCAAATCAAATCATACTGAAGCAGTGTCACCTCCATTGAATCGTAGGGAAGCAGACCGACAAGCCCACTTTTTAAAGATAATTAAAATTAAAATAATGTCATCTAATGTCAAACTATAAGATGAAGCGGCAGTCACACTTTGGCCTAGTGACAAATTCTCTCTCTCAAGTTGCTAGCAAAGGTACCACGGTGCATTTTTCTGGACCTTAGGCTTAGTGACAAAAAAGAAATGTGTATATTCATAGGCTCGTGAAACCACACAATTTATGGAGCATAAAGTGAGTACCCCCTGAAATGACACACCCAACTTGGAGAATTATGTAACATGTCACACTCCCAACCGTTACTATAACGATGAAATGGATTGGAATAGTTCGACTCAACCAACTAATTATGTATTTGATAATTTATAACCAAGTTGGCCTTGTGAGTGTATTTTGTGTTGTTGGGATTAACATGCAGGATTATTAAACCATAGTTGTATTTGTATTTGATAATTATTTGATTAGTTGACAGGCTAGTGGGACTATTATTGAAGTTCTACTTGAGGATTGGCCAGCAAAAGGGGTACTAGGATAATATCAAAGATATTGACAAGCTTATTTGAAATTATTTGAATGACTATCTAAAGACAACTCCATCTTAAAAAGCTATAAAAGAAATGCTATATGTAGTTTTCATATGTTTTGATACTACTACTATTTCATGTAATGAATTATTCATTTTCATAATATGAATCCTATACTCTTAACGTATGTAATATATTAAGTAATAAAATAATATTACATGACTAATCTAACAAAACATGTATGTAATAAATAGAACTAAACATGACTGAATGTAAAACTATGTAACAATCACCCAAAAACAAAAACAAAATGTTAGACTCAACTCTAATTGGCTATTTTTTTAATCATATATTTTGTATTTTGTATAAAATGAATAAAATATACATGCTAATGAATTGTATGTATAAATTTATTTATAGAATGTGTAAAAAAAATTACCTCAATAAAGTGAATATAGGTGGCTAACAGAGGTATCCAATCACAA
Source organism: Acorus calamus (assembly GCA_030737845.1). Taxonomy (NCBI): domain Eukaryota; kingdom Viridiplantae; phylum Streptophyta; class Magnoliopsida; order Acorales; family Acoraceae; genus Acorus; species Acorus calamus. The sequence continues at coordinate 37,586,711 of CM060860.1, read as the reverse complement.
ACAAAAAGTCAGTACTAAGTTGGGCTGACCCATCTCGGCTCACATCAAGCCCAAACTAACAGATGGGCCCTGTTAACATGGCCATGTAAAATGTCACACTTCAAGTGCATGTTGTTATATGAAATAAAACATATACTGAGATACATTAGCATATTTTTTTTCATAATGAAAAAAATGAAAAGAAAAAAAAATTGGGTCATAGTATATGATATGACCCATACACTAAGATAGTATAGTATATACTACGTTATTATAACGTATTGAGACTGCAAAACGGGCTGAAAAAAAAATTGGGTGTATTAGCACTCAGCAAAAAAATATACGTCGTCAGGCCCGTGACTCTGACGTGGCTGCACTAGGATTCTATCATTTTCAATCCCCAACTCATATCAAAATCATTTACAACCCCCCCCCCCCCCCCCCCCAAAAAAAAAAAAAAAAAAAACCTCCTATCAAATCATACAAGCAACTAATTAAATATAAATGTATACATCCAGTATTTTTAAATATATATATATATTAGTGGGATGATAATATGCGGTCGGTGCGGTCGTGCGGATCCGACGTGCATCGTCCGATTGCGGGTCCAAAACGGTCGATGTGAATTGCCCCTGATCTGATGCGATGGACCCGCGATGGACCTGTGATCGACGGCCCGTAGTCGATGCAGCACGACCGCATAGATTACGTGCGGTGTGCGGTCGGTGCGGTTTAACGTGGGCCGTTCAATCACTCGCGTATATGGGAGCCGATTCAGTGCGGGAATGCGGTCGTGCGGGAAGCGATCACGGGTCCATCGCATCAGACGGTCGGGTGCGATTCATCTCGACCGTTGGATGCGATGGACCCACGATCGAATGATCGACGTCGTTTCCCGCATTCCCGCATTCCCGCACTGAATCGCTCGCGTATATATATATATATATATATATATATATATATATATATATATATATATATATATATATATATATATATATGCCGACGATTAGGTGCGGTTTGCGGTCGGTGCGATTTACGACGTGGGCCGTCCGATGGACCCGTGATCGCGGGTCCATCGCATCGGACGGTCGGGTGCGATGGACCCGTAATCGCGCACCGCACCGACCGTAAACCGCACGTAATCGCGACTATATATATATATATATATATATATATATATATATATATATACGCGACTGATTCAGTGCGGGAATGCGGCCGTGCAGGAAACGACGTCGACCGTTCGATCGCGGGTCCATCGCATCCAACGGTCGAGATGAATCGCCCCCGACCGTCCGATGCGATGGACCCGTGATCGCTTCCCGCACGACCGCATTCCCGCACCGAATCGCTTCCCTATATATATATATATATAGGGAAGCGATTCGGTGCGGGAATGCGGGAAACGACGTCGATCGTTCGATCGCGGGTCCATCGCATCTAACGGTCGAGATGAATCGCCCCCGACCGTCCGATGCGATGGACCCGTGATCGCTTCCCGCACGACCGCATTCCCGCACCGAATCACTTCCCTATATATATATATATATATATATATATATATATATATATATATATATATATACACACATATATATATATATGCCGACGATTATGTGCAGTGTGCGGTCGGTGCGGTGCGCGACGTGGGCCGTCCGATCGCGGGTCCTTCGCATCCAACGGTCGACGTGAATCGCACCCGACCGTCCGATGCGATGGACCCGTGATCGACGGCCCGTGAATCGCGACCGCACGACCGTATAATATCACGACTCTATATATATATATATATATAGTCGTGATTACGTGCGGTGTGCGGTTGGTGCGGTTTACGACGTGGGCCGTTCGATCGCGGGTCCATCGCATCTAACGGTCGACGTGAATCGCACCCGACCGTTCGATGCGATGGACCCGTGATCGACGGCCCGTGATCGCGCACCGCACCGACCGTAAACCGCATGTAATCGTGCGGGTCGTGCGGCGTCGATCACGGGTCCATCGCATCAGACGGTCGGAGGCGATTCACATTGACCATTGGATGCGATGGACCCGCGATCAGACGACGTATGTCGGATCCGCACGACCGCACGACCCGCATATTATCATCGACGTATATATATATATATATTTTATGAAAACAAATGTCATTAATCCAAATCGAGAAAGAAAAGAGAATGGAAGAATAATTATCGTGAAGGGCAGAAGAACAAGAGAGAAGATGAAGGAAACCCAAAAACAAAAGAAGAGTACAATCGCCATGTGATGTGAGCATTTTGGACATTCTCTACGCAGAAAGAACCACTTCTTTGTCCTTAGCCATGGAGGCCTCCTCCAATTTTTATTTTTAATTTTTTCACTTTTAATTTTTAAAATTTTGAATTATTTTCATCTCTACTGATACATGCATGCCTTACGTCTAGAGAATGTTGCATCATTTGAAGACAAACACCAAGACAAAAACCACTCTACTCTCCTTATTTTATTTTTTTTGTAGGCCGACATCACGACAAAACACCTTTTTATTTTCCATGTTATAATGGGTAACAAAGGGGGAACATCAAAGATCAAAAGATCACGAAGAGGGATCCAATTTTTCACTCATCATGTATGTGGTTGATATGTTCATGAATGCGACAGAGTGAAACATGAGAAAACAAATCAAAGTGAGAAGTGGAGAATGCGACACGGGAGAGTGGGTTGTGTGTGTGTATGTGCGCGCGCGCGCGCACGCGCACGCGCGAGCGCCTCTTATTATCTTTTGAGATCCTCTTGTGAAGATGCGGTACACTTGTACCTCCCCTGTCTCCTCTCTCTCTTCTCACACTGCTCTCTTAAGGTTGTTTCCCTCCATTATATTCACTCACTCACTCACTCACTCACGCCCTATTCATTCATTTCATTCAAAACCCAATAACGAAAATCAGAGAGACAGAGAGAGAGATTAAGAACTTTATTTCTTTTTTGTTTTTATGTTCATTAACCCCTCCATGCCACAACTAAAGTTAGATTGACTGACCCACCACAGTATATGATTGTTTTATTAACCAAAAACATTAAGCAAGAACCACCACAGCAGGCCTAATTGGCTGCGGCGGTGGTGGCGGTCTGGCGGACGATCCACTTGGAGAAGGCGTCGAGGGTGTTCATGTCGGCGCGGTAATGCTTCTGAGTGAACTCGAGCAGCGCAGGCCAGGTGAAGTCAGGGTACGCTCTTGGGTGCTCCGAGTCCACCAGCCCCTCCGGCGGCGTCACCACCCTCTCTGTTTCCGGGCAGAGGAAGAAAGCGAGGGACCGCCTCGCGCAGGCGCTGTTCACCACCGCCCTGTGAAGGCAGCTCTTGAACCTCCCATTGGACAGAGCCTGATCAACAGAAACAACAATCAGATTGAGACCACCATGGCCAATTAAGCAATGCAGGTTGTTGTCAACTTGTCATTGTTGATTACCATGAAAGTGTCGCCGATGTTGACGACGAAGGCGTTGGAGATGGGGGTGATGGTCCGCCAGTTTCCGTCGGAGAAGACCTGGAGGCCGCCGACGTCGTCCTGGTGGAGGATGGTGAGGGAGGTCGGGTCACAGTGCGGGCCGGTCCCGAGCGCCAGAGATGGGTCCTGGCACGGCGGGTAGTAGTTGAGTCTCATAATCGAATCATTTGATTCAAAGAATTCCCTGAATTGCGCGCGCCCGACGCCCAAACTCATCCCCAACAACTCCATTATCTTCAGCGACAGTTCGCTCATCGCCTCGCAGTACTTCTGATACGCTTCTCTGCATTCCAAGAAAGATTTACATTAAAACGAATGATTGGGTTGTGTTTTTTTCAGTGTTTTCGGGTTGGTTCGTACCCGTAGCGGAGATAGTCAGGACCCAATGTGCGGACGAAGTAGTCTTGGACGCTGGTGGGAGAGCAGAAGCGGAAGGAGAGGGTCTCCTTCCATGGAAGGCGCGAAGTGAACCTCCCAGTGAAGCTGCTGGCGTAGCCGCAGCTCTCCCCTGTCACCCTCTGCGCCCTCTGTTTCTCCGGGAGGGGAAGAGAGAAGAAGGAGTCGATGAGCTTGTGAGCCTCCTCGATGAGGCCCGGGTCGACGCCATGGTTGACGACCTGGAAGAAACCATGCTTCTCGCAGGCTTGGGAGATGAGACGGGTGGCTTCGAGGGTGGACTGCGGGTCGCCGGAGAGGAAGCCGGAGATGTCGATGAGGGGGACGTGGAGCTCTTGGAGGGCGTCCGGCGTGGCCTTCTCTTCCTCCGGCCAGATGAATTGGGTGGGGATGTTGGATTTGGAGTTCAGGAGGGATGCGTCGAAGATGAGTTGGTCATCTTTGGTGGGTGGCATTGTTGCTGTTGCCATTGAAAGATATTGAGAGGTGGATAGTGAAATTGGGAGAGATGGTTTGAGAGAGAGAGAAAGGGGGATTAAAATAAGGGATGGGATAGAAGAGAAGGGAAAAGCCAAAGCCGTTCCTTGGGGAAATCGGTGAACGAAAAGGGGATTAGAATCTTTTACGGATTCACAATCCCGTCATATCCTCTGGAATAAAACGGGGTCAATGCATCACCACTTATAACAACAAAAAAAATATCTTTTTGGCGTTTATAAAAATGGAATTCAAGATTTTGGTATTAAATGCACTTACAATCATCTTCTTATCCGTTTTGGCATATGGAGAAAATAAGTGGATAGAGAGAGAGAGAGTAAAAAAAGATGCCTGAACGTATTGAGTGTCTTTCTTAGTTGGGTTTGCGAAGCATTGCTACTTGTTAGGAATTTCGGAGGGGGTTTCAGTTGTCCGTGTGTCACTTGGCGGGAAATATGTTACAAGTGTTTCAGCCCGTCTTGGGTGCGCTTTCGGGGAGGGTTTTTGTGGGCTTGGTCGGTTTGGAGACGTGAGAAACGTGGGCCCTTCGACGCTGTTGTTTCTGGGTTTCGGTTTGTTAATGGGCTTTCTTGTTGTCGGTCGGGATTTTAGTTGGGCTGTGGACTACACAGCTTTAGACTAGCCGGCTAGCTGCCCAGTCTTCTTCACTCGAGCAAATCACAACCAATACCACCAAATATGAAACGTAGGTTTTATTTAATTTATTCATTCCATGCATACATGGAAGCCATGACAGCTTTATTTTTCCATTACCAAATCGAACAACGGTCCTAACCCCCTGAGTGTATGGCCTCTGGTCACAACAGTCAAGGTTGGGTCCATTCCATATCCCACCCTGAGAATGTCACAGTATCTCTTGTAGAACCCTATGCGGTCCGCCACACGGGGATCGGATCCCCTGCCACACTCAATCCCTCCGTTTATGATGTTGGTGGTGACGCCGAAACGAACCTGGGTGACGCCCGTTGCCTGATCGGTAGTGTAGTCACATATATGATTGATTATGGAATGCTAACATCGTATTTTGATGTGTTATAAATGCAGCAATGACTATCTATTCTATGTGTTTATATGTGAAATTTGTCATAATTGATTTGAAACTTATAACAATGTGAATTTCTTTTCTAAGAGTTTAGCTTGCCAGGTTTTTTTTGTAACCATACTTCAACACCGTCGTTCAAATGATTGTCGATTGTCAACCTGGATTGGTACACACGTCAAACTCTCAGTCGACCATAATTCACCACTATTGTCAGATAAAATGTTGACCTTGAGGTGGGTTTACTCCTACAGTTACAGTGCACAAATTTTTTTATTTTTTAAGGAATGAGTTTCTTGCAACGTGCCGCGCCCATAAAAAATATTTATGTTTTAGGGTGGAGTGCAAGGCACGGCAAACATTGATCATGCACTCATTCAATTTGTCAAACGGAGGAATGGATTATGGATGTAATGTAATGTACAAGTCAAAGTTGAAATACACGCAGAGAAAAGTAACAAACCCTCACCAAATAATCATGCACTCATAATCATTAATGACATTACTGGATTATGACGTAATATAAAAAATTATATATAAATAATAATTTTATTCTAGGTAAATAATCATTTACAAAATGTTTTTCATATTTTTAATAAATTGTATGTCTTTTTTTAGTATATTGTGTTATCAGTAAAGGATAACAAAATATCATCTATCAATATAAGTTTGTTTCATAGGATTATTTAGATTTAAATAAGTTATATAGACTTTAGAAAGAAAAAAAAAAGAAGGGGGTTATATGGTTTTGAGATAGTTGACCGAGGGTTATTTGGATATTTCTCCCCAAAAAAAATTCTAATTTTAACTGGTTAAAGTTTATAATACACCGCGGACGCATTCAGTACAGGGTCCATCTTCTTCACTGATGCAAAATCATCAACCGATACCACCAAATATTAAAAAGCAGGTTTTATTTGTTCATTCCATGCATACATGGAAAGCCAAAACAGCTTTATTTTTCCACAACCAAATCAAACGACGGCCCAAACCCCTGAAGTGTAAGGCCTCTGCTTATAACAGTCAAGGTTGGGTCCATATCCCACCCCGAGAATGTCACAGTATCTCTTGTAGAACCCTATGCGGTCCGCCACCCGGGGATCGGGTCCCCTGCCGCACTCAAGCCCTCCGTTGATGATGTTGGTGGTGACGCCGAAACCCGGGAGACGCCCCGCCGCCCGATCGGCGGACGACGGTTGCCATCTCCCGGTGATGACGTCATGGCATGACGGCTTGGGGGACTGAGGGGTCATCCAGAACCAGAAGGCGGTTTTGAATGATATGGTCGGGTCGGTGGCGACCAGGTCCGGGTTGCGGAGGAGGTTGGCACCAATGGCTCTTCCAGCTGGACCGTAGTTGTAGTTGCTGCGGTTCAAGAAATCAACGGTCAACGGTCAGGGTCAATTAAATTTAGGAAGTGATGTATATATAATTTTAATTTAAAGAGATGAAAAACAACATAAAATCATCCAAGATGACACATATATAACTCACTAAGAGATCTGAATGGGTCCCCGGCCAAAGTACGACTTTCCGGGAGCACACGGCCATTGCGCACTTGATCGACAGTAATTGTCGGGGGGATTACGCTCTTCCTTGAAGCAGTAACCCCAAGAGTAAGGTCCATCAGGTGCAGACGGCCAACCACCTACACCAAGTCACCAACCCAAACTTGGGATTAGTTTTAATAACTTTTTATCCAAAAAAAAAAAAAAAAAATGAAATGACTGTTCCTTAATCTAAGAATATAAAAGCTCGACACAACAATACAGCCAACATTCACCCACCAGTGGTTTCATGGGAAGTCTGAGCAAGGAAGGCCGCGATCTCCCTCTTACGCGTGTTGGTATCGCCAGTCCTCGCGAACCCACCGAAGGAGTTCGCGGCGGCCACGAAAGCATCGTAAGTGTAGAAACCCCTGGCGGCGCAGGCCGCGTCGTTCCGATGTTTCAACATCTGGTTGAACAAAGCCCGGCTAACGAGCGATGTCACCTGCGCAGATGAGGCTATTGTGAAACCCAACATGAGCAAGCTCAGTATCCAGAACCTCATGTTTCTATGTTGTTTTGGTTGGATGTGAAAGACTTTTGGGATTGCATGTTATATAGAGAACAGAATTTTGGTCCAGTGTTCTGCCATAACTTAATATAACAGCTCCTTCGTAGCTTCATTTAATCATTTGTTGACCAATCAAGCCGCCCATGACGTTGGTGGTGCTCTACGCTGTGTTTCTGGTTCATTGACTTTTCAGTAATTGTTATAATACTTAACGCTGTACGTTAGCACTTTTTTTTTATGAGTTATTGCTTGGTTGACACCTACAATCAGTACTTAAAATATCCTCATTCAACAAAAAAAAAATTTCTGTTGAAATTTCAGCAGTGACGAGGTCACTTATTATTCAGCTCGGACTCGATTTAAACTCGGCTCGATTAAAGCTTATTCATGCTCGTTCGATTTAAATTTGGCTCGATTAAAACTCATTCATGCTCGTTCGATTAGACAAATAAATTAAGTTTGAATAATTTTTAAAGTTCGATTTGTAAACAAGTCGAGCTCGAGCCGAGCCGAGCTCATTTACTTAACATAAAATGAAGCTTATGTTATTTTTACATGTATAAGGTGTTGTCATTTGTGAAATGCGATTTCTCAAATGCTAAACTATGATTTTTTTAACTAACGAGCCTGAACCGAGCATTGGTTCGAGCTTCAGCTCGGCTCGCTTAACAAACGAGCCGAGCCGAATTTTAATTGAGCTTTTCACGAGTCGAGTTTGAATATGAAAATAAGCTCGATCCCGAGCAGAGTTGAGCCCCAGCCGAGCTTGAGCGGGTCAAAGCTCGACTCGTTTTTAAGCTCGACTCGTTCGACTCGTTTACCATAAGCCTGTCAATTATCCGAAAAAATATCCGCATCCGATCCGAATCCGTATCCGAAAATGCAGAAAATATCCGATATCCGAAAAATCCGTATCCGTATCCGAAAAAATAATCCGTATCCGAAAATTTTCGGATCGGATACGGATATACCCCTATCCGATCCGAAAAATATCCGTATCCGATGGCATTAAAAAAATATTAATATTAGTATTTAATATCTACCATTGGATTTTGATCAAGTGGTTCACATTCCTTCTAATAGTTGTAAAATTAGGACTTGTGTTTGTGAATTTTAATTTTAAGTCAATTTTTGAACTTTAAATGAAAATTTGTTATGTTTAATTATTTATTTATTCTTTCTAATAGTTGTAAAGTTAGGACTTGTGTTTGTAAATTTTAAATTTTAAGTCAATTTTTAAACTTTAAATAAAAATTTGTTATATTTAATTATTTATTTATTTATTTCGGATATTTCGGATAATTATCCGAATCCGTCGGATACGGATACGGATCGGATACGGATATGCTTTTTAAATATCCGTCGGATACGGATACGGATACGGATATAAAAAAATTTTCAGATACGGATACGGATATGACCATATCCGCTCCGTATCCGGTCCGTTGACAGGCTTAGTTTACCACCCCTACTTTTAACCCCCTTGCTATTAGTTGAAAAGATCACTCTAGTGATGAGGTCAATAGTGACGAGGTCACTAAGAGTTGAAAAGATCAAACTATTAGAAATATTAAATAAAAAATATGAAAGATTTCACCACCACCAAATAAAAAAAGATAATAAAAATTAAATATTTGATTTGGTATAAATAATTAGAAAAATAAATCACATTGATTTTCTCCTTATTTAATAAATAATTCTATATTAATTGGTAAGCAATTTAACATATATGTGAATTTATATGAGCTACTTTTAAAAATATTTTAATTTATGTTATTGGCATTCGTTAAAAAGATTTAACCTTTTAGATTTTTTTAATTTTTTGTCTTTCTCACAACATCTTACAAAAAGATGTGAAGGGGTTGTGTTAATAAAAATGAGAAGTTCTCCAAAATTTGTTTGTTCTTTTAGTTAAAAAGATTTAACCTTTTAGATTTTTTTAATTTTTTGTCTTTCTGGCAACATCTTACAAAAAGATGTGAAGGGGTTGTGTTAATAAAAATGAGAAGTTCTTCAAAATTTGTTTGTTCTTTTAGGTCTTGTAATGAGAGTGGTGTGATATTTTTCAAAGCATCAAATGGTATTAGAGGGATAACCAACACCAACTACCCTGCCTGTAACCCAATTTACAAATGGTGTAAATCCTTTTTTCCCGATTCCCTCTCTCCTAACCCAATCGCATCAAAAGTCAAAGGGGGCGGTTATTTCAACCCCACCAACTCCTCCACCCACCCCCTTATAATTTTTTATTTTTTTTTTATCCTAACCCATCCATCCATTAAAAAAAACCCCTCTACCATTCTATCACCCACTCCCAAACCAACTCATCTCTCTCTCTCTAAAGAGGGGCCAAAAAAGACGAGCCCCCTCAGCTTCACCATCGCCTCCGCAGCTTCATGAGAGAACAACCCGCGACGGCCAAGGCGGCGGTGGTGTTCGAAACCCACGATGGCGACGGGCCGCGGCGACGAAAGAAGACGAGCTTCCTCAGCTTCACCATTGCCTCCGCCGCTTCATGAGGGACCAACTCGTGATGGTGAAGGCGGCGGCGAACGCCGTCACCGAAAGGGGGTGCTCGAGGGCCGAGGCTCGTGGTGACGGCCCTCGACGCCGCCGCCTGAAACCTCGCGTTCGTCCTCGTTTCGGCGAGAGCTCTGACGTCAATGGCAGGGGAGCGGCCGTCGGTCCCAATTAAGGCCTGGATCGTGAGGTGGGAGAGGACGTCGACGAGGATCGCCGTCGCACTCTTCGATGAAGGTTTCGAAGCAACAGGGGTGCTTGGGGAGATCCTTCATAATTTCAGTTATTAACTAGCCAAGCCGCCCACGACGTTGGAGGTGCTCTGGACTTTGACTTGCGGACCCAAAATTCTAGGAGTTTATTTTACACATACAAACGGACTGGCCTTTGATGCTACTACAACTACCAAATTTTACCAAATTTGCCAGTTTGAAAGTCCATTATTCCATCCAAGAGAATTGTATGCAGTATAGTCGATTCAAAACAATTGGGGGATAGTAAATGAGACTTTTAATTTTGTTAAAGTGAATTGATCTGTTTGAGCTATGTAGCTATTCTTAATGCCCACTGCTAGAGATTGATCCGATGTTGGGATAAGGATTGGTATAAGTATATAATTGAGTTAAATCACATGTTATCCTATATAGCATAAGAAAAAAAATGATAAAACATGGATAATTGTCCGTATTTTTTTTAAAAAAAAAGGATATTTTGCTCTAGATAAAAGGTAGAACAAATTTTATCCTCATTTTTTAATGCATTTTGTAAAACATAAATAACTTTTATGACTACACTTCTCAAAATAAGAAAAACAAAAAATTTCCTGAAACAAAAACCAACAATATTAATGCACCCTTAACAGAAATGGTAGACTTAATATTTTTAATTTTTTTTAAAGCTATCCCGTATTTTAAATCATGTGATATAAATGCAAAGTTAAAGATAAGAACACAAAAAACAAGGAATAACAAAATGAATTACCAAATATAAATATGGATAAAAATAATAATTTTTTTTCATAAATTAGACTAACTTATAAAAAATTATTTATCTATTTATCAAACCATGTCTAAAAAATAATAATAATAAAACTAGTCGCAACATTTTCATTTGACTATAGAAATAAATTCTCAAAAATAGATATTTTTGGATGAGAGCAGATACACTTAGTCAGTTTGTGCACCTCATTTTGCAACCTTATACACCATGATAAAATAGTATGTACCACATTATCATAGCGTATATGGTTCTATCATAATGTATGGAGTAAAAAAATTATTATTTTTTTAATACGAAAAAAAATATATTAATGTATCTTAATATGTACTTCATTTCATATAACATCATGTACTTCAATAGAAGAATGTATGATTTAAAAAGAAAACCAGTGTGTACTGTAATTGGGGTTGCATAAGTGATTGGACATATCATTTTTCTTTCTAGATATGAGAAAATTTTATTTTAACAAACATGCTTGATTAATTATACGAAATTGAGAATTTATTAAGTCAATCCGTTTTCTTTCTCGGTGGTTTATTAGAGACTTGTTCATTTGTAGCTTATTACTGATGTAAAGAAAAACAGAAGAAAATAATCATTCTTGAGTTCACAGATTATGTATTTATGCCTTTGTAAGATAATGCCATATTAAAAAATAAGGGATAAAAAAAAATCTATTCCATGTGCACCAACCAATAAAATTTTTTTATGGTTTGGCGAACATTCATCATGCACTAATTCGCTTTGTCAACGGAGGGATAGATGTAATATAATGTACCAAGTCAAAGTTGACTATTCATACTAGATCACTATTGAATGCAGAATAGCGGAAACCCCTCGTGGATCATGCACTTATATATAATCATTAGTGGCATTATTGAATATTGCATAGTGGAAGTGAAAGTTAATAATATGCTAGTATCCACCCTCATTATTAATATGGAAGCGAAAAGTTAGTTAGAAATAGTAATTCTTGCGGTTACTATTTTTTTTATAAAAAAAAATTATGTTTTTAAAATGAAATACATGGTTATACGAACAAAAAAGTTGATATTTAAATGAATCGAATATATGTATTTTTATATATTCTATTTACTGACATAATATAATATATATTATATCAGATAGCTTTGAGATTCAAGAATGACAGCACGACTCTGTGCGTCAACCCCCTATTCATTTAAAAATGAATGCTGCTACACTCAGTTTATAATACCGACCAATTTTCAGACCCCACGTCAGATTGTTCACGTGGATTTTTATTTAAAAAAATGCCACATCAGTTCTCAAAAATTGTCCATGAAAATTTCTCCTCAAAAATTTCCGCCCATTTTTTGATTGGTACCCTGTTTTTTAACTTTTTTTTGTCTTCGTCCTTTTTTATTTTCATTTACTATTTCTGTTTCTCTCTCTCTCTCTCATCAGCAACAACTACCACAGACCAATCATAGCAGCTCCATGAGTAGGTAGGAAATATTCCTCGTTTGCAGTCAGGGGACAAAAAATTGATATGTGCATAGTTTTCATAAGATTTCCCTTTTTTCGTCTTCATCTTCTTTTTCATATGTTTTTTTTGTCATTTGTGACAACTTTTTCGTTGAAGATAGTTGTAAAGTTGATGATAATAAATTCTTTTGTTTACCACTACATATCAATGAACTACTTTTTCTTTTCGTTTTGAAATTGTATATATAGATCTTTATAACGTACATACTTACTCAAATATCACAGGTAAATCGCAGATGATTATCATGGACCAAATAGAGACGGATGATTTGGATCAAATTGGAGAGAGCATTGACGCTGAACCCCAAGTTGTGAAGTAAATCGTGATAAAGAAGCTGAGGACATTAGATATTATAAAGTGAATGAAGAGTTGATTATTGGGATGAAGTTAATTAGTATCGAGGAAGCAGAAGAAGATTCACTCCCAATGGTGATTTGAAGGCACACACCATGAAACAATTGGCTATTAATGTTTTACATTCTGAACTTGACAATTTGTATTCAACGTGAAGAAATATTTAACAAGTTTTTAATGGCACATGCAATGTTTAATTGAGCATGTACTTTGATAGGTTCTTGTTTTCAAGTAGTTCATTTATTATCAAAGGTTGAACTTATAAAGACACATACTCTATTACTGATGATACATGCATTACTTAAAGCTGTATGCAAGTTGGACGGTACAAAAACTTGAAGGATTCTCTTTGCAGTCTCATATATGATTGTTTTAAAGTTGACGAATTTCAAGTTGGATGGTAAAATATGATTGATGGACATCATATGGAGGACAATGCATAGTTAAACTCATTGTTCGATGATCGTCATCGGTGGGTGCCAATATTTGTAAATGACACGTTTTGGGATAGCATGTCCACCACCCAACACAGTGAAAGTATGAATGTTTATTTGATGATTATCTAACTTTAAAAATTACACTGAAACAGTTCGTAGTATGACAAACCAAAACATGACTGAATAAACATCAGCTACCACCACTTACCAAAGCATATATGTTATTTACACCACCTATCAATGCATATGATTAATCTAACAAAGCATATACCTCACCATCCAATCATATAACTAAAAATCACTTGTACAATGAGGTATATAACTCATTGGATGACAACTAAAGTACTTGAGACTTTCTATATATTCATAAACATTTGAAGTGATTGGGATTACAACCATACCAACTAGACGAGGAATCTAACATATGGATGACATCACAAATGTGGAAGTGAACAATATGGTTATTTATAAGAAGTTGACTTGTTATTTTCAATCCGGCATGGACATTTCTTCAAGTTCGGTAAGGTGATTTTTACGTTTGGAACTTGACTATTTGTATTAAACGTGAATAAATATTTAACAAGTTTTTAATGGCACATACAATGTTTAATTGAGTATATATCTCAATAGGTTCATAAATATTTGAAGTGATTGGGATCACAATCACACTAGCTAGATGAGGAATTTAACATATAGATGATATCACAAATGTAGAATTGAACAATTTGATTATTTACTTGTTAGATTTTACAAAATTCATCACTCATGAATCCAGTGGTAATCATAGCACGCATATATTTTGGCGTTTTGGCTACCTTGATCTGGGTTGGGTTGTTATTCCTTTCTCCAAGTTTCACCGCACGTTATATCGATCCGATCTAATTGATTTAATATTAAAATATTTGAATTATGATACCATATGCTAAAAAATTTAAACATTAACCAAAACAATATCATTTACTTGTTCAGATTTTACTAAATTTATCACCCATAAATTCAATAATACTCATAGCACGCATATAAGTCATATCATCATTGATGCTAAAATGAAAATGAGTATCAAGCATCCTGCAAGCAATCCAATGGTAGAGAAAGACGTCGCAGTCATGCCACCTATCAATGCATACGACTTATCTAACAAAGCATATACCTTACCATCCAATCATGTAACCAAAAATCACATCACACAATAATGTAACACAATAATCACATAACACAATAACATAACATGTAACACAAATAAAATGATATCATTGTATATGACAGCTAAAACATGACTGAATAAACATCAGCCAAAACGACCCTGCTTGTTCTAATTTTATAAAATTCATCACCCAAAATGCAGTTATACTCATAGTACACATATAGGTCATATCATCCATAGTGTTAAAATGGAAATGAATAAGGGACATCAAGAACAAAGGGGTCACCCCTCTGCCTCTTTCAGCATCGTCTTCTATAATAACTTGACAGCTTTCTCTACCCACGCATTATACTCCTTGTTGTGGAGAGAATCTTATAGGAAGAACTGTTGGTTCATCATGTCGATTACGAGTAGGAACCAATGTGGTGACTTGACACTACAAGAAATACAGCCTTCACTGACGGCCAGAGCCGTCGCTAAAAGACCCCCAAGCCGTCGCTATAGGTATTACCAACGGCCAGATCAACCGTCGGACGTCGTCGCTAAATCCCTCGTCGCTAATACCTACACCGACGGCCTTGACCGTCGCTAATATGGCAAACAGATTTCCCATTGGGCTAACCATAGTTAACAGTGTAGGTTTTAGCAACGGCCGGTGACCGTCGCTAAAACCCTTAAATCCTTAAACTGCGGGTAGTGTCAATTCTTTATTGACGGTCAGCGACCGTCGCTAATGATTTTTTTTATTTTTTTATTTATTTGCTGATATTTTTTAAAATTTATGCCTAAAAATTTTAAAAGTAATTAAACAATTTCCACCTCTTGAATATTTCATTCACAATTACAATTTAAAATTTTTTGAATTCACTAAGTTTAAATAAAATATTTTCATAATCCAAAATATAACATAGCTAACATCAATGAATTCCTTACAACTCAAATAAAAACTAACTCTCTATTGAAGGTTTCTTTTTCTTAAATAATCCTCTTTGTTTGAGTCTTTAATTCCTTGCAACTCCCCTCTGACGTCGACTTTCCATAGAGGATATGATTGTGCTTCATCCCTGTATAAAAAATATTACATAGATTAAAATATAATTATGTAATGGATAATGTGTTCAATATCAAAACAATAGATTAAAATATAATTAAGTAATTAACCAACTACCTATTGTCTCCCATTCAGTGTCTATAAACATTCAAGCTATTCTACCCATAATTTCATTACATCCATCTTACAAGCATATAAGAGTTAGATGTTAACCATTGATGTGAAATATGAAGATTGGACCACATAAAAGTATACTAGTTATGTGCACGTGCACGGCACGTATAATCTGATTTGAAAATAATGTATTAATGGTTGTTGATTACATTAAAAGAAATTAATCATTCATGCATTAAGAACATAAAAACTGAGTTGCTAAAAAAATCAAAGACGTTAATAAATGGAGATTGCTGTTATGTGTTGAATGAAGTGTCGTTCACAGTGTATCACTAATGTGTATTTATGTGAATATGAAATTGTGTGTTGAATGTGAAGCGCTATTGTGTGTTGAATGCATTAAGAACGTGAATGTGAACTCACGTGTTGTTTATGTATTGAATGTAAATGTGCCGAAACATTATGTTGTTGTGCCGAATATGAATTTGTTGTGTGTTGATGTGCTAATATGAAATGTAAATTTGTAACCAGTCAATGCATAAGCAGTCATAACTATTGTTTCTTTATTGTAAAACATTGAGAATACCTGGCTGCACATGTTTCTGGATTTAATGGATAACAAAACTAAATAAATGCAATTTGTACCCTTCAAGTACATTTGGAAAGATGTGCTAAAAATGTCATTTACTGATCACACACCTCTAAAATCGAAATGAATTGTCTTACAGCATTTCCCTGAAACCACCTGTTTCCATATTTTCCAGGTGTTTGAGTAGCGGCCAAAACCTACATGGTTAAGGTTTAAACATGATAGAACATCACGAGATGGAAAATTCACCAAATAGAAACCAATTGAAAGTCCATATCTACTTAAGCTGTGGATTTGCTAATATCAACTTTGAATATACACTCAACAGAAAAAAAGACTAATCAGCCTTTTGCCTTCATAATATTTTTGTTACCACTGACCAATAGAATGCAGTCCCACCTAGTATTACAAAATGTGAATAATACCTCAACGAATCCGTCACCAAAATGGACACCATTGCTAAAATTATAGGTGCGAGCAATGTGGCGATTAAGTGATTGAGAGTTGAACTGAGTAAGAATGTAGATTTTATTTATCCCACTGTTGATGCAGTTACTCATTGGAATATCAATGAGCCTATAGCATCCACCAAGTGGAACCTGTGAAATAGGAAAAAGAAAATGATTACTAAGATATATGCTCGTACAAAAAAAAGTTCCACCAAAAAGCTAAACCCAGGATAAATGCAAATTACATTATGCACCAAGATTAAACAGAATCAATGATACATAGAACAGTCATAAGGATCAATGGACTCATGTATGAAGGTTGGATTTAAAATTGCAAAAACTTGGTGATGAAAGCACTATGGGCAGCACAGCTATTTAGCACCATTCATTCAAGTATGTGAGGACTCTATTTAGTTGTAGTGATGATGTTGGCTCAACAGTTCACAAAATCACTTAATTACAGAGTTGATGCATGAAAACAATCAATTTTGACATTCTAACCTTACAAGTACACATGGAGCAGTACTATAATTACATTTGACAAGTGGTGGGCACAATGAATATATACTTAGGTATCCATTTTACATACTCATGTTAGCTAAAGATTTTGTTCAAGGGAGTTACTACACAAAATTCTTTTATGCATGTATAACAGCAAGATCTTCATGAAAAATCGATGAATCCAGTTTTTTCTCCCTAGATATATAGGAGAGCTACTTAGCATGTAATTTATGAAGAAGCTAGAAAAGATCGCTATATAAGAACTGTTGTGATCACTGATCATAAGTCCTGCTTAAACCAGTTCAGCTGAAACACAGAGTAATTCACACCACCAGAATTCAGAATATAAAATAAATGAAACATCTCTACTCTTCTTACAGCTGGTTTGGCTCTTGTACTAGTGAGGAGGGAAAGACGCGTTCAAATCACATAACATTCAAAAAAGGCCAAAACTTACAACACAATGTATAACCACATCAGGTTCATGGACATCGCTCCCAGTCAAATATGAAACAAGCATGTGAAAATTTGGAACACCTTTTACCTGGTTCATATGATCAAAAAATAAACTATCACATATAAATAAATGATTTCATCTAATAAAAAATAAATATCTAAAACCTAGATTCCTCAAATTCTTCTAACAAAACAAAAAAAAACTACATAAAGGATTAAAGGCACAAAATTAAGGTTGTTATAAAAATTAATAAAAAACATGTTGAAATCAAACAGAAAGCATAAAAAAATAACCAGGGATGTCTAATCAAGTATGAAATATAAATATCATTTTTATTTTTGTAATTGAAATGTATAAATTGCTACAAAGTTTATTAAATCACATGTACCTTAGCTGATTTTGAGCTTTCAACCACTAACTCTTGTTCTTATGAAGAGAACAGACAATCATGAGCCCGAGTATGGAAATCCAGCAATTTATATACAAGATGCAACATAATAAACTCAAGAGCAGGAAAGGAATGAAGGATAAAGATTAGTCGTCAATAAAAAAAAGATGCATACAGTGAGCAACAAAGAATTCTAAATTTAACATCATCAAGTTCACTGACATAGGACTATAAGAAAAATGCATCCGATAAATTGGAAACTTTGCAGAGAACAATCAATCACAGTGGTCAAGCTAACAGACAGTCTTATTGCAACAAGAGATAATAAATATTCATCATGGAAGTTTGATAGTGATGTCCTATTTAATTGAGAAGACTGTCATCTTCTTAGCATTTTTTCTTTATCACTTCCTCTCTTTTGGTCTCATTATTAAAAACTGGTAGTTATCTCACTCATTCCTAAAATATAAACAATGAAAATCAAAATCATAAAAGAAAATCAAGATAGTGCCCTCAGTCCCTCAATCATCAACACATCAAATGCAATTCTAATAGACAATAAAAATAATTATCTATAAAACCACATGGCTGAAATTTTCTTTTGTTAACATCTACCTTAACTTTGTGATCTTATTAATAACCCAGCAGTGAACATCATGGTGGAGACATCTAAACTACTAAATGAAAAAAGACATCTTGTATAAGCATGGTCTGAACCTCCAGAATAACAATCCAGCAATAACAAAATGAAACCATCACAAGCATTCCTCACATCAATTCAAATTTGAATCTATTCAACCGAAACACTATTTGAACATTTCAACAAACATTAAAACACATGTAAAAAAATACAACATCAAATGAAACCCAACATAAGAGGAATTAAAAAAAGAAAATGGGACCGGTGGAGGCAAAGAGATGAGTCACAACCTAGTAACCGATTGAGCAAGGCAGGGGTGGTTCGGGACTATGGTTTGGGTGGCGGATCGGGCGAGGAAGGGGCGGATCGGGGCGATGATCTGCGTGGCGGATCAAGCGAGGTACGTGTGGCAGATCGGGAGAGGCGGATCAGGGGGAGGTGGCGGTGGATCGGGCGAGGCAGTGGTTGGGATGAAAAGAAAGAAGCGGCAATAGTTAGGGTTAAAAGAATTGAATTAAAAAAAAGTCGGGTTAAATTTTTTCAAAACATAGACTATTAGCGACGGTCAGGATTTAGCCGTCGGTATTAGTGGTATCAGCGACGGCCAAACCCGTCGGTATTGGTGGACACGAAAATCACATTGAGTTATGGGAGAGATATAGCGATGGTCAACTCCGGCCGTCGGTAATACTCTTCTTAATCGTGAATTTCAGTTACAGATTCATATTAGCGACGGATTTTGTTAGGCCGTCGGTAATGGGCGTCGGTAAATCCTAATTTTCTTGTAGTGTGAACATTAGACAATGATAGTATGTACATCGTTGAGTGTGACACCATCCGCCTTCCACCATTTGTATGTATAAAAAAAGCATCGACATCCATCCATCCCCGCATCAATGTTTTGTTGTAATAAGTAAAATAGTTAGATAGGCTCAGTTACAAATATGCTAATCCAACATAACTGAAATGATATATTACATTTAAAACTGTCGAGATGTGCAAAACTCTCCTATTCGCCGTAGCTTTAGCCACAAATCTTGAGAAGCATCAATTACCTAAGACATGGAATGCATATACCTCATAAAAAAAACCTATACCACATAATAAATGCATATACCTCTTAAGCGGGAGCACATAACTCTGAAGAAGAAAAAAATATGAAACATACAAAAAATCAAAATATGTCACCTGCCTCTTCTCCCACAAGGCATTTGATCCCCTTCGCGATGAATCTCTCCATATTGGGGTTCTAAAAAGATAAAATCATCTCCAACAAACATTTCGCCATTTTGAATGAAGGGATATCATCTCCGACAGACATTTCTTCGTTCTGCATGAAGGAATGTTCTTTATTTACAAAGAATATAGTAGATGATGTATAACGTAAACACAAAACAAATGTTTATGAACGACGAACATAGCATGCCACCATATCCAACTAAAATACACAATAAGATTAAAAAATTGAAACATCATTATATAAAAGGGAAAAAAAAGATTTAAGATTAAAAAAAACTATTTTAAGAATAAAAGAATTGAAATAAGATTTTAAAAAAATTGATTTATGAAACTATTTGCTAAAAAAAACTAAATAATATTAAAAAGATAAGAGATGGTGGGGTAATGAAGATGGTGAAGACGCAGAGGAACCACACTTGAAAGACCGTGAAGATGTAGAAGATGCCGACGGTAAACCATGTGTAAGAGATAAAAGATGGTGAGGTGGAGAGAGAGAGAGAGAGAGAGATTGTTTTGTGAAATCTGAAAAGTTTGGTCAAAGAGAGAGGATGTGCTGTTTTGTGGAAGACGAAATGAGAGAGAAAAAATTACATTGGAACTCGACAACAGATGGGTCTCTCCTCGATATCCACCCCCACACAAGCATGAATTCAAATAAATTGGTGTTACAAGGTACATACCTCATTTTTTAAAGTATATGTTTGTTCAAAATGCGCATGTACTTTTTGTTGTATTTTTGACCATTTAATGTGGTGTCAAATCGTGCTAGTAGCCCATGTGTATTTGTCAGAAGGTCTTTTCGACCATTTAATGTGGTATCAGACCAACTTTTTCAGACGGATTCAAAATTCAAAAATACATAATATTTTATTAAAAATATTATATACGGGATTTGAATTAAAAAATGGTACACGTCAGCTAAATAAAAGAAATAAAAATGTCATGTCATCTGGGCACGAGACATCGGATCCGACGTGGGGTTTGAGCTTTTGACAAACTGCCTGAGTGTATCATTTTCCTTTAAAAATATAAAATCTTAACCCCCGTTTGTTTTCGGTATAACCCCCCAATAACCCCGGATAATCCCGGACAAATCTTTTAGGGTGTTTGTTTACCCCGGATAACCTCAGATAATATATGCCAGAATAAACCCTGATAAAGTGGTATATGGATTCCAATCAACATCTGGAATTACAGTATTCCAAGGTTATTCCACCAAAAGAATATATGAGTTCACTGTCAAATCAATTGTCATCACCTCTTATAAATCACCTGTCAAATCAACTATCATTATTTTTCTACCTTTTATAAATCTTTATCCATATTTTATTCACATTTTATCCAAACAACAAAACATTTATTTTTACGTTTACCAACGAGAATAATTGAAAACACAACTAAACAAAATATCACTATATCTTTATTTATACTCACTTATGCTCGGATAAATGTATACATTAGAATAAAATCTATCACCGTTGGAACAAACTTTATGTTTATCTTTTATCTATATTTTATAAAATTGAGACATCATTTATGACTACCACTTTAAAAAAAAGAAAAAAACTCAACCTCACCTCCTCATCTTCTCACTCCTTTTTTCTCTCTCTCATTTGGGAACTCAACCATCCGTGGAGAACTTACCATTCGCGTTATTGTCCGGTTGCCGTCGATAATCGGAGATCTCCACGCCAACATGGTAACAGTCTCTCCCATCAACTCATCGTAGATCGGCTGCAACACCTATATGAAAATAATCTCCCCCCCCCCCCCCCTTCTCTCCCCATCTCTTCAAAAATATTTCTTCTCCCCTTCTCTCTCTCTCTCCCCCCCCCCCCTCTCTCTCTCTCTCATTTTCAATTTCATTGCCATTTCTTTCATCTTCTCTTACATCTTCACATTTTATTTAATTTTTTTTTATACAAAACCGTTTCAGGACTTCTTATCATACTGAATCTCAATCTAGGCTTCATGTAGAACAGAAATGAGTTTCATTTTTCTATAATCAATTGAATCAATTTGACTGTTGAAAGGAACATAATTTGAATTTGTATGCATGCATGTATATGCATGTCGGGGGGGGGGGGGGGGGGGGGAGGGATGTCATTGTTTGTCACTGGCTTACATGCATTTCTTATGTTTGATTGACAAGAGTAGTTGATATTTTTCGAGTACTTTATGTTAATTTTAGTTTATTTTGTATGGCTTTCTTCTTTGGGCAAAACTATTTTCATTACCCGAGTTATTATTTTTTACTACCTAAAATTACAAAAATGCCATTATTTATTTCATTTTTTCGTCTCCTTTTTTCACTACCCAGTTCGACAGCATCCAGTCGAAGTGTTCTTCACTGAGACGACAGAGGTCCGTCGAACTGTCTGAATAAGTGTCGACAAAGGCCCAGTTGAAGTGTGTTTCAACAGGACGACAGAGATCCGTCGATCTGTCTGAGCAAGTGTCGACATGGATGTGTCGAACCCTTCAAAACAACAACTTTCTTCTAAGAATTAATCAAGTATACAATCATTTAAGTTCTTATGAAAAATAAAAATGTCATTTAAGTTATTTAAGTCTTTTTTAAAATCATATATATATATATATATATATATAGGGAAGTGATTCGGTGCGGGAATGCGGTCGTGCGGGAAGCGATCACGGGCCGTTGATCACGGGTCCATCGCATCGGACGGTCGGGAGCGATTCATCTCGACCGTTGGATGCGATGGACCCGCGATCGAATGATCGACGTCGTTCCCCGCATTCCCGCACTGAATCACTCGACTATATATATATATATATATATATATATATATATATATATATATATATATATATATATATATATATATATATCTGTCTGAGCCGATTAGGTGCGACGAACGGCGGATGCGGCAGCGATCACGGGCCGTCGATCACAGGTCCATCGCATCGGACGGTCGGGTGCGATTCACATCGACCGTTGGATGCGATGAACCCGCGATCGAACGACCGACGTCGCTTCCCGCACGACCGCATTCCCGCACTGAATCACTCGAATATATATATATATATATATATATATATATATATATATATATATATATATATATATATATGGACGTGATTGCGTACGGCGAACGGCAGGTGCGACAGCGATCACGGGCCGTCGATCACGGGTCCATCGCATTGGACGGTCGGGGGCGATTCATCTCGACCGTTGGATGCGATGGACCCGCGATCGAACGGCCCACGTCGCGGCCGCACCTGCCGTTCGCCGCACGCAATCATTTTCATATATATATATATATATATATATATATATATATATATATATATATATATATATATATATATATATAGGGAAGTGATTCAGTGCGGGAATGCGGGAAGCGATCACGGGTCCATCGCATCGGACGGTCGGGGGCGATTCATCTCGACCGTTGGATGCGATGGACCCGCGATCGAACGATCGACGTCGTTTCCCGCATTCTCGCACTGAATCACTCGACTATATATATATATATATATATATATATATATATATATATATATATATATATATATATAGTCGAGTGATTCAGTGCGGGAATGCGGGAAACGACGTCGATCGTTCGATCGCGGGTCCATCGCATCCAACGGTCGAGATGAATCGCCCCCGACCGTCCGATGCGATGGACTCGTGATCGACGGCCCGTGATCGCTTCCCGCACGACCGCATTCCCGCACTGAATCGGCTCCCTATATATATATATATATATATATATATATATATATATATATATATATATATATATATATATATATAGTCGCGATTACGTGCGGTGTGCGGTCGGTGCGGTTTACGACGTGGGCCGTTCGATCGCGGGTCCATCGCATCCAACGGTCGACGTGAATCGCACCCGACCGTCCGATGCGATGGACCCGTGATCGACGGCCCGTGATCGCGCACCGCACCGACCGTAAACCGCATGTAATCGGCTCCCATATGTAATCGGCTCCCATATATATATATATATAGTCGAGTGATAGCGTGCGGTCGTCCGCACGGTGCGGATTCGACGTGCGTTGTCCGATCGCGGGTCCATCGCATCCAACGGTCGACGTGAATCGCACCCGACCGTCCGATGCGATGGACCCGCGATCGGACGACGCACGTCGAATTCGCACCGTGCAGACAACCGCACGTAATCACGAGTATATATATATATATATATATATATATATATATATATATATATATATATATATATATATATATATATATATATCGCGGGTCCATCGCATCCAACGGTCGATGTGAATCGCACCCGACCGTCCGATGTGATGGACCCGTGATCGACGGCCCGTGATCGCTTCCCGCACGACCGCATTCCCGCACCGAATCACTTCCCTATATATATATATATAAGAAACAAAAATATCAAACAAATAGTTATTTGGATCAAATAAATAATAAACATTTCATATATACAAAAAACATTATTTTCTATATTAAATGTTTATTGTTTATTTAGTTCAAATAACTCTTTGTTTGATATTTTTATTTCTTATACTTAAATAAATATATATGTGAATGATTTTTAAAAAGATTTAAATAACTTAAATGACATTTTTGTTTTTCATAAGAACTTAAATGATTGAATAAGTGATTGATTCTTAGAAGAGAGTTGTTGTTTTGAAGGGTTCGACACATCCGTGTCGACAATTGCTCAGACAGATCGACAGTTCTCTGTCGTCCTAGTGAAACACACTTCGACTGGGCCTCTATCGACACTTATTCAGATAGTTCGACGGACATCTGTCATCCCAGTGAAGAAGACTTCGACTGGACACTGTCGAACTGGGTAGTGGGAAAGAGAGACAAAAAAATATAAATAATGGCATTTTGGTAATATTGGGTGGTGAGAAAGATCAAGTCGGGTAGTGGGTTTATCCTTGCCCTTCTTCTTTTGGTCTTCTTTTCACTTACAATGAAAATTATAAGTATTTTTACTGATGTTTACAAATTTTATAAGTGGGCTAAGATTTAATTGGAAAATGTCTCCTTTTGAATTCTTAATTAAATTATTTATCTGGTTTTCATTTGCATTAATAGAAGGAACCTCAATATTTACATGGATCCATGCGTCTAATTTGGGGTTAATGTATATATGTTATAGTCGAGTGATTCGGTGCGGGAATGCGGAAAGCGACGTCGGTCGTTCGATCGCGGGTTCATCGCATCTAACAGTTGATGTGAATCGCACCCAACCGTCCGATGCGATGGACCCGTGATCGACAGCCCGTTATCGCTTCCCGCATTCCCGCACCGAATCACTTCCCATATGTTATAATTCATTATGTATATCCAAAAAATGATTTCTTTAAAAGATTTGTAAGTTTTTATTTCATTAAAAATCATAAATTTTTAGCAACATAAATATGTTTGCTCAATCTAATCACCTATATTCTTAAAAATTAGATCAATATAGCATTCTAAAAAATATATTCTAAATAATATAAAAATATTCTTATCAGTTGAGATGAATGTGATTTGAAAAGAAGAAGCTCCTCTTCAAAGGGGTTAAGCAAATGATGCATGAGTTAAAAACCAACAGGTTGAAGAGCCCAATAGTCACATGAAAAGAAAGACTCGTGTTCCACCAAATAATATTAATGCTCCATTAATAAGAATGGTAGACTTGATATTTATTAAAAGAAATTAAAATTATCATATATTTGATCCAAATGCAAGATAAAAGATAAGAACGCAAAAAAATGAGGATAATAAAAAGCATTACCAAATATAAATCTAAATAAACATAGTGATTTTTTTATCTCATAAATTAGATTAATCTATCTTAAATATTTATATATTTATCAAACTAGGCTGGATAGAGAGGGAGGAGAGTTTTATTGTCGGCATGGCCGACTTGGCCCAATGCCTATATGCGCTTTTGGCCCATTTCGAAAATAGATATTCCTCAATAAGAGGCTCCATTGCATTTTGAGGCATTACATTATCTAAAAATAAAGGAAAATGATACATTGCAATCCCATTGCAGTCTATACCGTTTTCTTTTTGGTTTTTAAATTATACACTCTTCTTTTGAAGCATATGTTATTATATGAAATGATGTTTATACTAAGAAATAATAATATTTTTTTTTCAAATTAAAAAAAAATCGTATCATACACTATGATAGGAGTTATATACTATGATAGCGCAGTATATACTACATTATCATAGTGTATCAGGCTACAAACAGGGCTGCGTGTATCAGCGCTCAAGAATAAATTATGTATTTGGATATACTAAAGGATATTGTTAACGTACAACTCATTTTTCAGCATCAATTCCAGTTTATATATATTTTAATTTTTTTAAAAATAGTATACATCATCTAATGATGTATATGGTTTTATAAAAAAAAATATACACTACAATAAATTACATGAATGCATTTAAAGAAAATGCATGTGAAAAATTTATATCGAATAATATACTTCGTTAATATGAATATATGCTCTGGTAATTTTCTCACGACATATATGAGAATAAAATTGAAGCTGAGAAAAAAAAACTTTGTAACAACACTCTACATTGAATATACAACTTTTTTTTTCTTTAATTGATTATATACTCCCACACACTCGATAATTAAAGTTTTCACATAAGCGTTCTCATGACCTGTCATCATAAGTGCACCCGTTAAAAATCTCTAATTTATCACGAAATGCATTTCACTCTGTTGCTTCATGAGTTTTTTTTTTTTCCCACAGTTATTACAATCAACAAGGAGCACAATGGAATGGATTAATGTAAAGTTGTTTCATTTAATGTTGCTTGATAAATAATAATAATAAAAGAATATCCTTTATTTGTATTTGATATGCATTATTGACAGAATAGATCATCAGTAAGGGGGACCAACACATACATATTAATTTAAATCAAAGGGTCTAACTCTATATTACAATTTTTTTTTCCTCTTCCTTTTTTGAGTGGCCTAATCCATTAAGCCCTTTTAACCACCTTGCTCATTGTGTCAACAACAAGAGAAAAAATGCCAATACTTCAGAATTATTTTGTGCTTTTAAGATGCTCTTCCACCATTCTTCTGCTTCTTCTCTTCTAGCCCCGCGGCCTCATTCAACATGTCCGCAGCATCTTTGTGCATATCTAGCTTGGCCAATGCAACGGCCTGCATGTAGAATGCAGTGGGCCAGTCTGGGTAGACACACTGCGCTTGCATTGCGTCTCGGAGTGCAGCATCGGCTTGATCACAGAGAAGGTGACATAGGCTTCGTCTCGCATAAACTGTTGGTGAGACCATGGTTCCAACATCTATGAACTGCATTTGACGAGCAAGAGAGGTATAGCAAATTCCAAGTTTATTAATCCTGTTTAATCTTGGTGATGTAAGATTGATATTTACCTGAGTGTAACAATCAATTGCTGTTTTAAAGTCTTTATCACGGAATGCAAAGTCTCCACGCTTCCTTGCCTCTAGCATCTCTCTCATCTGCTGTGTCCACTCTTGGAAAGATAACTGAATCCACATAAAACTGACCTTTATAAGATATCTTGCATAATTATGTATCATCTCTCGAGGAATCTCTCATTTAACATTCAAGGGTTTCCTCAAATGATACAGATGATGCTTCCACAATGCTTTACGTATGATGTTATGCAGACCAATCCACGATTAAGCAAATTAAAACAAACAAAAATACCTCATTGGTTCCTTCATCATCCCTATAGTGCGTCCTGACCAATATCTGATGGATGGCTGTGAGGTCCATTCTAGAACAGGCTTCACCCATTGGGGAGAGGGGGTGCTGTGGGGTGGAAGGAGCTTCCTCACGCTTTGGTATATTCATCATCACATGAGATGGTACCTGTACACCATACATTACCATTCAGTGCCAAGTCCAGAAGTGATTCACACTTCATTGTGATATTACAAACATATTCACATTCTTTAAAATTGGTCAGAACTTTGATGATGCCTTCATGAAGAAATAAATATAACAATAAATACTTGTGCTCTCTCTCAATAGGTATGATAAGTGATCTTTATGTTACTAGAATAAAGAACAAAATAAAGATCAAGTCTGTCCCAAGTCCCAACCAAATGTCAACCTGACATAGCCTTCCACTGGATCTATGTTTTGCTGAAGGGTAACAACAGGTCTAGTTTGCAAATGATACATAACAAATAAATAGGCAAAGAGAATTCTTCCTGGATAGTCAATGATCAAGTCCAGGATATCCACACGTCACACCACAAGGAAATCCGAACAACTGGTAGAAAATAAACTTCTTAAGTGCATAATTATACTTTTATATTCTCATGTAAACACTTGTAAAGATAGCATGATCAATGAGATACCTCAAGATGGGTTCTTACCTCTGATTTAGTTTGCAGAGGAGCAAGAGTATCAACAAGGTTCTTTGTATTTGGCCGCTCCCGAGGTTCATATTGCAAACAACGTGAAGCAAGGTCGACAAGAGAAGTTGCCTCTTCCATTGAAAAGTTTCCCTCTAGATGTGAATCCATTAGTAATAATATGTTTTTGCCCCTTATCATATCGAGAGCCTGTAATTGCAGAATAAACTCATCATTAATACATATGTTGGAACGAGATCTCACTTGCAAGAGCAACATGGTTAAATTTTTCAAAAATTCAAAATTGAAAATAGATCATGTTTCAAATATTCAAAATTGATCGCATTTCAAGGAAGAGTATGTCTTACAATTTTCCCCTTAAAATTGTGTTCCTGACTGGGATTATCCTGAAATTTTTAATTTAGCATGGTGGGGAATCATGAAGAGGGATAAGGAGATGAGCTGTGTTGGGGGAAGTAAGATCTAAGGATGAAGAAAAGAGAAAAGATGGATCAAATGAATTGATAAAAGCCAGTTTTTCATTCAGAAAGGGGAAAAAATTAATTCCATAAATTCAGATGTCCATAAAGGTGGCCTGGTATCAGCTTTAAAGTCCTAGTCTAATAGTTTTATCCTTCAAAACCTATTCTGCAACCTATAGCAAGGCTATGACCAATCTCACTCAAATAAGACTTCTAAATTGACTTGAGGCTCATCTTTCTCTCCAAACAATACATTCCAAATACATTCTACAAATACTCAATTTTGATAATTCCAAAAATTTAAAGAAAATTATGGAAAAAAAGAAGATAAATGATTTAAGTTAAATATCCCCATAAGGCCCTAAATATCTACTTCAGAAACAGCTCATTAAAACTAAAGACCCAAAAACACTCTACCCATTGCCTGCATCAGAATAAAAGCAAAGAAATTAATAATATAGAGTACATGAATGATGTGAAGCAGCAGCACAGACTTAGCTGATTGTACAGAATACCATTGTCATATGACTACAGCAGAGATAGATTAGATAATCAAGTGCATATATAATTTAGCAATTTTTTTTTTTTACTTCTGAGGAGAGGTCCACCAGTATAATTAATTGACGAACATCCAATAAAGGGAACAAGGCATATTCTCAATTTGCACTGCAGAAATCCCAAAAACTAAGGGAATAACCAATAAATAACTATCCTAAGAAAAAAAATACATATATTGACTTTTAGGTGAAAATAGATGGAGTTCTGTAGATAAAAGAATATACATCACAAATTTTTCTTAGTGTACAAGAAGTATATATCCAAATGCAAACACATGATAATGTCATAAAATTCAGGATGCAGGTGACATAATTCACCACCTTATCCATGCTTTATGGTACTCTGACTGAACACAAATAAGGAACTTACATGACTTGGAGGAATGTGCTTTCCACTGAGAAGATCCAAGAGAACAGTGCCAAAGCTGAATATTACACTTTCAGGAGTAACCCTTCCTGTGGAAAAAATGTTATGACATTCCAACCATATTAGAAACAGGTCCTTATATGGAATATAATGCATGGATATAAATGGGTGATACACAATCAGCTGGATGATTTTGTACAATTCAAATTTTCCAAGGGCTGAAAGCGTACATCCTTAACCACATTTTAAAATATTGAAATGCAGCAAATCCATATTAAAAGACAACCTTTCCTAGTTCCTTCCATTTATTTTCCTATTTGTTTTCTTTGTTCATTTCTTATTAGTTAAAAACTATGACTTTTTGGAACTCACCAAGATTTTTTTTCTCATTAAATGTCATGTTTGCTGAATCCTCTTTGAACTGAAAATTTGATTTTTTTTTATATAGGTAATCAATGGAAAAAAAAAGCTCTGCCAAGATGTTATCAGTAGGTTGCTGTGTGCTGTCATTACACTTCGAGGTTAATATTTTAAAAATCTGGCCAGTATGTGCTCCCCTCCTATTTTCAAATACCACCAGGTCACATATCTATATAGGTGTCAACTCCAAAGTTCCTTGCAGTTCAGAAAGTAGCAAGCATCTCCTTTCTTTTTTCTCTTTTCTTTTCTTCTCTCTCTTTTATTTTATTTTAGGGAAAGCATCAGGACTTCTTTATATCTATTCTGTCAAATCCTTATGTTTTTTGAATAAGATCATTTCCATATGCTCCCTACTTTTGCCAGGCTCAGTATGACATGTTTAGTTATGTAGCCAAATTGAATTTCTCCTGCAATTCAAAACCTCATCAATAAAACATTTCTTTTAAAAGAAGCGTCTTAGAAAAGCCAAAGAACCTCTTTCTTCCAACAAAGGAAAGAACTCACTCAGATTAACATTTGGGTTTCTTGAGAAAAAATAAATAAATAATTGCTGTTCTCTATAATACAGGCTGAGAGTTAAAATTTCATGAAATATTATTATATGGTTACTACTGAAGAGTGACTTCATAAAAGGCTTGTATAGTTTACAACAAGGCTACGGCTTTGCTTCCTCAACTATTTCTGATTACTAGTGGACCTGTAGGAAAAAAGCATGGATACACCCACACCCACACTCAAATACACACACACACACACATTAAATTTCTGTGATGATTACCATGTACCATTACTTTCTTTTTAAATATTATTCCTAATCATAATAATTACATTTGAAAATCTATTAACACGCTCCAACGATACAATTAGTGTTTAAAAAAGAAAGCACATTTCCAAAAAGACAAAAATAAGAATTATATATCAAAAGTACAAAAGAGGAAACCAAAAACAAAATAAATCATATAGTATTCAGATCAAAGGTAGAGCACATACCGTTTCTCAGATACTCCGGAGGGGTGTATGCCAAATTTGTGCTATAACTTTTCCCATCTCTACTGTTTTTCATAAGCCCAAAACAAGAGAGACGTGGATCACCATCCTACACAGACAGGTAAAAATCAACAATCTAACTTTGCATCAGAGCACAGAAAATATCATTGTATAAAAATTCAACGGTATAGGCAATACACTATCCTTATTTTTTTCTTTCTTTCTCTTTTTAGATATTCAACACGAACCACACCACTTGATCGGGACTGTAGTTTTTGTGAACTAAATTCTCGATAAGGGGAAGTTAATGTAGAAATTACTGGAACTCTTATTGGCTTGGGACAAAACATTTTCATTATGCTAAAAAGAGGCAAAAGAATTTGCATCCACGGCTCAATCATTCAAAACTCGGTTTGTAACCAAGGGGCTCTAGGCTCAAATTTTAAATCCAATACTCCAAAGATGTTGTTGGTGATCAATGTGTAAAATTCAATAATGGTACATATTCCAAGGATGGTTGTTGGCGATCAACATGCGTGAAATTGACAAATGGTACACAAATTTGTCATCATTCTCTGTTGATGAAAAGATAAAGAAAAAAAGCAAAATTGGCCCGAAGATCATCATATGAAATAGTTTTGATCGATGCTTTTGCTGTCCCTTACGAAATGGCCCCTATACGTGGGATAGAAGAAGATTTTAACAAAATAGTTCTCATGAAAACATCAATGAGTACATTTAGGTTTCCACAGACATTCACCTCATTAAATGTAAGAACTGATTATCCTAAACCCCAGAACAAAAGGCACTGAATAGATCATGATACATTTTAGATATATCACGTCACCTCATCAAAGAGAACTCGATAAGCGTTAAGGTCATGATATAATGGTCGACACTCGCTGCTGCAGTATTCTAAGGCTTCAGCTATATAGCAAGCAACTCTTAATCGCATTGCCCATTCAAGTGTTTGATTTTCCCCTGTGTATCACAAACCATAAATACCATGGAATTACATTCACTGGTGAGATGTTACATGCATAGAAAACTGAATAAGATATAACTCTAAATAAAATATCCATAGAGTAGATTAAAAATATTATGGGAACCAATACAGAACTTAATCATAATACTTCATCCATATCCAAGGGGCCAGACACATAATATGAACTGGACCATCTCAATCATCTACTGAGCATACATTATGTACTAAATGACATAATCAGTACATATTGTGATGCAATGTTTTGAAAAACTAAAATGGTCACAACCAAGTGAGAGTTTTGACATGAAATCCATTGCATCGTGAAATCTAACACATTAAAATATAATTAAACCCATAAATTAAAAGGCTGAAGAATGTATAGTATAGCACAAATAAATCATTAGCATGCCTAAACACCATTTGACATTTTAGATTATGTGTGATGTATAATAATCTATTGGTGTTGTCACACAAAAGTCTGCATCATCCATGCTATATATTAAAGAATTGAGAGACATTGGGGATTGCACATATTCATTATTAATGTAAAAATGCCCATTGATTGCGACCCATTGCACCCATCTTTCAGTTAATTGTATCGTCAGCCAAACTTATCATGTAAAAGGGCTTACACAAAACATGTGTAATTTAGGTGCAGAAGGATAAATTGTCATTTTTTTTCACATGTTCACAATTCAACATGTTCACCAAATCAATAACAATTTTGGCAGAGCAATAAATTGTGCATATATCCCATTTAACCACAAAGCGGCATAACACAAAGTTGCATACTAAATTTGTTTAATTTCAATTACATCCCAAAGAAGAATATTCACAGAACAAAACCTATAAGTAAACTCTTCCAAATCAAGCACAACCCAAAACTTGAAAAGGAAAAAAGAATCACACATACAGTGGAAGAGGTGCTTGGCAAGCGTATCATTGGGCATGTACTCCGCGACGAGCAGTCTCTCGTCCCCGTCGCAGCAATACCCGATCAAGTTCGCGAGCCTCCGGTGCCTCAATTTCCCCACTCCCCACGCCTCCTCCTTCAAAACCCACCATTTTTTCAACCAAATTAAGCAAAACAAAACATACCCAGATTAAAATTAAAAAAAAAAAAAAACGGGGACGTACGTACCGCGAACTGCTTCGGATCGGGCCAGGCCATCTTAGTGAACTTCTTGACGGCGATCCACCGTCGGTTCTGGAGCCGCCCTTTATAAACCAAATTCGGCGCCTTCTCTCCGCTCTCGGAGACGATGAATTCGGCGCTGAAGTTGCTCGTCGCCGCCTTCAAATCCGCGAGCGAGTACTCGGAGAAGGCCGGGACCCCGCCGGCCTCTCCCTCGGGGGTATTCTGGGAAAACGGCTGCCTCTGCTGGAGGAGATGCTGCTGCGGCGGCTGCTGCACCTGCTGTAGGTGCTTCCGGTGGCGCTTCTCGTGGCCGGTCTCCGTTAAGAAACACGACTCACAGCAACCCATTTGGATATTCAAACAAAAGCTTCTCCTTTTGCAGAGCTTCTGAAGCTCTCTTTAATGGAAAATAAAAAGAGATCTATTAAAGTCTCACTTGTGTGTGTGTGTGTGTGTTTTCTCTGCTTTTTTGGTTTCTCGGTTGCTTCGGAGTTGCGTTTCTCGCTGTCTTTTCGGTCTGGAAATATTGCGATTTCTCGGCCGCGCTTTCGCAGGAGGGACAGTTCCGTCATTTTGGAGCCCCCTGACAAGTCGATGACCTGGCAAGAATCCGACACATCAGTCTTTCAGTCGAGCCGTGGACGTGGATCTCGAGGCGACGGCGAGGGCGGGCTGCACCTCGGGATCCGCGACGGAGGCGACACGTGCGGGAATCAGAGGTGGGGGCCGTCAGCGAGGGGTCGATCGCATGGAGTGGCCTCGCTTTTTTCTCGGGGGTTTATGTCGGTTCGAGAGATATCGGGAGACGAGAAGTACGGACTACGCGTAACATCGACGTGTCCGGGGGTTGTGTCGGCCGTTCTTTCGCGCCTGAGGTTTTTATTTTCACACGTGTGGATCTTCACAACCGTATTTTTTTTATTTTTAGAAATGAATAACATGTGGGTGGCTCTATTCACCCCCCTCTAATACAGTTGCACCCTTTATATGGATCCTTAACAAGATCCATTTAAAGACAACTGATCAAGTATTCAACTGAATTGATTTCTGTTGACACTCAGAGTGTCGATGAGTTCAGAAGATGAAGCTGGCCTCAATGACGATATCAGGGGTTTCAAATCTGTCGACACTTAAAGTGTCGACAGAAATGTCGACACTTCATGTGTCGATTCGATCAGTTTAAACATTTTGAATTTAATACAAATCAGTCAACTAATTAAGTGTCGATGAAAGTCATTTCTATCGACACTGTGAGTGTCGAACCTATCAGTCGACTGATCAGGTGTCGATAGAAGTCATTTCTATCGACTGATTAGGTGTCGATAGAAGTCATTTCTATCGACTGATTAGGGAGAACACACAAATCTTGATTTTTAGAGGGGAGAGCACACAAGAGGGGGGTGCACCTAATTTGGAGGGGGGCAAATAGAGCCACCCATAACATTTTCCATTGATGCTCGAGATATATATATAGGGAAAATTACTAAAAAAGTCTCACAAAAGTTAGAAATATCCAAATCAATCACTTTTTAAAATTATACCTAAAAAGGTCTCATTTTAAAATTTTGGAAACACAAAATACTGATTTATTCTTATGTGATTAAATCTTTAATACATTCTATATCTCTTAACTTTGTTAAAATATTTCACCATCTTAATTTTATTAATATATTTCACACATTTTCATGTAGATCAATTTTTTAATTGTAAATTCTTTGTGATTAAGTGAATTTTATGAAATATGTATCAATATGATTTGAGTTATGATGAACTCCATTAAATGTTGATGTTTTTTTTTAAAAAATGGATATGTACTAATGATATTATAAAAATTTGTAAATAGTCAAAAAAATAAAAAATGTGAATAAATATTTAAAATACTAAAATATCATCTACTGCATTGGGGCACAACACAGATTATATATACATATTATGATTATACACAATGAAAAGTGATAAACAATATCATATAAGATATATATAAGAAACACACAATATAATATATAATAACAAAACCTAATTGATTTTTATAGAGATATTGTTGTTTTGTAGGGAAAATAGGTTTTTAGTGTGAAATAAAGAAGGATATTATATATTTAATTATATAAGGGCAGATTAGTCTTTTGTGTTTTCAAAACTGTGAAATGAGACTTTTTTATGTATAATTTTAAAAAATGACTGATTTTGGTATTTCAAACTCTTAGAAGATTTTTTTGGCCATTTATATACATTTATAAATGGTTTTATCAACCAAAATTAAGTGAAATGGTATAGTATAGATTACCTGGGGCCAATTTGCAAATGCGTTTTAGTGAGCTTTTATTTTGATAGAAATCCAACAAATCAAGCGTGTTTTAAATGGTTTTAAAAAATATTTAATTAACAATTTTGTTTCAAATTTTAATACAAAAAAATATAATTTTAAAAAAATGGGTATCAAATTTATTAATTTACTTTATATAAGTCACATTTTTCAAACAAATTTTAAAATGTATTATCAACAAAACGTATTAGTAAATATGTAATATTTTTTATTTTCTTAGATGCATATCTATGCAATTGATTAAAGTAATATTTTTATATTTATAAAAGTACATTACATGAAATATAAGCGTTAAAAAAACAAAAAAATACTGCGTGTGAAGTTGCAAGCAAGACCATTTTAAGAACATCTCTAAGGGGGTCGTTTTTTTTTCTCCTTCAACTAATTGGATGAGTGGGGGAGAAAAAACATATCCAAGTGGCTCATCAACACTCAACAAATCGGATGGAGGAGCTTGGAAGCCCAGCAAACTCTCAAATGTGAGGTCTACATGAAGAAAAAAAAATATTTTCCCTCTTATGATGGGTCCCACATAAATTAATTCATTAAAATTCAATATAATTAATATTTAATATACTCTTAAAAAATTTGACATTTAATATAATAATATTTTCTCTTGGTTGGTCTCCCATGCTCTCACATTAAATTTTAAATAAAATTAATTTAAATTTAAAAAATATTAATAAAATATTACTATATGAGCTATTTATGAATTATGGTTAGAGATGACATATTAATCAAAACTCCTTAACTATATATATATCATAGTCCACCCCACCAAATGAAGGAGGCAGTGCAACTGAAAATTGCTGACTCCCTGGCATTGAACATTTTGAATCCTCAATGAACCACCATCAATTTTACAAAACCAAGTTACAACCAAACAAAAACAGGGGGCAAAAAAATCATTTTTACACTTCCAGGTTGATTGTCTTCATTTTTTGTTTTTTGTGGTTGACGTGGTTGATCATTAATTAAACATGGCTGTTACAATATCTGAGGGGACCTGCCTCTAACTGAATGACGCAACAGTTGGGCACAAAAAAAAACACTGTTTTGTGATGGTGATGATCATGTGGTTACCTAGTGGATGCAGATGATTAAAGAAGTGGTTGTCTAGATTCCATATAATACATATATAATTTATAATCTAGGTTTTTTGGATTTTCAGAGTACGCTTGAATTGACAAATGACCTATCCATTCCCCTCTAATACTTTTATTAATAGATGATACGTGGCCTTAGCTTGTTTAACTTGTCAACAAATCCTACCTTTTGGACTTGTTTCAAAAGACTCCTAATTAGTGTCATTACCATGTATGATGATGTTAGGCGGCCCATCTTTGACTCCAACGAATCAGGTCATGCAAGGAGTGGAATTAAGTTCAAGGTAATTTAATAAGTCTACCTTTGTCAGAGTCCACTCTCCTAATATATAATATAATTCTATAATATCGCTTTACTCGGTTCTGGGATATATGGCAATTATTGCAATTTCAGTTTAATTGTATTTTTTTAATCTGTCATTATTATTTAACTTATTCTTTGTCATCTTGAATTTGAATATTATTTATTTTAAAAAAATTTAAAATAAAAAATGCCCAAAATTCTGTAAAAAAATATGTCATCATTATTTTCGTTTGTGATTTTTGGGTCGTATAAGAAATGCATATGTTATTTCAACTCCCCTCAAAATTACTATAAGACTGATAATTCATCGGAGAATAGTAATCAGAATTAATATTTATCTTAACTAAGCATGTTTTCTTTATCATCTTATTCGACCCTTCTTCCTTACTCCAAATGGGGGTTTAGTTTTAGATATTACGTTTTCTGTTTGATAACTGGTTAAGATTCTTCTTAGCTAAATAAGTATTGTAATACCCATAAACTTAATCTACTTTTATCTATAGAAACTTAATATGTTAATATAGTTACATAAATCACTTTTTATTATATGGTATTTGATTTTAAATAACAATTTTAACTAAAGTCAAATGTGTAGTAATATAAAAAAGAAGAGGATGATTGATTTTTTTTATTAATATTTTATTTAAGGTTATTCAGTAGCATAAAAACATAAAAAATGAGATAACCTCTAATTCATATCTCCAAGATTGAGTACTTAAACGACCATTTGAGAATCAACTTTTTTTTCTTTTTTATAACAATTATATTATAATCATATGGTATTATATATAGTATTATAATTTTCAATTTTGTACCTATATTACCATTATAACATAATTAATATTATTTTTATGAAATGGTAGGCAGGCTTGATTCATCATGACATAAATATTAATTAACAATACCACAATATATAACCTAAAAAAACAAAAAAACAAAAATACTATATCATTTAATTAAATACATGAAATAAGTATACTGCCCTGGTTGTTCTCCACCCAACTCATTTTATTATCTTTTTCTTAAACAATTGCCTCACAGGCTCACAGCCGAGCCTAACACATCATATCACTTACAAAAATGCATGGCTAACCTAGATGATCTGTCACAAGTGGGCCACAAAACAGAGGTTAGAGAACAAACTGAATGGTCATCATCATCCATAATAGAAAAATCACAGAAATGTAACCCCCACAACCTCTCTTGACATCCCACCAAAAAAAAAAAAAACTATAAAAGACAAGCCAATCTATCTATCTAAAATGTTTTTATAGTAACGGATTTATATAAATTGGACGAGCATGGGAGATTAATAGATTAGAATTAGATCCTCACAAATTTTTTTTTTAAGTCATCTTTGTTTAATAGTTTGAGCACTATTTGAGGAGAAGCTCGACAAATCGAATATTGGGGGGGGGGGGGGGGGGGGGGGCTAGTGGGTTGTGGAGAACCCAAATGCCATAGATTGGTTCTTACAACGTACACTTTATTTAATGCACTTATAATAAACTATCACCAACAAGTGATACTAAACTCCCACCCAAAAAAAAGATACAAAACTAAACAAGCAGATTTGGATCACATACAACATTGTTTTGATGCCTATATATATATAGAGTCGTGATATTATACGGTCGTGCGGTCGTGCGGTCGCGATTCACGGGCCGTCGATCACGGGTCCATCGCATCGGACGGTCGGATGCGATTCACGTCGACCGTTGGATGCGATGGACCCGCGATCGGACGACGCACGTCGAATCCGCGCGACCGCACCGACCGCATATTATCGAAAATCTATATATATATATATATATATATGCCGACGATTAGGTGCGGTGTGCGGTCGATGCGGTGCGCGACGTGGGCCGTCCGATCGCGGGTCCATCGCATCCAACGGTCGACGTGAATCGCACCCGACCGTCCGATGCGATGGACCCGTGATCGACGGCCCGTGATCGCGCACCGCACCGACCGCACACCGCACGTAATCGGTTCCCATATATATATATATATATATATATATATATATATATATATATATATATATATATATATATATATATAGGGAGCCGATTAGGTGCGGTTTACGGTCGGTGCGGTGCGCGATCACGGGCCGTCGATCACGGGTCCATCGCATCGGACGGTCGGGTGCGATTCACGTCGACCGTTGGATGCGATGGACCCGCGATCGAACGGCCCACGTCGTAAACCGCACCGACTGCACACCGCACGTAATCGCGACCATATATATATATATATATATATATATATATAGTTTATTTATAATAGTAAGAGGCCTATTTGGATGCACAGAAATGCATGTCAATATTTTGCCCTAAGTAGAGACACGGTGAAGAATCAGAATCTTTGATCATTGGAAGATAAAAGAGACACATGGAGGTGATGACTAATAAAGTTATAATTGATTAGTGTGATCTTTCTGTCATGTAAGTGATGGACCCCAATTGCAAGGCTGGCTGAGGGGGGGGGGGGGGGGGGGGGTGTTTATGTGGAGGTCATGGTTATGGGGAAGGAATTCCCACCAAAAGAATTTAATGGGTCACTGTGGGTGGGATGCAAAGATAGTCATTGTATTTGTGGCTACAATCTTGTCAACCAAGTTGGGTGTGCGGTACCTTGGAACAAGTTGACATCATAATAATAATAATAATAAAATAAATGTTATGCCTAGTGTTTTTATTAACTCACTTTCTTGATTAAGGTGGGCTTGCCTGACTCTTATTTTTGTCTTAAAATATGGGAAAGATTCAAGAGAAAGAAGTCGAATAGATGGTGAAATACGTTTTTTTAATTAAAAAAAATACATGTGTATAACTTATATAAATTGCAAGCCTATATTTTAAAGTTGTTGTAATAGAGTAAATACTGACATAATGAAAAATATTCGGATTGAGAAATTTTATATATTGCATTAGTGATTTGGTGTGTGCGGATGATCATAAAAAGGGGTTGTATATATCCGTGCCCATGTATAAATATATGATATTTGGACAATAATCAAGTTTATTAAAACAAAATTGTTGACATATGCCTTCTTTCTCAATTCCATGACAATGAAAGAAATAGATTTATTTTATCCAATAAGTTCTAAAATAAAATAACTAATTTGGTGACCTAAATTAATGTGAATCAATAAATAAAATGATTATATAATTCCCTTGTGACATGGTGATATGCCTTTTCACTTGTATAAAATCAATTGAAGTAACAAAATTGATTAAATTATTAATCATTCAGATAACCCCTAAAATATCATACAAGCAGAGCTTACAACTATGAGAATATAAAATCATGGGTTTGAGTCCCATTGATTATTCATCTAACAAAAAAAGGCATACAAACTAGATGTCTATCTCCGTGTATGCAGAAGAACACAAGTAGGCCAGGAGAATGTTTTGGGAATCGAAAGAAATAAAAGAATAACAAATTAAAACCTCTAAAGAGAAAAATTAAAAATATGGATCGATTTTATCAAAAAAGCATGGACGAATGCACTGTGTTCAAAATTGTGCTTTAAAACATCTATGATTTATTCACTTTGTGCTTTAAAACTAAAAAATATGGATTGACAATAAACAAGATCCACTGATTATTTGATAATTCAATGTTTTTTTCCTCACTCTGCCCGAGTGTTTATTGATGAATGCTAGTGAATGCAGAAAGACGAAATGTGTGGTGTTTGGGTTGAAAATTTTCATCAGTCTTGGACTTAGGTTGGATAACCTGAACTTTAGACAATTGTAGTTTCAGTTCTTATGGAGTAAATTAAAATAGGCGGACCAGAATTACGGAAAATATTATAGATCACAAGCAAAACACCTGAAATGTCAACCACACTGAATATTTTTTAACAATTAAATAAGATTACAAACAATCTTATATATAATGTAGTGTGTAGTGTGTATTCTTATTTTTGCTATTTCTTCTAACAATGTACATTTCGTTAAATAAAAATCTGTAATATTTTTTTTTTTTTGGATTTTTGACATAAAGAGTACATAATTTATTGACTAATAATATAACAACATATTCCTTGATAATATTCATATAAATATATGACTATATTTTTCACTGTATCAACAAGCTTGGGCTTGCTCAACAATAATCCAATGAGAATTGCCCCGGCCCACTAACTCAAATGGGCTCTTTAGTTCTACCCAATTCCTCGTCGGATCAAGAACGCATGGTGAAAGCAAATAAATCAG
The DNA here is from genome assembly GCA_030737845.1 of Acorus calamus. Taxonomy (NCBI): domain Eukaryota; kingdom Viridiplantae; phylum Streptophyta; class Magnoliopsida; order Acorales; family Acoraceae; genus Acorus; species Acorus calamus. The sequence goes on along the minus strand of CM060860.1, from coordinate 37,545,618 downwards.
AAGATTCGTTGATACATGGGTGCGTTTGGTTGCGCGATTGCGCAGCGTTTGCGATTGTAGAAAGTTACGTTTATAATCGTGCAACCAAACAGGTTTGCGATCGCAGTTTTAAACCTAGCGATTGCAGACAAATAGTGTCCAAAAGCTGCGATTTCAGAAAGCCGAGAAAGTGAGCTTCCTGGAGAATCAGTTTTGCAATCGCAGATTCCTGCAGAATCAATTTTGCAATCGTGCAATCAAACGCATCCTAAGTACATTTTGCAACCCTGGCTGTAGCCCCCATACACCATGATAGAGTAAGACTAATATAGTATATGAATTTTTTTTTATTCAAACAAAAAATATATATTATTATATTTTACTGTATACTTCATTTATATTACAATATGCATTTCAATAAAAATGTATATAATTTGTAAAATGAAAAGCAATGTGGACTACAAACGAGACTACATGCAGAACTATACATATTTTTCCAAATCAGAAAGATTCTTTTGCCCGTTTGCAGTCCAACCTATATACGTTTTATCTTTTTCTAAAATCTATAACTAATGAAATACACTCTTTTATAAATAAAAAAAATGTACGTACTCACAAACTGAATGTATATTATTTTTTTGTATCAGGTGATATCAAACATTGCGGAAGTCACTTGATGACAATAAACCAAGTTGCGAAATAGGCAGAGTATATCAACCCTCAAATCATATCCTAAATGACAATGGTATTCATGATTGGATATTTGGATTGAAAAGTGGGCATGATTTTCTTTATTCCGAATAAAGAGACATTTGTTAATGATTAAAAGAAAGGAATCACGACACTTGATCACGACAGACGTAGATGTTGAGCTCATCCACATTGGATTATCAGCCATGTGAATCAGTTAAAACGGCTACATCAAAGTTCCTGTTAAAACAAGTTTCGGTTTCAACACATCTTAATCAACTTAACATGTTATAATGTGAAATCAATTTCAGAAAACCTGGATGTTAGGCATACAAAAAAACACTAATTTGTGGATTTGCATTAAGTGGAACTATTTATCAACATGTCTATCAAAGGACAGTCGCTTTCACAAAGTGGTTGATCTTCCAAGTATTCTCTACTTGGGATGCATTGTATGGTATTGGATTCATATTCACTACGGTATTGGATTCATATTCACTACACACAATCTCTTCACCTATCAATTCAAGGGAGAGAGGGCTGTTCATCAGCATTACTGTACAATCTCTCACCAGTCACCAACTTGAAGAAAAAAAAAAGTTTGGCAATGGCAAAATATCAGAAACTTCACAAGGTGATACCAAGAAATGCTAAATGAATAAAACCCATATTGAATAAATTAGCAGTTTCATAAGATTATCGATTGGATTGTACATAAGAAATAAAAGAATACTGTCTTGGTCAATAAACAGGTGTACAATCAGTAATGGCATGGCAGAGGAGCCTACAGCATGTATGTTCAATTCTTTGATACCTTCTCCTTTGCTGCCATTTAGATTGACCACTAAGAAGACGCGCAGAATCCTCCAATCCTCAGAAGATGGGCACATAACTCCTCCATTTTGATAGGAGAATGTAAAACTGGGCAGTGGTTGGCTTGCCTTCATAAATGCCAGAACTTCAATCCTGTCATGTGCTGCTGAGTCGGAATCTGTTTCCCTTTTCCGCCTAACTCATGAAATGACATATAATCTGTCATCTTCTGAACTTTGAATTTCGGTCGGTGTGTATCACTATGAGACAAACTTTTCTCTGCTGATTGATTCTTTCTTCTCCTCCACAACACGGAAAGCATTTTTGGAATTTGACAACCCAGAAAGGCATTGGTGTGTAACCGCCCGTATCTGGATTGGATTTATCAGAAATGCGGCTTAAGAATACCGAAAGGATGCAACCAATAATTGATCAGTCATTGTGGCTGAATATATTCCTTGCTCTTGAATGAACAATTTCGGCTCACCCTGTTTCACAGGCACCTGTACAATTATAAAGCAGGGCAGTCATACCATCTAATATGCAGCGCTATAAGTTGCCCTCTTTTTCTCTAGTCAATCCAACATTACATTGATGGCGACAATTGGAGATCTCCCGTGAACATTTAGAAACGACTCCATGTATGCAAAGTAATGTGGAACCATTAAATAGTTCCCAGATTGATAATAAAAGCGGGAAGCGAGCTTCCTTATTGAACCTAAGGAACTTTTGCATTCGCTCTTGCCAGCCTTTCCTCTTCACTACGTGCATGGAGTTCCTCATACATTTGGAACGAACTGGCTGAGAACTGTTCCATGGCTTCAAATATCTTCTGCAAACCAGATTGCAGGCTACCCACATCAGCTGTGTGGCCCCGATGCAAAATTAGTCCAGTTGTTGAATTCCTCCCCTCTCCAGAAACCTGAACTGTCTTCTTGTTGTATGTATCAATTAATTTTTGCATTTTTTGCTCATCCCTCTCTGAGGATTTAAGCCTTCTTTCCATATCTTTATTAGCGAGCATCCCCATGCGCTGGTCGGTGTGATGCTGTTCCCAGAGTCTGTGAACTGTAGCGGCAAAAGCTTCCATAGCTTCCACAACTTCTTTCTCAGATATCCTATCTATTGATTGGGACCAGTAATTGAAAATAACAAACACAGGAGGAGCACCAATCCTACCAGGAGAAAATGGAGCAACCCCATCAGCTGTTTCTTCGGGTTCATAATAAATGCATTTCAAGAGCCAACCGTTCAATGCTTTAACAAAGCCCTTCTGGGCATTATACCAAGCAGAGAAGTTTAGAATCCAATCCAGAAGCTCCTTAAAAAGCTGCATTGTATTTTTCATGTGTTCATCACTAAGCCTTCCACCAGATGCAATGGCATCAAGATTTCTAGCTTCAGTGATTGCATGGCATTGACTTCGGTGGCATTCAAGCATGAATCTATACATTTTTAGCAACCTGTAAGACAAAAGGTCAAGGTTAACATGGCTGATCTGATGGAAAATACAAGCATCAAAACAAATTCAAATGTCTATGAAAACAGGAATCCAAATGGTCAAGATGATAAAAGATGACTCAGTTTTTGCAGAAAATATATAGGTATAAATATGCAAACAATTCTGTAAAACAATCTACTATCTTAATCATCATCTATTTAATGTTCAAGCCATGAGCACCCACGGTAGCACTTTCTAATAATGTGAGATTGCAGATGAATAATTATGTTTCACATTAAACATTGGATCAGATTGTCAAAAACAATCATTAAGTATTGGATCAGATTGTCAGAAACAATCAATTTCAAAAAACCTAGTCCACACATGCACGTGCTGACAATGAAATAAATTATAACAGAGAACTCAGATCCAAAAAATTTCAGATAGAGTTGAGAGCATCAAATTGAATGAACATTTACAACAGTTTATGTGGTAAATTGTCACACCTTCATTAAAATGTTAACATTCACATGGGTCACATGCAAGACTACTTTGCGTGAGTTTATTGCAGCATTGAATAAAATCTGACATTTGCAGATAATTAGGGGTGCATGAATTGAAGTTTAAAAAAGGCTTACTTGCTCTAATACATAAAAGTAAATTTGACCAAATGACAAAGATATATAATCAATTAGAATGGTAAAACTAATGCTGCTTAAAAACCACAAAAAGTCATGCCGCTGAATATATGTTGAGCCAATAAGGGAAGAATTTCTCTTCACTCCTAAATTTGTTAAAGTATTAGCGGCAATTTCAGAAGGTAATATTTATTTAAGATACCATGAGATATGTAGAGATATCTTATGTTCACACTTCCACTTCCCTTATGACCATATGCACACACAAACTTTTCCTTCCAAGGACTTCTTGTTTTATTACTTAGCCCATCCATTAAGAAGGTGTTCAAGTTTCATAGTCAATGAAAATAAAAGATTTCCATACCCTTGGATCAATTCATAAGTCTGTGGCCACAATTCCTCATCCCGCAACTTGCTTATCTTACTCGATATGGAGTCAACAACCTGAATAGCAATTCTTATTTTAGTAGATAGTTTTCTGACAAAAGTTTGTGCAGCATCAACTTTCTCAGGTTCTGCACCCCTTTCATCCAAGCGTTTCAGTCTCCTGCGCTTTCTATCATGTATTATCTGCATCTTTTCCTCAGCCTGCAAAAGGAAACCCATTAAAATCAGCACACCTCATGGAGATTAGGAAGAGGTATAAAGAAACACACCTTTTTGAGTTATGCCAATGATATAACCCTTCTTGATACAGAAAGAAATATTACAAAGACAAGTTAAAAAAACTGTCAAGAAACATGGATGAATACTTAACCCCAAAAAAAGAGAGAGAAAGAAACATAGAGAAGAGTGACAAAGTAAACCAGAATGATATTTTAAAAGACAACAGCAGCATTCAGCTTCTATTTTTAATGTATGACCAATAGCATAAACAATGTAGCATTATCTAAGAGTGCATACAGTTAGGAAGCAACATCCGGAACAATTCCTGGCTGGCAGCATGAGAATGCTGCAAATGAGTAGCATGATGTTTTCAGGAGTAAATTGAGTGGTGTGATTATAAGATCAAATTGCATTCAAACATGCCTACAATGAGACCTTATAAAAGGTTTGAGTACAGTCATATTTAAGAAAGCATAGAAGCCTCCATGTCAATAGAAAATAGAGTAAGGAGGAGGAATAAAGTGCAGAAAAGGAGGGCAGGCTTTAGGATGAATAACTGAGGTAGTTCAAGGGTTATACAAATTTTTGTCCCTGTACTAATATCTGGAGAAAAGCAGAACAGCACGGCTTATTTGAATTTAGTGAGTAAAAATCACTCGCAATTTTCAACTGAGTCAGTTTGGGCATGCTCAGTGAAAATTTGGCACAATCCTTATAAGCAGTAGGAATGATGAAGCATCAGATGATTTAAGAAAACCAGGATCTGAACTAAATAGATTTCTGCAGATAAAAAGGATATAACACATAATGCAGTAACAGATATCAAACAATACAAGTTGAATCTAGGCCACCACATTTCATATAGCTGACTCAAATCCCCTGTAATTAACAATTTCGATAACAATAACAGTGAAGATGATGGACATATCAAGTTTGGTTTCTGTTTTGGGAAACAAAAACTATTCAAAGTTGAACCATAACAACATTGTGTAAGTCCATAGTCAGTGTTACGTCACTGATGATCTTTTCTCGTATTGATCTATCACAAATGATCATAACTTCACAAGCCAGACTGATGGCTCCCCATGTATTATAGCTCATGCAAACAACTAGTAACCGTTTTCCCTCTATTTTAGAACAAACTCTCCGGACAAGTCAACAACAAACCCATTTCTCATTTTCCAGAAATTCAATGTTGAGGTAATAGGCCATCACTTATAGTGGACCCTCATATACAGGGGCGGAGCCAAGGGGGAGTGGACTGGGCCCAGGCCCCCCAAGGCCCAAGCCTGCAAGCCATATAAACCTTTAGTCATAAGGTTTTCAATGGAAATAAATAGTTGAAAGGGTTATTGCATATAAACCCTTTAAAAAACCTTATATCATTAAATACCATCAATTAAATTCTATTCCTATTGATACCCTCAAAGGGATTTAATTTTGCATCAAAACCCTTTTGAGAAGTATTATTGCACAATATAATTTATTTTAATATATTATTTTGCATCAAATCATACTTGCAATGAGTGAGCATGAAATTGAAAAATATTAAGTGTAGTTCCATTTGCGTATGCATACATTTGATTTTTTTAAGTGGATACTCATATGATAACTATTAATCCTCTATTATGAAAATAAAGTACATGCTCATACAAAATAAATGCATATATTTTATTTACGTTTTATGTAATAGTGTATACCGAGATAATTGAATATATACTGCATTAACCAATTTTATATACTGTATTAAATGCGGCAAATGAAAATAGGGTTACAAAATAGACTAAGTGTATTAGTGTCCATTGACATTTGGAGTCGTTGGACCTTTTTTTTTTAATTGTGAAAAGTTTTATTTTCATGGGAATATCGGTATTTGATTTTGAGGTATTGAACAATTAATGATTTCAATGATGTAACTATTTTTTGTTTATTTTGATTTTTCATTATTTCTCTATTGAGTCTTTCATATTATTTGGAAGTTAAGACTGAAAATATTTTTATAAAATATAACCCTACAAAATATTCATATATGTTTTGTGATCAATTATTTTATTCATATTCAATTTTAAATTTTTAAAGATTTATTTTTTCCCTTTTTTTCAAGAGCAATGAGATTTCAATATATTTTTTTTCCTATATCTTCTATAAATTGTTATAGATCACAAAATATAGAAAGAAAAAAAACTTTTGATATGAATTAATTGTCATTACTTCAAGGAATCAATCATTATCTAATTGTTTTAATTTTATCTTAAATTCTTATATATCTAGAATCATTTTTATTATCTTACTCATTCTCTTTTGTTTTTTTGGCCCCCCCTTAATGTAATTTCTGGCTCTGCCTCAGCTCATATAGTATGATGCTGGGAGATTGACCTAAGCTTTGGCAATTTGTTGCACAAAGTGACTGCTTTAGGAGTCAGGACTCGAACACAGGACATCGTTATGTTAGCCTAAGCAGTTAACCACTACTCCAAGCAATGATCCCTCTTCAATACCCAGGTAATAAGGACAGGAAAAAAAAAAGCAAAATCTGTCACAACTATGCAAAGGCATACCTTCACTTCCTCATAAAGCTTTTTCTCCCAAATGTACAACTTCTGCAGTGTCGATGACAGATTTCCAGACCTCATCGCCTTATCTTCATCCAAGTCCAAGAATGACAATTCTTCGTTTTTAGAAGCAGATGATTGGGGCGAGACCAGCATGACAGGTGGAACAATTACATTCAACATCTTGGAAGATACCACTGCTCGTTCAACCAAAAAAATAAATCACAAAAAGATCCACCTTTGACTTCATCGAGACACCATTTGAATGGTAAAAAAATCAATAAAAATTGGATTTTTTGCGTTACCTTCATATTTTCGACGGTGGTATGGATGCTTCCCCACCTCGAGCATCTTTGAAACCTCATTGACCGTATCGGACGCCCTCTCAAAGTGGACCTTGACCTCCGCAACGGCCTCAAGAGGGTCTCGGGACCAGGACGGGCGACAAAAGCCGCCACATTGCCGCCTCCCGACCTCCTCTCCTCGCCCATGACCACATCCTTGTCCGTCGTCACCTCTGCTTCAGGAACCTCGCTCACACCCTCCCCCGACGTGCTCGGCTTCGCCTCTTCCACATCCTTCCCGTTCTCACTCTCATCCAAACCCTTCGATTTCATGTGAACAGCCGCCTCATCAGGGACCGGCTTCTTATCTCCATAAGCTTCCTTCACGACCTCCTCTTCCTCCTCCAAATCAGGTATCCCCTCTTCCTCTCTCAAATCCTTTGAGTCCCGGCTTGGCGTGTAAGTCCGGTAATAGCTGTCAAACGCCTCGAACGGGTTCAGGAAATCCCAGGTGTTCGCCCTGGGCGGTGAAGGTGGTGGCGGAGGCGCCTCCTTCACCGGCGACCCACCACCTCCGCCCACCATCATCGGCGTCGGAGCAGGAGGGTACGAAGAGCCGCCACCGTACATGGGCGGCGGCGACCCGAAGAATCCATTGATTCCGGAGGCATAGCTCGGGTAAGGGTAGGGGTAAGGGGGGTAAAAGCTAGGGTTTTGTTCACCATAACCATAAAAACCCGAAGATGGCTCCCCAAATCTGACATTTTCAGGGCTCTTCGGCGGCTGGACTTCGTAAGAAACGGAAGGGACGGCGGCGCGGTTTTTCATGAAATTCATATTGAAATGGTTCTGGTGCTGGTGCTCCTGCTCCCCTCCATGGAGGGAGGACATGTGGATCGAGCCGTCCTCGTCGGAATCCGAGTCGGACCCGAAATGCAGGTGGGACCCGGAGTTGGAATGGGAGTGTCCGGCGTCTGCGGCGAAGGCGACGGCGGGGGGAGGGGCGGCGGCGGCGGCGGCGGAGGAGGGGAGATCTGCGGGGGGATCACCCTTGCGGAAAGGGGGGAGGTGGAGGAGGGGTGAAGGGGGGGCATCGGAGGAGGAGAGGAGAAGAAGAGGTGAAAGGAGAGGGCGAGGGAGCGGAGGGAGTGGAGGTAGGCGAGGTGGGCGTCGGCGAGGGCGAAGCGGTGATCGATGGCCTCGTGGAGGAGCTCGAAGCGGGCCTTGCAGAGGGCCACCGCCTCAAGGTCATCCAGCTTGGATCCCGCACAACCCATTGAAAAAGATGGGATCTTTTTGTGTTTTTTTTTAGGGAGAGATCATGAGAGAAGGAGGAGATCTAGGGTTTGGGTTTGGGTGGGTTTTTTTGGGGTTGGGTGAAACGATAGGGGGGGAGAAGGGAATCTTTAGCTTTGTGAGGGGTGACAGCGGGGATGAAATCGTCGGGTTGTTGCAGAGAGAGAGAGAGAGAGAGAACAGTGTGAGCATGTGTTGTGGTGTTGTTTTCGTTGAGCCTGTTTTTTTTTTTTTTGGTTGGGGGGGGGGGGGGGGAGGGAATAAATTTGGTGTCTTTGAAAGTTATTTCGGTTTTCAGAGAGAGAGAGAGAGAGAGGAGAGAGAGAGAGGTTGGTCTGGTGAACTCGGAACCCTGTTTGGTTGGGGGTTTACTTTTGGAATGATGAGAGAAAGATGGTTCAATGGGTTTTATGAGAAGGTCCCTGTATTTTTATTTTTTAGGAAAACTTCAAATAAACCCCCTGTAAAATGTCCTAAATCCATATAACCCCTTGACGTTTCTTGAAGTCCATATAACATCTTGAAAACGTTTATGTAAATCCAAATAACTTTATGAGTTAAACTTTTATTGATAGATAAGGAACATTATGCGAATCTTCTGTTTGATTAATCCTGACTGAAAACACAGTATTTCAAAACTCCCTACAATTGTTTAAATGTTAAAATTTCTTCGTAAATAGCGATTTTACCTCTCTCAATAAATTATAAAACTCTATCTAAATAAGTAAAATTGTCATTTACAAAGAATTTTTCACATTTTTAACACATTGCAGATAATTTTTAGTATAATGTGCTTTTAGTTAAAGTTAACTAAAAATAATTTACGCAGAATATTCATCATCTATCACTAAAAATTTAACTTAGGGGGCTGTTTGGATTTATATAGGTGTTTTTACGGGGTTACATTGACTTTGAAAAAAATCGGGGGGGTTATATGAATTTCGGGTAGTATACTGAAGGTTATATGGATTTTTTCCTTATTTTTTAGTTTTTACCCATTATTTTTTAGTTTTTGTGCCCCTGGTAAATGTACTGATGTACATTTGTACATGCACCTTTTATGGCGTTATACGTTCCAATGTTCCTTATTCCATGTAGTCTACCCCGTTTGGAACAGAATGTTTATTCTAGGATATTTATTTATCCGAGTATAAGTGAGTATAAATAAGGATAAAGTGATTTTGTGTTTGGTTGTGATTTGAATTATTTTTGTTGGGAATCGTAAGAATAAATGTTTTGTTGTTTGTGTAAAATGTGAATAAAGTATGGATAAGAATTTATAAAAGGTAAAAAAGTAATGATAGTTGATTTGACATGATTTATAAGAGGTGGTGACTTTTTGACAGTGGGCCCACATTTTGGGTGGAATAACTAGGATAACTTTTATTCTAGGGATTGATTGGAATCCATATACCACTTATACCAGTTATTCTAGCACATTTTATCCAGGGTTATCTGGACTTTCCAAACGGGGCTCAAATTTTATCCGGGGTTATCCGGATATCCGAGGCTTATCCGGCATCCAAACGGGGGCTTAATGTCTTATTTTGTGGCCATGGCTTTTTTCACATTTTGCTTGGGTAAGGGCAAAGGAATATCACTTTAATTGTTGGTTGTAAGAATATAAGAATATAATTATATCAAAATAAAAAATAAATTAATATTGATATTTTATTTTCTTCTTGGATCAAAGTATTCCAGCTAATTTTTTTTGCAATTATAAGGTGATTCATATGTCATTAACTTTTATAAATCAGAAAGTCCATGTATTTTTGTTACATTTTTATGAATCATTAATCACATGTTATTTTTATTTTATTCATGTCTTATTCTTGATCAATTAAATAACAAAAAATTAAATTATTATTATTTTTTCAACAAGAATCAATGAAAACACAATTATTTAAAAAGTCACTTATTCAACTTGTATAAATATCTCTATTGGAATAGTTACCTATACGATAATAATTTATTTTTCTATTTAAACATGAGCTTAGTCTAATATATATTAAATTAGGATATATATATATATATAGGGAATCGATTAGGTGCGGCGAACGGCCGGTGTGACAGCGATCACGGGTTCATCGCATCGGACGGTCGGGTGCGATTCACGTCGACCGTTGGATGTGATGGACCCGTAATCGGACGGCCCATGTCGCGGCCGTATTTATATAAAGTTAAACAGTATATGCATTTAATTCATTTTAATATATATTTATTTATATAAATATGCAACTTTGATAAGTATACATTTAAAAAAAAAATCAAAATCATGTTTTAGACTAAAAAGATTATAAAATTGATTGTTAAGATTTAAGACTATGATTTTTATTTATTTTTTGAACTTTTCAGATCTCCTTTTCCTTTGCTAGTTAATACTGAGGATGTTAATTTAAAGGAAAGATTACACCATGATCATGTGAGAATCTAACTTTAAATACCGTTTCTAATCTAAAAAACATAAAAGAAGTATGACAACATCATATCAGAAAAAAAAACTCATAAATCATTATCAAGCGTTACGGGACATATGCAAGCACAGGATTCACCACAAAAAAAAAATCACTCATGACAAGAACCAAGACATGGGGATTAATTCGATGTGATGGTTTATGCTCCTTGTGCTACTGTATATAATAAATATTACGCACTTGATGTTACGTCTATTTATTTAATTTATTAGGGATACTTTCATAACTTTTTAAGGACTTGAACAGCTATTTTTTCATGAGATTAACTATCTGAACTTCTGTTAGTCGTCTAACGGAGGGTCTAAATGCAATTGTTGTTTGATTTTTTATATAATGGCCATTTACATGTATATGTCTCAATCTTGGAAAAGTTCACAGGTCATAAACTATGACGACGGCCTGAGGTTTTACAATTCAAAATCAATCAACCTCTTGTGCGTCACACGTGTTTCGCTAACTTATTTATTCATATATTATCACCATGTAACGCAATTAAATATAAATTGAAAAAATCCATATATATAAATTGAAAAATCCATATAACCCTGTAAACTATCTTAAATCCATATAACTCTCTAACTTTTTCTAAAGTTCATATGATTTCTAAAAACACAAATTTAAAATTTAAATAACCATTTGAGTTAAATTCTTGTTGATACATGGAGAATATTTTATTTGGTTAATCTGATGAAAAACATAATATACCAAAAAACTCCTATAATGTGTTAAAATGTAGAAAATTCTCTATAAATGACTATTTTACCCTATCTAAATATGATTTTATAATCTTTTCAGATGGATGAAATCGTTATTTATAGAGAGTTTTTTCACATTTTTAACACAATGTAGAAGATTTTTGATATATTGTGTTTTCAATCAAGGTTAATCAGATAAAATATTCGCAAAATGTTTCTCATCCATCGGCATAAATTTAACTCAAGGGGGAATTTAAATTTACATAAATGTTTTTAGGGGGTTGTATGAATTTCAGGAAAAGTCAAGGGGTTGTAATGGTATCGAGCATTATAGAGGGGGGGGGGGTTGTATTTGAAATTTTCCATATATAATTACATAACAAGAAGAGGGGGGTCCATCGACGTGTATATATGAAAAAGCGGGCTATGAAAATCATGTTCAACTGTATTTCTCTGTTGATTTTTATATCAATTTGAATTTGCTTACCTAAAACATTTTTGTTCTTTATTTAATGAGAATTATTTCACATATTTTTGTGGACATAGGTCATGTGCCTAGTCAGTGGTAAACAAACCGATTTTTTATAGGGTCCCGTGTCATAAGCGAACATTTTTTGCATAGTATCCTTCATATCCCAATAATTTATTAGTTATAAAATTAAGAAACCATATAAGTCTTTCATGGATTTCATTAACATGTGATACTCCGTATTAAAATTAACAAGTTGTAGGTTGAAAGGCGGTTATATTAGATTCTATGTATCACATTCTAATCAATGGTCTTAAAAGAAGTGTAGTGTCAAAATTGGCTATCTATTCTGGCATTTTCAACACTATATATATTGTTCGCAATTGGTGGATGTGAAATATAATTTGAATTGGGGGGTCACACGTCCACGTAGTGGTGGGCGGTAATTTTAGTACAGGTTGAAATAATGCCAAGAAATATGCATGTCAACTGGATATATATATATATATATCGAAGCGGTCATTTATGATTATTATGTCATGGTGGAATTACTAAAGCATTTGTAGAATGTTATTGAATAAAAAAGAGACAGCATTGTTGAACCAAAAAAAAATTGCTTTGTCAATTGTCATCGTGAAAAATGACATTTGCATGCGCGGATTACCTTCTTCACAGGGAAAAGTATTTCATTTTTTGTTATATCTAGAGAAATTATACTGGGTCTTTGACTTTGTGGTGCAAGAAAATGATGTTACACAGTGTTCTTATATGCAATTTCATGTATATTATTATTATTTAGTAATGTGTATATTTTATTGAATAATTTTTTTTATACGTAAAAATTGATATATGAAATATTTCATTGGAGTTTAGACAAATGAATGTCCATGAAAATATACATTTTCAGTTGTCCCAAAATTCTAAAATTAATAAGATGATATTTTACCAATAGGATCGATGAAGTTGAAAATTTTGGATTGTTGAGTGTTTTTTAGGGCGCGTTCTGGAAATAGTCAAGGTTCAAACGTCCATTTGAAAAGCATTCTTTTGGGAGAAATTTTATTTTTAGGATTTAAGTGATAAAGACACGCAACTGGAAGCATGTTTGAATCCGAGTTTACATTTTTGTGATTTTTTTATTATAAAATCCTAGCAAACGTGTATCTAAACATGTTATCAGTCAGCTGATTAAAATAGTCTGTATTCATGTTAAGAATGTTTTCACTACTAGAAATGTTATCTATTGTGGTGGTTTAAAACCATCCCCATAACTTTAAAACTGCCGCTATATCTATTTCCGACAGTTAGAAATCCGCCTGTGTTTTCGGGGTCGTATTAAGTTTGTGGAGGCGGTCTTGTAATTATTAGCAACGGTTGATGTTGCGATGGTTCTCCCAACCGCGGCTATATGTATCTTCCCATTAAATGTTGATCTTCTGCCTTGGGACGTTTTTGTCAACCGCGGCGATAGATAATTCCTATGAAAACTAGCCTACTATTTTTGTGCGAGATTTTTAGTTTTTGCTATAATTTTGCAATAGCCATTAAATGTTATTCACCTTAACCTACCACCATTCATCAATTTAAATCAATACAACAAAAATTAATTTAGATAATATTTTATTATTAAAAAACACAATTGAATAAGAAAAGACTTCATAGATTAGATTAAACCAAATCCAAGTCTTATAAACAAAGAAACTTAAAGGATTGTATCATGCAAAAAAGAAAATAAAATGATTGTATCTTACTGTACAAATTAAAAATTTAAACATCTATTGTCGATCAAAACATGAAAATAAATCAGTTAGGCACTGGAACTGAGAAAGGTGATTAATTTGTTCTTGCATTTGTTTCATCTTCTCTTCCATTTGTTGATCTTATTCCTGCATTTGTTATCTTCTTTCTAACATTTGTTGTGCATACTCCTCATTTATTTGTCAAATTTGTTGTGTATGAGCGCGCCCATGTCCTTGTTCTCTCTCCCTTGCAATATACTATTTTGGTGTAACTCCACCATCTAATCCACGAACCCTCCCATTATGTTCTGCTCCAATCTCTGCAGAAAGTATAAATTAAAAATCAATTAAAAGAAATTACAAATACGAGAGTAACAACTATAAATTAATTATATGCACTGAGTCATAATATGACAGAATACAAATAGGATACACCAAAACATATAATATATTTTCACTGTTTATATTCTAAATCTATATATGCATCTAAAATTCCACCCAAAAAAAAATCCATGCATTCGACTTCCACAAAAAAAAAATATATGCATTTGAAAATTTATTTAATATCCTTGTATTGATGTTAATCATTTTTTTATATTTATATATAGAAAAATAGTACATAAATCTGATAGGTTTGTTTCTCTTTTTTTAATTCTTTTTTACATGATTAATTGAAAATCGCCTACCATAAAATTGGTGTGGCCCACAGAAGACCAAACATTAACAGGCAAATGAAAATTATACATAACAGCAACAATAAACATTCAAAAATTGAATCTTTACCCTTACTTTATCATCATCCCCTATTTTAAAAATACAAAGGCATTTCTATTAAGGACCTTAAAAACAAATTCACATATAATGTGTTAAAAATGTCATCAACACAAAAATTGATTGGAATCCTAAGTTTTCAAATACAAAAAACAAAAAATGTAAAAAAGAAAGAATAAGATGATCCTTACTAAATGAAAGATACGGATTTAACGACCATGGAAGAGGAGAAGAATCGGCAAAGAGGAGAGGAGCCCCGTGAAGAAGACAAATTTTCTGGAGATTGCACACAATATAATCGGTTAGATGCCATGAATATATTAAAAAAAAAAGAGGTGGTACAGGAATAGATTGGCCAAGGGAAAAGATGTGATAATATCACCTTATTTTTCTTTTTCACAAGATTTTTTTGGTGGGGATGGTGTAGGAAGAAAGGATGTGTTATTTTTGTTTTAGCTAACCCTATAAAGATGGGGGATTTTTAGGGTTATAATTTTGTTATTAACCGTTGATTACAATTAGTGAGGTCTTGATTTTGACAAGTGTCACCATTTTGTATGATGGATTTATGAAACGCGCCAATTAAAAAAACCAATGGCGCCATTTATTTGCCACAATTGCTAACTTTATTTACTATGGTTTCTAAATGTAGCGATAACATATATGAAGGTGGTTTCTAAAATCCTTTATAACATAAACAAATTTAGGGTGTTTTTTTGGCTCCAACATTCCCTCCTAAAATTTTGTTACATTTTTCAAATTCCCTCCTAAAATTTTGTTGCATTTTCCAAAATGTCACAGTAATATATATGGGGGTGATTTTTTGAAAACCACAGCAATATGTTAGCCATAAAATTGTCACCCACAATTAAAGAGCCGTTTTGATGGAAACCGATGGAAAAAGATATATATAGTGGTGTTTATGAAAAAACGCAGCAATTAAAAACGTCCCTATAACACCATTTTCTTGTAGTGTTTACAAAACTACAAGTTAATCACCCTTGAAGGCTTCTATCTTTAACATGCATGGCAACAGACAAGCTTATTATCTAAAAAAGCCCTTGCATAAAACAGTGAGAGTTGATGAACCAGATATCATTTTTTTCCCCAATGCTATACAGGGCAACAAATATATTTTCCTTTCATTGTATCATAACCATTTATGTCAAATGTTTCAATATTAGCATGATCTTTTCTGAATCTCATATGAAGTGCAGAGCCCACTTATATATGGAAACAGCTTTCGAACAGTCATCTTTCTTTTCATTTCTCCACCTTTTGAGAAAGTTTTTTTCACTGTTGTTATGATGTGTGATGCATCAAAGTTTTTATTTATTTATAATTAATGGTGGATCAGGTTGAAACTTAATCCTACATCAGAAGAATCATATCCTAGGCATACAATATAAAGGAAGCTAATATTTTCATGCTGACCTGAGTTTTGTTGGGGTGGGTGAATGGTTTTTCAAACAAGGCAGACAAGTCATAAAAACACAAAAAATGTGCAAATTATAGCAAGATTTGGTTGAAGACAGAGATTTCTTCTGTACCCAAAACTGATGTTCCTTTACAAATCCTTCTTTGTTCTTTCAATGAAAAGAATCTCCTTTATTCTGGTGGTTCAGCTGCTTCAATAGCTGCTTAAGAAACCTATATATATTTCTTATTAATTTATCACAATGTTTCATTTTCGGATAAAAATCTAATTGATTAGTATAAACATTTCCCCATCATGAAATGCACAATATAAGTACATGGTTGGTGTAAAAGACTCCAAGGGCATGTATGATAATCATATTTTATAAGATAAAAAAAAAACAGTTAAGCACACATGGGCTGTCTTTTGAGAGATCTAATATGGTTTTGTGTGACATAACTGGTCACGCCTTCTCGTGATCTAATAGTATGGTTTAAAGAATGCATGATAATATTCAAAGTAATATCCACTAATTAATACTACAAGACAGAGAATAATTAACTTGGAGGTGCACCTCATCAAATGTGCATGAACATATATATTATTCTCTTACTTGAAAAATAAATAAATAAATTTCATGGTCACTGTAAATAGAAAGCCAAGATTTACGAGCAGATGCACATCAATCTGTATTGTCAGAAGGTCTCATGGGGGTCGGTACATGTCATTTGTTTTTTTTGCCATATTGTCATCCAGTACTGTACAATGGGAACCAAGACATTGTAGTAAAAAAGAGGACATTTTATGCATATGAAAAGTAAAAATCAGAAGAATTACTTGTTGTAACTAGTGACAATGATGTTGGGTTTTTTAAACCTTTTTCATACGTCAAACTGTCATTTGGTGCAGTATACGTGTGGCCTTTTTTTTTGTAATTATCTT
Organism: Acorus calamus; assembly: GCA_030737845.1. NCBI lineage: Eukaryota > Viridiplantae > Streptophyta > Magnoliopsida > Acorales > Acoraceae > Acorus > Acorus calamus. The sequence continues at coordinate 37,528,812 of CM060860.1, read as the reverse complement.
TCCATATATACCCAAAGAAAAATACCCATCAGAGTATTTCGGATTTTATTTTTATTCTTCACATGACACAATGATGCCAATATTGGGAATTGAATTGACTGTCCATGTATTAAAAAAGAAATACTGCAACCATTATGTGTTCCTTCCCAAAGAGAACAACCATCTGGACAGAGGTGATGGCTCCATTTAGGTTGTATTTGGACCAAATGAGATGTTTCCATGGTTCATCACACCTTGACCTCATGGGGGGGGAAGTGAGTTTCACATGTCAGGTTTACTAATAAAATTTGATAAAGATCAAATCCTAACCCTATCTCCTAGGTTTAAAAACACCAAAAGTAATTCATCCTGTAAATTTTCAAATTAATGTTGGTTAACACTCGACTAACTTCCAATCAAGGATTAAACTATTAATCACTTTAGTATAGTTGCATCCCTTCCTTAACTAGGAAAGGTAGAAGAAGATCAAAAGAACACCAAGAAAAATGGATTAAGGTTGGCCTTGAGATTATTGGGGTTAAATGAGGCTCTAAACAAACTCGAGAAATGGGGTGCAAAGAAAAAAATGGTCAGTAAATTTTATATAATTTTTAAAATTAATCATAAAAAGTAAATAAATAAATAAAATAAAAGAAAAAAAGAGATGATGAAACAAAAATTTTAAAAGTACATTGTAATTAAAAAAAAGTAGAATTCTAATCAATTTTTTTTCTTTTAAAAGGGAATAAGAAACACAAAAACCTTAAAACTTAGAATTTATCTTCATTTATTGATTTGTTAAAAAGATTATTATCTTCATCATAAAATCAAACAAAAAAAATTAAAAATTAAAAAAAAGTAAATTTAATTTTTAAACATTAATTGAATTTATAAATTAGTGTTGTGTTTTCAATGAAACAAAATTATTTACAAAAGAAAAAAAATTAAAATATATGGCAGGACATGATTAGTTTAATTTGTCAAAAAAAAAGATTAAATTTGAATATAATGTTAAATAAAAAAAGAGGGGATACTCCAATCACCCTTTATTTGGAAACCCACAATCCGGAAAAAAATTTGGGTGGTATGTTTGGAAAGATAAGAGAAGAGATGGAAGGAAAAGAGATGAAGAGAGAGCAAGCAGGGTGGAGGAGGGTGGCAGCCAGAGGGTGCGGCGGGGTGGCCGGAGAATAAAAGTTATTTATCTTGATAGTTATACCGTAATATATTATTATTTATGCAGAATAAATAATTTTTTTGTTAGATTATTTTTTTCTATTATGGAACGTAAAAGTGATATTTTTATTGTTTGGTTTACCCTGAATAAATTGAAGATAAGTGATAGATAACTGTTTGATTTATAAGTTGAGAATCAGTGATAGATGCAATTATTCACCATTATTTTTACTTAAATATTCAATATTATGAAAAAAAATTAAGATGCAAAACACGCATTATAAAGACTTTAAAAAAATACCAGAGAGAAAAATATTTCAACTTCCAACATGCATCAAAAAACCTTTTTTTTTTTTTTTCTATTATCGCTTTTCCGTCCATATTCCTTTGGATTAAACAAACTACACATATATATTGTATTTTTAAAAAATCATTTGATTAGTTAGATGAAATACACACTTTAAAAAGTATAAAAGCGAATGCAAATGCTCTTATGCAAAAAAATTTCAACCCTAATTTTAATATCATATGCGTCGATAGAAAATTATCAGAGAATATAATCATATTAACAAGATATATTCATGTGCCAACATTATTGGATTTCAAATTAAGAACAATATTCACCTGCCATTGCTTCATCATGAATACTAACAATGCCTTGCCTATTTGAAGGATTGTACCAGTATTCACTACCTTTACTCATGAAACAAACCCTGTCTTACTCACTATTAATAGAAATGTTTAATTCTATAAATATGTTTATATAATTTATTGAATTATTTGATTCATATCTTATAAAGTATGTACTTTATTAGATGATAAATATTATTTTAAAAAAAATTTAAACATGTACATGTGAAAATTAAAATTAATAAATAGACTGCTTGGAACAATTTTCTTTCCGTGATGCACAAAACTCATGAGCATTCATGGGAAGCAATTATTCAACGGGCCGGACAAGCGACGAGTCCAATATGCATTATTGCATTATTTTCGTTGAGAAAACATGCCATTACACCCCAATTCGTGAAATATCAATCCTAACCCGACCCAACCTGTTTTCAATCCGAACCAACCCGAACCCAACCCGAAATTAAATAAACGACCCCAACCCGATTTTCAACCCGAGAAAACACAACGTACATAAATCAACCCGATCCAACCCATAAGGAAAAAATTTGGACTCAGGTTAAGTTTCTTTTTTTTTAACATTAAATTACGGGTGCGGGTTGGGTCGGGTTGTGAGTGAGGTTAATCCAACCCAACCTAATTTGGTCAACCGAATGACCACGAACCCGAACCCGAATGACAAAAAATGTACAAATTGGATTCAACCCGACAAGGAAAAAAAAACACATCCGGATCGTTAAGTTTGACGCTGCAAAAAATGGGGACAAGGAAATCGGGGCCCCGGGGCCCCGAATCACGGGGCCGTACGATTCGGATCTCACTTATCTCCAAAAACATTTACTCATGCTCTCTGATTGGGCCCCACCATCCGTTCTCTGGCGCGCGCGCTCTCTCTTTCGCGCTTAGATAGAGAGACGGTCAGGATCTACTGAAATCATCATCTTTTTTATTTATTTTATTTAAAGAACAGTACTAAGTGGGATTTTATACTTGACCTGTTGAGGCTAGTTTGATAAATTGATAAATTTTTAGGATAAATTAATCTAATTTATAAAGATAAAAAAATTACTATTTTTATTCAAATTCGCATTTCGGAATGCTTTTTATTGGTGGAACACATTCTTTTTTTTTTGTCGGTTTTTGTTTTTTTTTTAAATGGTAGTCATAAATGTTATTCTAATTTTACAAAATATGGATAAAAAATTGGAAAAAAGTCTGTTCCACCTTTTATCAAGAACAAACTATCATCATTTTTATCTTAAAATGTGGACAATTGTCTAAATTTATTCATATATTTTTTATGCCATATCGGATAACCAGTGATTTAGCCCAATTTTTTCTTATCACAACCCTTTATCCCCATGCCAAAATAAGAAGGTATTTGTCAATTTAACAAAAATTTGGTTTGCTACTAAAATCATCTTAATTTGTGAAATAATTTTGGTCAAAAGAAGAATGATGAAAAATAATTTTTCTTTAATTATTATACTATTTGTGCACGTAGTGAAAAAAATTATATTACTTTTCCTTAAATTCTCTTTTTTGGGGAAGAGTATTTTTTTGTCGGAATCAATATTTGAAAGGAGTTTAATGTTTGGTAGAGAAAGTTGTTTTTTAATTCAAAAAATTGATTCCGACCGAAAATCACAGTTTCTGAGCTTTTTAAAACACGGATTTCGAGAGAGAAATTAAAAGGAATCCAGCTTTTGATTCCGCCGGAATCCGCCCCGTTTGATTGCACAATTTTAAGATTTTAGCTTTTCAAAAAATAAAATTGTCTCAAACCGCGCAACCAAACGGAGCCTGAGAGAGAGAGAGAGAGATTATTGACAACATGATGGTCCAGACTCGAGTTGCAAGTAAAACTTAGCTGGTAGTCTTCCCTGGGGGTTGATTTTCAAAACAAAAAAGTGACAGTGGTCCTTTTATTTTTTCTTTTTTTTTTGAAAAAAAACATTTCTTTCAAAAAATTAATTGCAATTAATTCGGTCCACGAGTGCCAATAAAATATTAATGCACTATTAATATGACTAGTGATTTTAATGTGCCAGATATGAACAATCTTTTATTGAGTACGAATGTATGATGTCTCACACTGTCACACATTTAATCCCCTGTTTGGATCCTTCATAGTATAAGATGGTTTTATATCTAGTTCAAACAAATACAAAATTGAGTTAGCTTCTATTCTCCATTGGCCAGCCAATTTGAAGCGAAACGAACAGGCAACACACAAAAAATTATCCCTTGATATAAATGTTGCCAAAAGTTGAAGCATTAACAATAAGAGATAAAATGAAGATTGAAATCTCTCTTTTTTTTGTTAATTTTTTTAATTGAACCTTAGAAACTATGTTATTTATTTTAAATTTTCTTATTGCAGGATGTAGTAAAATAAGTGGGAGTTTTTTGACATTTAACTTGTTGCATGTGTGACACGTATAAGAATCATCATCCATTCATTTCATCGCAATCACCAGTCAACCACCGCCTTATTTCAATATTATCTTAAACATTTATTTCTCATACCAGCTACAATTTTCCATATCTTAGTAAAATAAATTTGACAATCATTTTTCCATTAATTTTACTAACCCATGCATCAGTACACCAAAAAATTATTGGTATACCAAGTTTCATAATCCATTTCTCATGTCATTTTAGGCATCCTATATATCAAACATTTTCGTTATCCCAATCAAATCTGACTCTATCCGAAACATAATTGTGCGAGCATCTTTAACCATTTTTTAATTGAACTTGTAACTTGAAGTTAATTGAAAGTTGACAGAATCTTTCTCATTTGTTAATTCTTTTTCTTTATGATTGTTAATTATTCATGAACCAGTGTGACTTAAGTTATACTATATGAGAGTTTAACAACTGTAGATCGTGTTTTATTTTTTTTTTGAAAAAAATAGACATCATTACTAAGTAATTTGTAAGAACAATTATTGAATGGAATGTGAGAGGTATAGAATAAACAAAAGAAGCTTAAATTAACCAAAGAAACAAAATACAATTGTGGATCGTGTCATGTGAGTGGATCTAACTAAAATTGATTAGCTAACACTTAAATCGACATAGAATCAGGCACACAGAGCTGTGACTTGAGTCTGACCCGCCTTTAAACCTAATAATTTCAACATACAAAATTATCCACTTGGGAAGGCCAACAGTGAAATGTGTATGATACATATAGTAACTAGTGTCATCCATTCACATATAAAACACTGAGCCCCCGTTTGGGTAGTGGGTTAAGCGAGGATAAAGGTGGTATAAACATGGTATAAGAATGGATAGAAAAAATGGTTGTTTGTTTATAAAATATAACTTAGTATTACTAAGCCAATTTAAATGAGTATAAGAGAGTATAACAATTCTAAGTAATCTCTAGGATAAGCTATACTCATTTTATCTATTCTCATAGGCCCACATGTTAAATCAACTTGTCACATCAAATCACCTATCAACACCTCTTATACATCAAATGGCCCACATGTTAAATCAACCATTTTACACTTTATTCATATTTTATTCTTTATCAAACAAACAACTCAACATTTATTCTTACGTTTTCCAATGATAATAAAAAAAACACAACCAAGCAGGAAAATCTCTTATTTATATAGATTTGTTATTTATACTGGCATAGTTATCTATTCAGAATAACTCAATTCCTCAATCCAAACGGGGCCGAAAGTGTGTATGTGCATAATGAAAAATGAAAGAGTGGAAAGTGATTGAAAGTTAAAATTTTTCCTTTAACTAGTAAAATATCTAGTGTTTGTGCTGAACAAGAAATATAAAATTTTTATTATTATTTTCCCTCCTCTATCTTATCTTATTAAAAAATATGATGAATTTAAAAAAATAATCCTAAAAAATCAAGATCTAAAATCATCTTAAAAAACAGTTTTATTCTAAAAGTTACTTTTCAATCTGTATTTTCAAACGGACCCTGATCAATTCGACAATAAAATAAGTCTAGGTAAGGCCACCTGTTACTCAAGATGATATCTTGTCAGGACTCCGTAAATCTCAAAGAGTTAACAAGTGATAAAAAAAAATATCATAAATTTTTCATGTGTTAAAACTTTTGAAACACACAAAAAGACCAGTGATTTGGTGTGGAATGAGGTACACCTTACAAACATGGGAGCACGGTGCAAACTTTTATCGGTAAAAGTTAAATAAAAATAATTGTTCAATCGTGAGATTTGTGCGATTGTACAGTTCAAACGCGATCCGCATGAGCTGCACATGCCGCACATTATTATTTATCTCTTTATATATATATGTTAATCTTTCGAGATTTATTGGCTAAACTAGATGAAATTATGTTTTACATGAACCTTAAGTTCTTAACGCAGCGTGAAACGATAAAATAGATCCAATCAACATTGAGACTCTTATCGAGCCTCCTCTTGGTAGGATGGGAGAGATACCCCCTCTTTAGTGTGGGGACTTGGGTTCGAGTCTTACCGCCTGCTGATAAGGGAAGATTTGACCAAGAAAAAAAATTTACAAAAAAAAAAAAAAAAAAAAAAAACACATGACTCACAAGTCTCAAAAGAAGGAAACTCGAAATATTACTCATAAAAACTATTTTGCCTTATGTTACAGGTTCTCTTTTAAGCTAATAATAAAAAATTAAAAAATTACTAAAAATATCAAAATTAAATCATAGGAATTGATAGATTTATTATGAAAGAGAAATAAAAAATAAAAAATTTATTAAAAATAACAAAATCGCTAATTTGAAGGCCTAAATAAAAGAATTTTTGAAAACTAAATTTTTTTAGTGGTCTAACCACTTATCCTAAAAAATTTTAGTGGTCTAACCACTTATCGGGGAGATCTCCATGATATTTATTTTCATATAAATTTTGTGTGATTTTAATATCGTGACCTTTGATTTTTACCGATTGATATTTTTATAATTTAGTTGATAAAACTTCTTTTAGATGTCATTGGTTACAGAAGTAGATGCAATTAATATAGATTATATACTGGAATCCCAAATGATTAGATTGGCTCGAAAAACATGATTTTCCAATCTCTTCATTACAGCCCTTGCATTCATTGGTTACATTTGTTGGGTGTCCCTCCTTCGTACTTATATGATGATAAATATTAATTCTGGCAGGCCCCTGTCAAACTAGAAATCTTTAATCTTTCATTACCACAACAGGACTCCATAGTCTCAGCTCCTACATGCAACAAATAACAACAAAAACAAAGCGCGTGACATTAATTGTATATACACCGTGGAAGGCTCTCTATCCAATATGGTTTCTCTAAAATCTCACATAGCTGTAATATAGAGGACATGCATGAATGCGATGCAGAGCGCGTTTTCAGAATGCAAGTACTAAGGGTGCGTTTGGTTGCGTGATTGCGCTGCGATTGCGATTACAGGAAGCTGCGTTTGCAATCGCGCAATCAAACAGTTTTATAATCGCAGTTTTAAACCCAGCAATTGCAGACAAATAGTGCCCAAAAGCTGCGATTTCAAAAAGCTGAGAAAGTGAGCTTCCTGCAGAATCAGGTTTACAATCGCAGATTCCTGCAGAATCAGTTTTGCAATCGCGCAACCAAACGCACTCTAAATGATCACTGCTTTCACCCCACTCACTTGTTTCAATTCACTTGTTTCAGTCGTGATTTCAAGGGAGTAGAACTATTGCTTCCTGGTTGATTAATAATCTTCAAGCTTTGTAACATATTGGATACTTCGTATAACAATGTATATAATGGTTGGGAGAATACATACAATGGCTGGTTGCTGAGATAGGCCTACTTGGAGAGAATATATATGGAATTTAAGTATTTAACCCTTGCCTTTATTAGATATTCCGGTATTCATTGTGTCGTCTCGGGGTGGAGAGGCCTTATCTAGAGAATGTATGGAATTGAACATTCACATTAATTCATTAGTGCGTGTAGTTACTTCGAGTGTGGAATGAGATTCAGTTAGTACATGTATATCAATTGCCAATGAGGAACTGACAAATGTTGACCAAAAAACTTATTTATTAGTGAATACTTGTTAGCGCCCATTAAGGAATTCAACACTAATCAAAACCATTTGGTAATGGTTTACTAAGGCCCCGTTTGACAATCCATTTTGAGATACTTTTAGTTTCTTTAAAAGCTAAAAGCCCCAGATGTGTTATCAAACAAACTCATTTAATTGAAAAATTGTTTTCATGATTAATTACAACAAAAAAGTACATCAAAAACTCTATTTATTTCAACAAAATCAGTTTTTATTATCAACAATAAATGTAGTTCATTGATTAAAACATCCCTCATAATTACATTCTAAACAATTATGTAATAAGATTAAAACTGCTTTTCAAAATTTTTTTTTAACGCACCTAAAAAAGTATTGGTCTTTGGCTTCCACAAATATATGTCTTAATGTTTTTTTTTCCTTGTAGTTTTTTTTTTTTTTTTTACTTACTTGTGATGAATAGGTCTATTATCTACCCATTAATAAGAAATGTCATTGTCACTCTTATCTCGCGCCAATACATTTGGAAATCAATTGTCTTGAAATTGTTAATTTGATGTCATGTGTATATAACCAACTCCCCCCCCCCAACACACACACACACCAATTCGATCAGTTTCTTCTCATGTCTTGCTTGTTTTGCGATCCCCATCGCCGACCCTTCAAGGTAACTTGGGATCCGAAACTATAAAGGCTAATAAGAGATTTTTGAAAGAAAAAAAATGCCATCATCAGAGCATACAAAAATGTTTTACTAATGCCGTTTAATGTAAATGTTTCTTGTTGTCCATCTCCATCATTCCAGTTGAAAATTACGTGTATCTGCATGTGAGCATCACCACATACTTTTTAATATTTATTTAACATATACACAAATCCGACGGTCTTTCTGCAAACAAAAAATCAAAGTTTTAATTAATACATCATATGAAAAGCTGAATGAGTAGATCTCGTCTGGTTATTAATTATATCTGTATAATCAAGAACTATATAAATAAAATAAATGAAACAATGGGATATGAAGGCACATGAACGGTCACATGGCTTCCATATGACATTTTGATTACGTGGCCACCCCATCTTCATGCATGGACTCTGGCCCATCCAGTTTGTCGTTGTATTCACCGAATTGCACACTCCCATGTGGATGGTACATAGTGGTCTCACGTGCATTATTCCCTTTTTGTAACCCGAACAGGAGGGTGTACGTGGAATAATTCAAGAAGAAGGGGGAATAAGTGAAAATAAGTGAAAAATAAATAAATAAATAAATTGTTTTGTAAAAATAAACTGCGATAGTTATATTTCTTATCGTAAAGGAAATTAAAATTTTTTTTGTCATTTTTGGGTTTCACGACGAGAATAATAAAAAATACAAACAAATGAAAAATTGTATATTATGCACAAATAGTTATCTATCACAGTATAATTATTAGAGATGAATAACTTTATTCCTCAGCTCAAACAGGGGTTAAGATGGGGCTATGCCTGTTCTGAAAGCCTTACTTTGATCAAGGGACAGCAACACTTCTGTTATCAACTCAATAATTAGTTCAAGTCGCACTGGCATGCTGTTGCAACTGTCTGCGAAGATGGTATGTTTGGCTGCCACTATTGCCTTTTTGGCCTATTAAAACTCGGCTATTTACAAGATGTTGTCTATAAGAAAATTTTAATGTCAGTACATACTACTGAGATTTTCATTCGTACTACATGTTTGATAGGCGTCACGTATCCATTAAAGAGTTAAAAATATTTTATTAATTAATTAAAAAATCATTGATATAAATCATATTAATACATTTTATAAGACACATATCATTTATCTAGATACATACTGATGAAAATTCCATTAATACGTACTGATGTATATGAAAATTTGTCTGTACAAAATGAAACATTTGATTGACGTATAACATCATAAGTAGCCTTTAATGAGTGGGGTCTTAGGTGGCTCCTGTGTAGGATCTGCGTTTATCCTGACTATTCAGTTTGACAAGTTTCATTAGGTGAATGTTTGATGCATATTAATTAAATGATGACCTTCAAAGTAATTCAAAAAATCATGTACTACAAATTTTTTTATCAATAATCTACGACATCCGAACATGTCATTTCCAGACATATTGTACTTGTGTTATATGGAGCATGGTAAATAATGATATCAGAGTCATTTTTATTACATCAATTTTTTTAAAAGCAATGGTCATTCTAATTTTGTCTATTTGTTTTGTAACATCATAAAAGAATATAACAGGCCATATCATGATGGACCTAACTGAAAGCAATTGTTAACTTCTAAAGCAACATCCCCCCCACCTCCAAATTAATTTATGGGACCCTATATAGCATTATCAATGGCGCCCACTTACTTTTACTCGAATTTAATATCATTCAATGCATTTATTGTATTATTGGCTCATCAACATAGAAAGATTGGATAGCTATGTAGATAGAGGGTCTATTCATCTATAATTGTGGGGCAAACCTATATAAACAAAGTCATCAGGATGTCTGAACAAACAGTACATTCACCCCATTCACAAAACTTTGTCAACTTGTTGATGAGCACCTTTCGATGGTCACACTTCATGAAAAAAAAGAGTTGAAGACGTATTTGATTATGAGTAAAAATGTCACCTTTTTCTTATCAGTTTGTCCTTGGATTGGAGAGATTCACTTTAGGTTATCTGGCCTACTATGTATGTCTACAATATTATTGTAATTTGTCAAATATCAGAAATTATAACGTATACATGGATGTGGGGTTGAAGTGTTGAACGTTGTGACAGATCTCATTAAAAGATTGATAGAGATTAAATTGAGAAGTGAATTGTTCACACGGGTTTGCAACTGAAATGGTTTTAGGCCTTGAGGGATAGTTGGATAGTTTCGAAAAAATAAAAAAATGTGAGGATTGCTATTGTTTAATTTTATGAAAATATATACTTATCTAATAAAGTGTATATTTATATATGTAAGTTAGGATTTTAGGAATTATTATGTGAATGATTGCATGTATCAAAATCATATTTTTCAAAATGTATCATCACATATGGTTTATACAATTTTTGTCGGATATATATTTTGTCATATAAAACATGTATTTTTTTGTTTTTGTATCAATATATGAAATATATAATGTACTGGAATATTACAACCTTTATTTTTATTTATTATAAATGCATAAATATAACATTGAAAAAAATCACAAAATTTATAAAAATATACTATTGCATATAACATATAGTAATATCATATTTTTAAAAAATATTAACTAAGATATGGTTATTGACAACAGTAATTAAATCAATATGCTTTGTAAAAATGTACACGTGTGTGTGTGTGTACACGCGTCACACTTCCAATGAACATCCATTAAATGTAAATTTCAAAACCTAACTTAAAAAATTCATGTTGGTCTGATTTGAAGAGTTGCCTTAGGTTGGCAAATGATTAATGTTTGAAAGATAAGTTATCCAAATTTATTTATATTTGTCAAAATCATAACAAAAAAATTAAAGATAAATGTTATTCCAGCGTTTATGTGAAACAAAAAATTCTTATTGTAATTTAAAACTTGGACAACTGTCCATACTATTATTTTTTATATTAAATTAAACATGGTAAATTACCATCCCTCTCACTTATATATCCTCACAATTACCTTTTATCTCACAACTTTATCTCCTTATCAAACCAACTCTTATTAGAATTCATTTAATAACACAATATGATTCTTAGAAATTGCATTTGAAAATTGATTTTCAAAAATATATTTTTCTTTTCTTAAAAAAATACTGTTTTAAAATGATATTTACAACTAAAAAATTGATTCACATTTTTAATTAACCATTTAAATTTTTTTTGACATCTGAAAACACATTTGCATGCACCTTAAATTGATCCACCTTAATTATGATAGCACAACATAGCATGCACCCGGACAGTAAGTGACATGCATTGCATGTTGTTCTCTCATCAGTTCTTGCACACGAACGAATAATGCATGCACGTGCTAATCAAATATGAAAATTTTTATTCTCCTTGAAAAACTACACTACCAAGCACTCAACAGAGACAAATACAGTGAAACTTCTACAAATCCGAGACGATAAAACATCGAAGCAATCTAAAGTTGTACGGTTCGCTCAATGAAATCTGTACGGTTTGTCTCCATGTCCTCCTAACTCTGGTGCCATGTGACCTTGGAATTGCATGCATTATATATAACGTCACACAGTAACACCAATAAAATTAATGTAGATTAATCAAATGCATCATAGGGTTCTGGGAACATGGCCTACTCTAATTCTATCAAGCTCCTGCATGTGTGTCCATCACCATGTGCGCACTCACATATTCATGCATGGTACACTTTTTTTTTTTGATTGCTCAGTTTTCCATTCCAGGTCAATTAGACTCAGCTCTCAGAAACTTTCACTTTCTTGCATCTTTTGAGGACAGCATTATTTTTTTTTTCTTGGAGAAACAAATGGCATGACACTCTTATGGGGGAGATGGCTTTGTCCGATGGAAACTTCAGGGCTATGCGCGCACACCCATTAAAGTAATTAATAAATAAAGAGAGAATGGTGAGCAGTAAGTGAACAGTAGGAATCAATATAGTTTGAGTGTTTTGGTTAAATTTTGTCATACCTGATACAAGTTTATGTGCAAGGAGTCAAGGGCGCCCGACAGGGGTCAACTTTAACAGATGTCAAACAATGATGGAAATCATCAATCCAGGCAAATTATGTATGCAATAAAACATAGATTTTACGTGGTGTGTCAACTTTTACACAATTACAAAAATTAAGAAATCAATTTATATAACAGGTAATTGGGATTCAAAAATTAAATATCCCAATCACTTGCCACCGCATGAATTTTCTCACAACTATGTTGCCATTCGGTCGATATATACATCACTTCTAAAAATAAATCTCTCCGACTTAAATAAGGAAAAGTGCCTTATACTGTGTGTGTTGGAACATTCCAGGTGGAAGGTGAGATAGATTTTTGTATTATATGGTAACTCTTATTTGGATACAGAATATAATTTATTCTTGAGTATATAATTATTCAGGCATAAGTGAGTATAAATAAGAATAAAATGATTTTATTTTTGATTATATTTTAAATTATTATAGTTGGAAAACGTAATAATAAATTTTTTTGTTATTTGGATAAAATGTGAATAAAGTATACATAAATTTTTTTTAAAAGTGAAAAAAAAGGTTGATTTGACAAGTGATTTATTAGAGATGATGACAGATGATTTGACAGTGTGTCCACATATTCTTTGGATGGAATAACCTGGAATAACTTTAATTTCAGGGGTTGGTTGGAATCCATGCACCACTTTATACCAGTTTATTTGAACATAGTTTATTCATGGGTATTCCCTGCATCTAAACAACAAAAAACATATATTCTGTTTTATTTTCACTTATTCTCTGGGTTATTCCATATTCAAACGGAGCTTTAAGGCATGTAGATAAAAACTCAACAAAAGAAGAAGAATTGATATCTTTCTTTTCTACGTGGTAGAAAAGAGATGATAATTAAAAATATCAAATTTTTATAACACGACCCCCCGTTTGGGAAGTGGAATTGCCTTATTCGGCCCTGATAGTTATACGGGGATAGATAATAGTGTTTGACATAATAAGTCTATCCGTATTTGGTTGCAATTTCTGTTATTCTTATTTATTCTTATTGGGAAACGTAAAATTCAGATTTTTGGTGTTTGGTTGACCTAGAATAAACTGTGGATAAATGGTTGATAATAGATGGATAGAGAGTTATTATTTTCAAAATGTCAACTTTGCCCCTGTAATATAATTTCGTGTTTAGTGTAATTGATGAATATAAATCAATCCACGATAAGTGTAATTAAATCTGAAAAAAGTTCATCTTATGTAATATTTGATGGTGGACCTTTATATATATTGAACAATTAACTCTATGTATGCTTAGTGTTGATTCCAATTACTTTGTAATGATTCCAATTATGGGTTGTGTGTTAATTAAATTTACTCAATCCCTTGGTCATAAATAATAATAAATTAAAATGTTTTTATTTTTGTCTAATAAAATGACGGATATTAATTAACAAATTTTATTACCAATCTTCATCTTTTTACAGTATCAAATAGCCCTTGTCAATAATCGTTAAATTTACATTCATTACTCACCTAAATTTATATTTTCCGACCCACAAAAAAAAATGCAATAATAAAAAAAACTCACCCCCAAATCAGACCCATGTAAAAATGAAATAGAGGACAGGAGGAGTTCTCTCTCTCTCTCACTAAATCACCTACTACGACTCTCCGTCTCCAAGTCCTCTGTTTTTCATTTGGGCCGCTCTCGACCTTGGTCCCCACATCTCCGACGACCTAGCCTCTCCCACCGCCGGGCATTGCGAGTACCTGCTCGGTTGCCTCGCCGGACTTCAAAGATGTCAGGTAATACAAAACCAATAGAAACATTATCAATTGGGATACGAAATTCAGCACCCCTACCACGCCAGAGAGCACCGAAAGGCCGAGCGAGAGCGTGAGACTTGTGCTTCCTCCGATGACTGATTTGCCTTTGGTTAACACACGCCGAGCAACAACAACACCCTTGCACTCCATGTCGATCTTGTAAGAGAAGAAGAGACTTCTGATCAAAACCCCTGTGATCACCCCGGCGATCAATCTGATGGCCATGATCGTATTCATCCTCTTCAAGAACGTGCCGCGGCCGGAGCTCGTGCGGCGGTTGATCAATGCAGAGATCTTGACGAGGGAGTAGGTGGGATGAGGAGGACCGGGGGGTGAGTGACATGTGTAGGGTGGAGATTAAATCTCACTTTTAATTTTAATGGTTGAGATTGAATATGGGAAATGGAAACAATCAATAGCTGCAATTTGTTGTTATTTATTGGGTACAACATATGGACAAACCAGATTTAATCTGGGTAATGATTGAGTTGTGTAAAAGGATGTGAGAGAATTTTTTTGTAATGATGGTAAATGGTATTTTTATTTTTAGGAATAGATAAACCATGATAAACGATTCTCACCTTTTAGTAGAATTGTTATCAAAGCTTATACTCGTTTATCCATGCATAACTATTAGGGTTTATTCGCTCTAAACAAACAACGAATAAGTGCTATTCTACTGTTATTCTCTCTTATTCTCTATTTATGTTAGTAAACAAAGGGGGGCGAGAGTATAAACTTTAAAAAAAAAATCTTATCCTTTCAAAGTGAGGAGAGATGGTGGATGATTATAACTTTTGTAACCGTCCACTCACATATTCATCTCCCATTAATATATCGCAATGACTTCACACACACATGTACGCTGCTATAGGATTCTATCTAAGTCCAACAATGAGAGTACAAAAACAATAAATTTATCTATAAAATTTGAGGATATTGCCTCAAAAAACTTAACCTTTGGCAAGTCAAGGTTGTATTATAGTCCGGCTTTAAACCTTATCATATAGACCTTAAAAAATAGACTCTAAGACATCTCACATAATTTTCAAAGAGAAGTTTATTTTTGTAGGGGATTACTTTTCAGCTTTAGGTGGACGAAGTGGAACAATAATTGTGTGATTTTTCATTGAGAGCATCATGAGCTTCCAATAAACACTACATATGAAGTGGTGTGTTTGTTGTAGATGTCCTTACATCTGAATTATTATGGACACCCATGTCGATCCCAATTATCTTGCTTTATACATATGGTTGTTATAACATGAACACTTGATGTCATTATTTAGATCGATCTTGGTGTCCTTGAAAAGTTATATATAACCAATGTGTTAAAGCTACTTTAAATGAAATGGAGAAATGAAAGGGACCTACCCAATGAAGGAGATGGGTACCAAATATTAATCACATATGGAATTATTTGTGGAAAGATGTCTCTACAGGGAGAGGGGATGCTCCATATAAGGTCAGTTTTGCTTTCTTTCTTTTCATGTGTTCCCCTTCAACCGTGATGAATCATTCACCAGCATCTAACTTGTACCATGCATATTCAAAAGGAAAGCATATTATCTGGCAAAGCGAGCACTCATTGTGAGCCCCTTTACCCTCCAAAGAAACCTGGACTCACCACATTTATTTGCTCACTTTTGTTTGTTTCAAGTAAAGCTGATAACTCAAAGAAGGTAGTATCATTCAGTCTCTGGCTGGATAATCATGTCATGAAATGAAAGGCGCGATCTGATACATTTAATCTTTTTTTGTAGTTTCATTTCTAATAACAACGTTACAAACATAATATACATTTTATTGCACAAAATATGCATTTAATTTAAACAAGCACTTACCATTTTTTAAAATTTTATTTTTAACTAACTAAATATATATTTTTAAAAAAATCAAAACATGCACGGTTTGTAAAAGAGACCGCAAAGACAACATTTTCTTAATGTGAATACAAATCTTATATCAAATGGGCTTTCTTCTTTTTCTTTTTTCCCCCACTTTGAAATGAGTGTTGATATACTCAGTCTATTTTTATAACCCCATCTGCAGGTCAGAATAGATCCCCCAACCATCTTAATACAGCACTGTTGTTTGACAAAATTTTGACGTAACAATGATCCGTGGTGTGTGGTGATACGTTGCACATCAGATGTAATATGATAAAATCTCATACGTTATGATTACACAATATATATTACGTTATCATAGAATATGGAGCTGCAATCGGCGCTCGTACGGCCTTTAAAGAGTGGGCTCAGTTAGTTTTCTGAGTGGGCTCCGGATGCTTTTGAGAGGGCTCAGTTGGCTAACTACTGTTAGCATTCCATGCTCATTATACATGCCCACACGTGGGACATTCTTTCCATCACTTTTGCAGTTTTAAAATATTCTAATTTTTTTTCTTCAATAGCAATTTATTTATTCAACAGAATTACATATTTTTACAAAAAAAATATTTAAATTTCTAGAAATCACATCTTTTGTTTTTTTTGCATAATCTAGTTGTGGGTGGTGGATTTTCTTGTGATCCCCTCCTGGGCCGGATTCTTGTCGATCCGGGATTTTGAGTTGGATCCAGAGAGATGGTGTGGGCTTGGGCTCCTTTCCGAGTTGATCCTGCCGAACCGTCCGCTTCTCGTCGCCTTTGCTGGGGTCCTCCGCTCGTTCAGGGTCCTGGCCTTCGCGTACCTGCCACTCACACCGGTGTGGTGCCGGCTAACGCCCCTCCGACGCTCAAGTCAGTACTACTTCTCCAGAGAGAAGAAGAAGAAGAGGAATTTGGAATACTTAAACTTTTTCTTAGAGGAGATAGAGTCTCGGGTTTTTTGTATACCTTAGGAGGGAGGGATATCCTCCCTTTTATAGTGGATTCGGATGCGCCGATCAAGACCTTAGGGAGTGGCCATAACATGATATGGAATCTCCTACGTGGCCTATGAATTTTGGACACGTAGCGTCTAGGGATCATCATTGTCCTGTAACGGCTTCCCTGACGTGTTGTCCTTTTTGGTGTCAGATGATATTTCCTTTGTTAACCATCTCGTCTTGGGGAAGAAGCTCATGACCGACCTGTCATTTAATCATGAACCCCGTTGTACCCTTCGGTCGAGGTGAGCTGCCATAATCCTGACCATTCTCATAGTTTCACGAAATGGCTTTGGTACTATTGTCGGGCACTTTTATCCCTGTTAAGCCGTAGCCGGGCACATGACGTGCATGTCCTAACTTTTCCTCGTCTTTCTTATTTGCTCACATCTGGGCTTATTAGGCCTGCACGTTTTGCGGGCATAGGTACCTCATCTCGGTGTTACCCGACGGGCCCGAGCTCGTGATTTGGCCCGTGGGCCTGTGGGTTGTGAGATGGCCATGTCTAGGTTATTCCACATGACATACTATATTTTATTTTATATTCTCTGTCATGGTCGGATTTGCCTCCTACACTAGTATATACTTATTTAACTGAGTAATACTCGATTGAAGATTTTATTATGTGTGTGTATACACACACATAATAAAGACTGAATGACCTAATATAACATTGTCATGCTTTTAGTTAAGCTTGCCAATTATACTAAAAATATTAATATCTGTATCTGCTCACAATCCGTATAATTTTTTTCAGAAATTATTTGATATTTAGATATCTAAAGTTAAGGTTCCCCAAAAACCCGAGGCCGGAAAGCTCACGGGCTGTGGTCAGGCCTAATTCTGGGGCCTTGGCCCGGCCTGCAGGCCTGCCCAAACTGAGCCCATTCGGGCTGGCCCGCAGGCCCGCCCACGGCCCGGCCCATAGACCCCATGTAATACAATAAATGAGTCACATATAATTTTATATAATTTTTATTTGAATTGTAGTTGAATAATACAAATCATTGACATTTATGTAAGTGTCAACCTAATTAGGTACATATAATTATTTAGTTTTTAAGTAATTAATTTATTTAATATGTTTATTTTTGAAAATTAAATAGATGAAAATATTTTTTCTCAACATTATATTTCAATTTTGTGTTATTTTAACATTTATATACAAATGAACAACTTAAAATTAAAAAATAAAATAATCAAGATGTTTAAAATTTAGGCCTGTGGGCCCGAAACCCAAACCAGGCCCGTCACGGGCCCAGGCCTTTTTTATGTACGAGGGCCGCCGGCCCGGTCTGTTGCCAACCCTTATCTAAAGTGTAGTTATGGGTATCATGTATCCATTCTAAAAACAATCATATTTTACAACATTATTTATGTTTATTTCTATTCATATTCATTGTCCGCATTGTTAATCACAATCATGAAAATTTAAATAACTATTATAATTTCAATAACTATTATGTTAATAACTATTATGATCTTTAGAAAAGAAGTTAAACCATGAAATTTTTATTTTAATTCTTCCATTTCTCTAATATATCACTTCATCGTCCAAATTATTGTCCATGTATAGACACGTCAATTATCCAAAAAAATATCTATAATGATACTCGTATCCAAATGATTTAGGATAGGTTACATATATTAAGGTATCTGCTCATTTATTGGTTGTTATTACACTCAATTTATTTTACAGTCTTATATATCTCGTTAGCCACCCACATTAAAAGGTATATACCTCATTTTAATTTTTTTACATGTTCTACAAATGCATTTATAAAATATATTTTGAAATATATTTTATCTTTTATAAAAATATATATCACATTAATAATGTATATTTTTTTAAAAAAATTTTAAATGAGTACTACATTTTCGTTAGAAATCGAGACTGATTCTAACATTTTTCTAAATTTAATGTGTATTCTTACATTGGGCTTTTTGTCTTCCATCTTGACCGGGCAAATGGGGTACAATATACGGCCCAAATTACTTGCCGCACAATCGCGGCCATGGGCAGGCCCATACCCTTGTGCAAGGAGCCATTTTTGAACGAAAAATTTCTCAGTCCAGTTTCAACTCCATATTTTTTATTTTTTTTATATATTTCACCTAATAAAATACGTATTTTTATAAACGGTAAATTATACACTCCAATGAGTTGAGTGTATTCATTGATGAATAAGATGGGAGAGTATAGTTTATTGATGAATGGAATAAAATCTCACTACCACTAGCACAAACAAAAATAACATAACGCATAAATAACATGATCAATCATTTTTTAGTATTGCAAAGTTTTTATTGAATAAAATACTAAAATAATCTTTTAAAGTTTTTGAGTATTGTACCCCAAATGTCTATTTGGGTAGAGACATAACTCACATAAATTATTCTACGGTTCATGCCTATCCCAAGAATAAGTAACTTTATACATGAAATATGTGATTTTCTGTTTGGTTGTGTTTTTTTGTTATTATCGTTAGGAAATATAATAATAAATGTTGAGTTGTTTGGTTAATAAAGAATAAAATGTGAATAAGGTGTAAAAAATTGATTTGACATGTGGGCCCCATTAATGTATAAAAAGTGATGACATGTGATTTGACAGGTGAGGAATAACACAATTCTAATTGGGGACCTAGAATGCAAATAACAGTTTATTCTCATTTAATTCTGCATAGCTATACCCATTTATTTTCTCTACCCAAATGCCTTTTTTTAGTTTATTCTCCTCTATTCCCCCTATTTCACCCCTTATTCCCATCCAAACGGGGCATTAAAGAATCCTCTTTATATCAATCTAACATCTTTAAAATGATTTAAAAATTTTTATATCGAAGGGACCCGTGACTGATCTTACGGTCGAGCTGGGAAAGTTACCTCCGCCTGTTTGCCCCGGTCCAACGGAAAATTCTTTTGAATAATCGCTAACAAACATGTGGGTAAATTAGCGCTAAGACTCGAACCTAGGATCTATCGGTAACACCGCTAAGTCCTGAAACGTTGTGTTATGATTATTGGGACAAATGATTTAATTTTCCTTATCTTTATACAATATTTAAACTCTTCACCCTTAATTTTAAAATGTTTCACGTTTTCACATAACTTTAACAAAGCAAAAAATTACTTTTTTATTTCAAAATAAAATTATTATTATTATTTTTTTATTTCTCAGTACTAAGAATAAGCAGCAAATAAAAATATAATTCCAAAAGTTTTTAAACTTTTTTTACAAACCTATCCTTTAATTAAACATTGTAAAAATATTATTATCTAAAGTCTTCTATAAGGAAGAGTAACCTAAAAAATCTCAAAAAATGTTCTAATATTACTAGGGTGGTAAACGAGCCGAACGAGCCGAGCTTTGACATGTTCAAGCTCGGCTCGTTTATAAAAAAGTTGAGCCGAGCTTATGAGCCTCAACGAGCCTAGCATTTTTCTTCATTTGAGGATTTTTAGGGTTGAAAATAAAATTTTAGTCTAAATAAGCCAAGTTCATGAGCTAAATGAGCATAACTTTGTATTAATTTAATATTCTGATTTTATAAAGAAGTTTAGTCAAGCTTCAACTAAATTTTTTATAACACAAACGTGAGAGTTTGAATAAAAAATGAAATTCGATCCATGTCCCGAGTCTAACCGAGCTTTAAAAATTGTTCAAGCTCGCTCATTTGTTTAATTGAACGAGTCTGAACGAGCTCAAACGAACCGAACCCGAGCTGAACCCGAACGGCTTGGTTCGTTTACCAGCCCTAAATATTACAAATATACCAAAACTTAAATATACCCTAACTTAGTTGTGCAACAGTACATGTTTCACTTCTGCCTAGACAAGATCGTCTATGTTTCACTACTCTTTCTCTTGCCCCAAGTTTAGTATCTTCAGACTTCCACTGTGTTTCCTACCCAACAAACTGATTTTTATAATGAATACCGTTCAATTATAGAACTATGGGATCGTAGACTAAACTAATTAATAATTAAAGTCATACAACGAACGACAGAAAAATAATAATCAGTGATATTAATGACGATAACTAAAAGCATTAACATTCATGTGAGTTAGTGACAAACAAATATAATTAATTATATTAATTAATATGTAGAACAGCCCAAAAACGAGTGGATTAAACAAGTGTTGTTGTTGTTGGAAACCCACTCAAAAGGTGCTGTTTGTTTGAGAAGGCCAGATTGTATATACAGCTTTGGGTCAAACGTTTTCAGATAGATGAGAATCTTTAGTTCTGTCCATATGGCAACCAAACCAACTTGTTTTAGTTTTGAATTATATTATCCCAACTCCCCCCCCACCATCCATGTGCAGCTCCACTAATAACGCTAATAATGGAACTCTGATCTACGTTTAAACCAAAACCTCATGTGGGTTACATAAACTCCAGACTATCTTAACCTATTCGAGTACTAACTTGCATAATGTAGTCCATATGGACCATGATTAGCTAAAGTGGATATTGTTTAAGCCACACTAGAAGGTTTGATTGATTTCAAAGACACATGACACTCTGTCCACGTTTTGGATTTCTTTTATCAATACTTCTTGCAAAAGATGATCTATATATTTATTTTTATTTAAACAATTTAATGACTCGATCTCGATCATAAAACAAATTAATTAATAACACTATGAAATAAAAATGTGTATAGATTCAAAATCATCTGATGTACCACGTTACGTTCATCCAAGAAATAATTTGTATAATATCAAAAGAACAAAATGTTTTTCCTTTCACTTTATCGAAAAAAATATTTTCATATACACATCTCAACATGTACACGTATCCCTCACTATTCTTCTTCCTATTCAATCATGGGGTGAGGATGTTCAATAAGGAGACTCTGGTACTGATAAAGCCCCTGAATACGTGCTCACTCCGTCTCTCCAACTCCCCAACACAATCCTCCAAAGCCACCAACCGATCCAAAACCCTCCTCACATCATCATCCGCCGCCTTCACCGCCCGACAAAGATCCTCCGCCGCAACCTCTCGTACTTCTCGGATCCCCTCCCCCCTCTTATGAGAAAACCCAAACCCCAACCTTGCTTTCAGTGCCCCCGCCGAGGTCGACGAAGAAGGAGACACCCCTCCAAAGATGGAAACCGACACTTCAACGGTCGTCATGACAACCTCTCTAAGAACTCCGGCCAACTCCATCTCCCCGACGTCAGACGTGAAGACCATCGCCAAAGCTCGTCTCCGGATGCTACGCAACTCGGGCAAGAGCTTCAACACCTCCCTCTCCGTCTTCTTCCTTGCCTTCACGTACGAACCCATCTTTG
Source organism: Acorus calamus (assembly GCA_030737845.1). Lineage (NCBI taxonomy): Eukaryota > Viridiplantae > Streptophyta > Magnoliopsida > Acorales > Acoraceae > Acorus > Acorus calamus. The sequence continues at coordinate 37,506,341 of CM060860.1, read as the reverse complement.
CCCCGTCTCGCCTCCTTATCGCGGCCTGGGCCGACGAGTGGAGCTCCTTCAGAGACATGAGAGCCTCTTTGAAGGTCCCGTAGGTGTCGACGAAGAGGAGGAAGTCCTCAAGAAGCTCATCGACCCACCCAGACTTTCTCCTCAGGAGCTCCTGTGACTGTGGGAGCTGTAACAGGTCGTCGACCGAGGCATGCAGGGTCTCGAGAGAGGTGAGACCCTCTAAGAGCCATGCAGAGGTGTCTTCTGGTTTGGAGGACCAGCTTCGAAGGGAGGTGAGATGGTGTTCGACGTGGGAGATTGTTGGGTGAGATCTGCATGGGAGACTTGTGGAGCGTACGTGGTATGACTTTTCATGTTTTGGGTTTGTGTTTGGGAGTGAAACAGAGCGTGGAAAGGCCACCATCTTTGGCTTCTCTTCTTTGTTTTTGGCTTTCAATTCTGTGTTTTGGAATGGAGAGGGTGATAGGAGGTGGTGGGTTTATATATAGAGTTGGAGTTAGGGTTTTAATTGTTTATTTGAGACGCACGAATGGGTGAGGGAGAGGAGACTCGATCCGCGAATATATCGAGCTGTCACTTCTGTGGGTTTTATTTATTTTTGCCTCGGAAGGAGCGACGAGGATGGGACACCACGTGCGAACTGCACGTGTTGCTCAACCTAATTAAGCAGGGTCTCTGTGTTGTGTAGATAGATCAACAACAAAATGTGACACCAACAAATCAGGACAGGACATGCAATCGTGCGTTGTTTTTGGTGCTTTTAAAAATGTCAAAACAGATCTGAAGATTTATAGAACAGCGAAGACGAGCTGGAGTTACCAGAGATTGCCGATCAAACACTTGATTAATTTCTGATCAATGACAAGCGTGTCAGCTGGAGATCTCAAGATGAGATACTCACGCGTCATCATCATCATCATCATCATCATCATCTATATTGATCAATGAATGGAAAATTAAAGAAAACAAAGGCGACCATGTTTAAGTTTTCGTATTGTGTTCTCTCTCCCACCGGACATGTTAGGTTGGGTTTTGTTAGAGTTGTCTGTATGGGATCCTAAAAACCCTCGTGCGATCTATTATCTAAATGGATTGGGATTCGTTTTGTTTTCTCAACAGATGCCAATATGTGGGTGCATGTGATACTATGATCAGGAGTTCCCCAAATAAAAATGGGTGTTATGACGGTTACAGGAGAGACCAAGGAGACCGAGTCTTAAATTACAAGTCAATGAATTAAAGAGATTCGTTAGTGGTATAGCTATACTGGTTTCAGAACGCTAGTTTGGGATCAGGTAATTTACAGCTGGTTTAATACCTGTTTATCAAATTGTCAGACGTGTTATATCGACTTAAACATAATTAGGCTGAGGAGATATCAGCTGGCTAGATCCTGTTTGAGCTAATTCAATCTTTATGTCTAAATTTCTAAAAATTCAGTCCATCATAGCTAATATCTGTAACAATTTGGTCGGGATAGGCACATCTAAAAATTACAAACGGATTTGATCCTCAAATGACAATTTAGCCTAAATCCTTTTACGAATGATAATGGGTCGTGTTAGAAACAGGTTTGGTGTAAAACACTGACTACCTCAGCCTGGCTCTGCAATGTCTAACTCTATATCCATCCCGACCCGCATGGAGTTTATATCTAAAATACATACCTTAATCATGCTACCCCGCCCTTCATCCTTAGGAATTATATTATTTTTGATATTCAAGAAAATTATTCACAGAAGAAATGCACGCAGGGTTGGGTCAGGTTCCAAGCTCAAAACCAAGAACCCAACAAGACATTATAAAAGATTGGGACAGGTTTTAAAAACATGGGATCTAAACTTATTACGGTCGGGTTTACCAATGAACTCCATTGTAATCCTGCCCCCTTCACATGAACATGATGTGGGAGAATCATTTATCATATTTTACCAACAACTTGTCCCACTGGCAAGCATGATTTATTCTCATCTCCCTAATCCCTGCTATCAGTAGGCCACAGAAAAATGGATCCATTCATATACGAGATGACAGGTTTCAGCAGCTTTTATTGAGGAATAATTTCAAGGGAATAGAGCATGATATAATTACTAAACATAAGGTTGTCAACCAACAACGCTGTTATCATTTCTTTGACTCTACACATGAAATAGCTACATCAAAGGGAACAGAGCACAGGTTTTGTACCATATCATGCTGGTCCATGCAGATAAAGCACCATTGTTACACACACCATTGTTACAAGCACAAATAAATAGGAGAGATTTTCTTGCTCTTGTTCTTCAGTGAGAACCTGGAAAGAAAAGAACAGATAACCAAAACAACATCAGCCAATTACATGTATTTTTTGTCCTTGTTTCATATAGAAAGAAATCACATAGCAAGCAATAAAAAACACACAAGATGGGGAGTTTTACTCCATCCTTATCACCCTTGAGAATCCAATGCACAATACAAAAGAAACTAAGCAAATGAGCCCACCACAGTCACCTGATAGGCACATAAAGTAGTTGGATTTTTTTAGCCCTTTGAGGTGGTTCTCAGCTGATATCCATGCCAAGAATAACCAACTCCTCCAGATGCTCACAATAAAATGGGGAATTTTGCCACCAGGATCCAATCAAATAGATATACCTTTTATGTATCAGGAAGCCAAGCCACACTTGATAGTAAAAAAAAATTGACATTTGAAGTCGTCTTGCTGGCTTCAATGGACACTTGATGGTCACAGAAGATAGTAAACAAAAAGGGGAAGGGCACGTCTAGTCCCACCAATAAATTTGCTTACCCCACCAGTCGGCAAAAAAAAGAAGGTGTTTTGCTATCCCCACCGATCTGGTCAGTTCGACCGGATTTGGTTGCCATTTCAGGTTTTGGGCGACCGGACTTGGTCGTCATTTCAAGTTTTGGGCGACGGGATTTGATCGTCATTTCAGGTTTTGGGCGACCGAACTTGGTCGAACAGGATTTGCAATAAAGTTTATAATTTTTTTTCTTGAAAACATAATCTCACGACGTGTATCCTCCTTGAATCCTTCATATCACTGCAAGTCTGAGTTGTAATATAGGAAGAATAAATCATTATTCTTAAATGTAGAATATAAGAACAATTTTTTTTACATAAGTTACAGACAAATTTCAAAAGCCAAATATAAAATGTGTTTGGATTAACTGGTAGGTTTTTTTGTTTTCAAACAAATAATCATCTTAACTACGAATTCAAACGAAGCTTAAAAATGATATATATTTGTCTAATAAGATATTTTTCTATAAAAATTTGAATTACTTGAAAGTATACATACTTACATTTTTTTCAGTCCCTTAGCTGTTGTTTGGATAAAATAATAAATGTAGAATATGATGGATAAACCCAAAAATTTATTTGTTTACAAATAATAAGTAGATATAGTTCTAAATCCTGCTCGACCAATTACGGTCGCCCAAAACCTAAAATGACGATCAATTACGGTCGCCCAGAACCTGAAATGGTGATCAAGTCTGGTCGTCCAAAACCTGAAATGGCGACCGATTTCGGTCGAACTGGATTGATGGGAACAGCAAAACACCGGGTTTTTTTTTTTTTTTTGATTGGTGGGATGAGAAAATTGCTTGGTGGGGATAGACACGCCCAAAGGGGAAACCTCAATAAGGTTCTAGACTTCCAGTTGGCTTCAATGCGTCGACCATTGTTAAGTTTAGGTATTTGCTTAAATTTCTTGATCCCTGCTTGACATTCAAAATTCACAAGAACTCCTTGTGCGATATGTTGACAACGCATCAAAGGCTGGGACGGGAACAGGTTGGAATCAGTTCATAATTGAGCAAATTCAACACCTGCTCCACTTCTTGATCGTCAAACCTATTAATCCTACAATGGACCAGATCTACTGCAACTCTGTTCTTGATCCTATTAATTTGAATCCAAATCTGCACCACTCCGGTTTTTCCTTTTCCACTTCCTTTTCAACCAAATATGTCCATTTTTATCAACCAGAACCAGGTTTCGTAAATAGAGCAAAAAATGAATTTATACCAATTGGATTATCCTGAACTTCCATAATGACAAGCATAAATTCTTCCTAAACAAGAGTAAACTAAATGTTCTATGCATGGCTTACAATTTGTGTCCATCATTGTTTTTTAAAAAAGTGTAGGTTTATCATTTGTAATTATTTTATTTTATATGTTTATTTTTATAAAAAAAAAAGAGTTGGTAGAGTCCTACAATTAGGGGATAGTAAGACAATATCTCCAAAAGAGAGGAAAAAAGGAAATAAAATGTCTCTGTCAGAAGCCTTATTTTGAGCACCAAAAAATGCGTACAGAGTGAACCAAGTTCACCATCTGAATTATTTAAATTAAGAGTGCTTTATCTATCAGGCGAAAGATCTTCACATTAGTAGGCTAAGGAGAAAAAGTTTGAGGGTGATCATTAGTCATCCAAAGACGGTATTAGGAGTTAGAATTGGAAGATAAAGCCACACCATTATCAAACTTTATCTCAAGTTTATATTCCAAACTCAACTCCTCTCATACTCCTAAGAAATCTTTTGTCAACTCATACCAGTTGAGGTTGGCTTAGGCCCCTGTTTGGAAACGGGTTTGAGGTTTATTTTTTTTTCTTAAAAACTGAGTTTAAAATTGAGTTTGTAAGAAGCTGTCCCTCCATATATTATGAAGAAGCTAGTTTCTAGGCATTTATTTGCAAAAATGTGCACGCAATTTTTAATTAAGCCGCTGATCTTTTTTCTGTTTGCAAACGAGTTTGGAAAAAGCAGCTTCCTGCAAATTTAAAAGCTTTCTAAACCCGTTTCCAAACAGGGCCTTAGTTAACTTTAACTTGCCTCATTACATGCTTATTGAAGAACCTAGACCTTTGTAATTCCTAGTCCACTTGTTCCTGACAAAGCAAGAATAACGTGCAACAAGTAGGCAAGACAGGAGAAGAGAAAGTGAAGCAAGAGAATGAAAGAATTTGAGAAACAAAGAGAGTACCAATATGATAAGAGAAGCCATGGGAACCCCTTTCTCAAACAAAGTTCAATCCTCACTTGAAAAACCTTATGCTAGCCAATTTATGTAACTTTGCCCAACAATCCCAAGAAACTGATGATTTTATATTGCAAAAGGAAAACATCACATTATATGAGAGTAAAGTAACATGACCACTTATGCGTGTCGAAAATTACTGATGGTTAAAATGACTTGCATGGTTAAAATTCTATGGGTGGGTGGCTGATCTGAGGGACGCTGCATTGCGCCACACCACGGTGCCTCAGTCTGGGCGGAGAACCCCTCGACCCAGGCATGGCAGACTCGGCCAATGGGCTGTGCATTTAGGGCGCTGTCCTTGCGCGATCCCGCTTGATTGCACGGTTTAAATGTTTTGTTATTTTGTTTTTCCTTCCTTCTGTGTCTTGTTGTGACAGTTCCACATTTTATCTAGAACAAAATATTCTTATTTTCTCTCTCAAAATATGGACAATTGTTCATGCTTTATCTTTTTTTTTCTTCTTATGCCATATGGGATAATATGTGATTTAAAATTACATATTATCACAAGTTATTGTTGGATGCAATCTATCATACATTAGAAATTTACAATCCCTTTGGCAACCCCCAACATATTTTGAAATTATTTTAAAAATATATACATATATAATGAAATATAACCTTTAAAAAATAAAATAAAGTACACACTTAATTGAATTGATTGCATATTTTTTTACCATCTCTAAACCTAGCATATACTAGCCTAATCCAAAGGGAATGCAAAAATGATTGTGTGTATCAACGCCACACGGCATAAAACAGGTATACACAAAAAAATAACACCATCCTTGATCCTTCATCGGATAAGTAAGAAATATCATCCCTAATGACTTCAATCAAGTCAATCATAACATGTAAAAAAAAAAAAACTGAGTTAGAAACATAAGTTGAGAATGTGATACCTCGTGATTATGGTCTTGCACCTCATGTCCATCTCATGGATGCCTCCACCCCTAAATTCAAATTTCATTTCTCATCAAAATGTTATACTACAAAAATTCACATAAAAAAAATCAATAAAGAACAATTGATCTCCCTCCTCCTCCGCTCGATGCGGTCCCTCTCCGCCACCGGCCTCCGCATCCAGGTCTCCACCCCCACTCCCTCAGCATCCTGTCCGTCTCCGAACCCCCCTCCTCCGGCCGATTCCGCCGCAGCTATGACCGGGCGATCATCGGGCCGATCCTCGACTACCACCAGAAGACGAAGACGCCTTTCCTCATCAACCCCTACCCCTACTTCGGATTCGCCCCCAAAACCCTAAATTACAAGGCGATGAAGCGCCTCGGATACGGGTACGGCTACGTCGACATCGTCGTCGCCAAGAGAGGGTGTCCGTCGGTGGGGGATCCGGATCAGGCGGCCGTGAACTTGTAGTCGGAGTCGGAGGCGCCTCCACATCCTCGACGACGCGATGGAAGCACGTTTGAGAGAGGGTGAGAGAGATGGCGCGTGAGATTTGGAAGAGAAGGGTTTCAAGGTGGGTTTCTTAGTAAAAAAAATGAAAATTTTAATTTTTTAGGGGTGGGTTGAATAGATGAAGGGGTGAAGATAAAGGCTCCCCTCTGTAAATGGGCGGATTTTAACACGCAGTGAGTTTTTTTTTTTTTTTTTCAACAGTAGGTTTCCAAAAATATGGAAAACGTTGTCCCTTCACATGTTATAAAAAAAAAAAAGCTTTTAACTATTTATTTATAAAAATATGTCTACAGTTTTTAATTAAACTGTACTTTAAAAACAAAAAACGGATTTGAGAAAGATTCATGCAAATTCAAAAATTCTTCAAATCAATTTTAAACGACAATAAGTTTTTAAAGATAATAGTAGACATTCAGCCTTAATTAATATTAAGAAAGAGAATGTCCAATTTAGAGAAATAAAAGAAAACATGCCACAAGAACACGTGGTCTACTTTACATCCCTTCGAGTCGATATCAATTAAAAGAGGTGTCTACTGAATCTCTCGAAACACAAAAACAAACTATCCAAAAGACTACTCATTCACACGAATAAGACCCCCTTAGAAAGAAATCATTCCCACTCCCACACAACACACACCTTAATCCTTAAGTTGGTTCATGACCATCTGTCAAATATTCTTCTCGTATGTCGGGGTGTCTCTGAAAGGAGATGATTACGGGAAATTAATAACGCCCAAATAACTGTCGGAATAAGCATCTATGACACTTTAGACTTCGCGCTTTTATTCCCTGGAGATCTGAGCCGCCTTTTTGCTCTCCATAATTTCTCGAGCGAGGTAATGTCATCTTAAACAACAATATGTTAAGAATATATTCAATTAATATGAAAAAACTTATAAAAAATATAATGTATTGATCAAATATTTGTATTTATGGGATTTAAACTTGTAACTTAGTGTTTAGCAATAGATTTACATACACAGGTCATGGTTGGATACCCAATTATTACATCACAAAAAATATTATATTCAGTCTATTCCATGGTCCAAAATGAATAGTGCACGAGATATCATTTTTTAAAAAATTATATATCTTATCGTTATGTATTTTTATAAAAGATAAAATATATGTTCTATTTAATTAAATGATATAATTTATAAAAATATAAAATATATTTTCTAACACGATATATACATTAATACAATAAGTGAAGAAAGCTAATTAGATATATAAAATTAGAATTAAAAAAAATACTGAGTGCGACATAGCTAAAAAAAAAAAAATCAATATGCGAGGCTATGCAAAAATAACTTGACGGAACATTTTCCTTAAACGGATTAATATTTAACTCATTTTTTTATTGTCCAACCCTTATTTCGTTGGCACTGCTGCAAATTCACATTCACCTAGAACCGCCACAACAAGTTAATTTACACCATAATATCCGTTTTATAATAACCATGGCAAGGTTATAATGTCATATAATGTGTTATTTCATGGACGGACTCTCTCTTTTATTTAGGTGGATCTAGGTGGATGAGATCCCTTATTTTGTGAAGAAATTAAATGAAAACATATTCAATGACTCCATTTAACTGTTCTCTCATTTAATTGTTATTACCCCAAAGTTATTAATAAGAAAATATAATTTTTTTCTTCTCATTTTTAAAGATCTCGCACATGTCCTATAACATTGGGCAAGACATTACCCATTTTTTAAATTTATTGATAAGCTTTTTTTTTTTTTTGTTAAAATTTCCCCAATTAACTAATGATAAGACTTGAATCTAGATCCCCACCATGAACAGGGTTACCACTAACATCCTATATAAAAAATATGATCACATATTACCCACTTTATTAAGTCCTGATAATCTTTTGGGTTGATAAATTATATCCATCTATTTATTTATTATAAAAAAAAACCAGGTCCACAGTCCCATGAGATTTTTAACTGACACCCCCAAAATCAGATTAAATTAAAAGGCATTGATGTGGAATGATAAATTATATTAGTTTATTATGTATTCATGTTAATTGGTGTAGTTTAAACAGATTATTGACTAAATAGTTTAATTTGAAACACACACTGAAGTTGAAGTGATGTAACATAATCAACAAAAATCTGTTACAATAAAAAATTTAGTTGGTGTTAACTGTAAAAAAATGATTAATTCTAAAGTATTCTACTAACCCCACGCATATATTATCAAAATCGGACCTTGTATCATGTATACCATTCATTCTTTAATATCCGAAACAAAAACTCGGATGCCACACTTTGAACTACAAATTGCATATATAACGTATGAACAAATAACATAAGCCTGAGCCATATAAAGTTCTGGCTCCCTATCTCAATATATCAACTATCAACGCCAGTCACTAGTGTCACAAGGAGAACATCCCTCCTGTGCCATCGCCGTGACCTGCAACCCCAAATCGTAGACCGCCCCGACCTTCCAGTCCCGGGATCGCCTTCTTCGGCCACACCGTCATCCCATCGTAGCCGCCCGTCACAACCATCCTGAACTGCAACGGCCCGGCCGGGGCATGGCTTGTGTTCCACACCGCACCGTAGTTCCTAGTCATGAAACGCCAGTTCCAACCGCCGGCCTAATGAAATAGACCAAGTTAGACTATAATAAATTTAATGACTTGGGTGGTTCAACATACATTGCAATTTAATCAAATGTTTTTTAGTACCTCAGCCACATCTATGCTGTGAATGTCGGTCTGACCACCCTGGTATAGGACCTTGATGGCTAAATAGTTTGGTTTCTGGCTTATCTCTTCTATTCTCACCGACAAATTGTGGTTCTTGTACTCACAAGGTATTCTGTTGTTAGAAGGAGTTGAAACTTAAAAAGTGACGATAGTAATGTATCAAAAACATTGATATATGAAGTGGGGTTCACCCAAACAGTCGATGATGCAAGTGGGGTTTTGTTGGCATGTCACGCTCAAGATTGAAAATTCAAATTTTACCTCTTGTACTCGATGTCAACGATGCCCAAACGCTTTATGTCTTGGGTCATCCCTGCTTTCGCCATTGCCGTGAAAGCTGATGTGCTGAGAACGAAATCGGTTTGCGTGCTCTTGTTGATGTCCGTCACGATCACTTTGACTCCACCGGAGCTGCAAAGACTCGGGTTCTTGCACCTTATCTGTTCATCGAAACCAAATCAGAAAAACACATACCAATATTAAATGTTGGTCAAGAAAAGATTGGATTTTTTTAGTACCTGAAAACAAGCTCCACAGCCCATGCCATCCCTGTAGAGATCGGGACTCGCAGCCGCAACGTATCCCCCATTGAAGCTCAACGCCATGCTACCATATCCACATGACCCACCTGATGAAAACCCAATGCAAATTCAGCACAAACAAACGAATCCAAACATATACCCAACAAGGATTTCAAGGAATCAAAACGTACCCAACAGAGAAGCAGGGGAAGAGAAGTAGGCGGCCTTGGACTGATGGACACAGCGGTCACAAGCAATCGAAGTAGAGAGGAAGAGAGACAAGACGAACAAGAAGTGTTGAAAAGAAGCCATGTTTGATAGAAGGGAAAGCGAAGGCCTTTTTAATAGTGGTGGTGGTGGATTACAGAACAGAACAGAACAAAAAGGGGTTCCCTTTGTGTAAGAAACACTATTAGCCTATTTGTGTCCAGAAGACAATCTGAACACAAAAAACCAAAAAACGATGTGGGTCTAATGAAAACAGCAGCAACCGATCACCGACTCCTCCTCCCACGCGTCAAAGAAACAGCTGTGGCTCGACTACCAAGTGAAAACTTTCCAAAAATTTTCCCCCGTTTTTCTTTTTATGGGCGCTTTGTGGATAGCCTCAAATCTTCGAATGGATAATCTGGAAGAAGTTTATCCGGTTTTTAATTTTGGGAATGTTTTTGTGTGTGTGTTGGAAATGACTAGGAAGTGGAGGAGGAGCATTTATTTGATTTATTGGAGGATTGGTCTGTACTGCCTGGCTAAACAGAGGCAATTTTTCGCTTCTGGGAGAACTAATGAAAGAAGAATCTTATTAGTTGTTACTAATTTATTTTGTAATTATTATTTGAGTGGGGTGGGGGCATTAATGATGGGGATGACTTTGGTGTTACGTGGTGGAGAGGGGAAGGATAAGCATTATTGATTTTTTTTTTTTAATGACGAATAAAGCAAAGTTAGTGTTTTCTGACACCAATAATGGTTTATATATTTGTAGAGGCCACGTAACTTTGAATGAATTTTTATTTACTTACCATAATTTTTAAACAGATTGTCCGCACGAGTACAAATTAGGTTTTATTAAACGAAGAAAAAATACATTTATTTTTTTGACCAACAAATCCGTCTCGCCCTCTTTGCCGTTGACAAAATTGCCCTCTTTTTTTAATTGAACATAAACTTACTCAGAAACTACTCCAACGTTTCAAACCGTGACTTTGTGGTGCCGCTTTTTTCTTTTAAAATACGAGTCATAGGTAATTTTTTTTTATGTTTTTGTTAGATTAAACGTTATTCTTTTTTTTGAAGCTATGATATTATGATTGTCAATGTTGTCAATCATTTTCAATAGATCCAAACCCCAACAATTGCATGTTCAATAAATGAGATATCTAATTTTTTTTCATTTTATTCAAGTATTTTTTTGATACATGTTTCATGTATATTTAGTTGGGAATCCAAACAAATCTTAAAAATTCAAATACCTAAATAAGTAATTTTTTTAAAATTATATCTAAAAAAGTTTTGTTACACAATTTTAGAAAGTACAACGATTTAGCTACCCTTATGTTATCAATTATTTAAACATCATTACATATATTTAATTGTTTAACATCATAATTAAAGAATATTAAAAAAATAAAAAAATATATTTTTGTAATTTGTGCATAAAGGTTATTATTATTTTTTATATATCTAAATACACCATTAAGATTTAAATTATAAAAAAATTAAAAAAATTTGTTATAAAATATTTTTTAGATATTCTAAACTTTCTAAAATATTTTGGGGGCATTATATATGTTTAATATTATACACAAAAAATCTTTATGCAAGGTGTGGAGGTAAAAATCTGCACCAGGACACGTGTCATGATAAAGCAGAATGGCGAAACATGGGCCACACGGCAGAAAGCCTATCATGCCCAATTCTCGAAAGATGACGTTACAATGACGTCACCTGGCGAGTCGACTCGACTAGGCCAGAGGATTTAGTTATACGGTCAATCAGTCCGTAAAGCAAAAGGGATTATCACGGGTAGTCCAAGGCACGATCAGATGACAGGTCCGGTCGTTCGACCTTGCTCCTCGGATACGGGTAGTCCAAGGCACGACCAGACGACAGGTCTGGTCGTTCGACCTTGCTCCTCGGATACAAGTGATCTAAGGCACGACTAGACGACAGGTCTAGTCGGGCGATCTTATCGCTCAAAGTGTGATCTAAGGCACGACTAAACGACATGTCTAGTCGGACGACCTTACCGTTCTGGTACAAGGCACGACTAGACGATAGGTCTAGTCGGGCGACCTTGTTATCCATCAACGTTACGCATATCAAGAGGCCCCGAACAGGTCCAGAAACGGTCAGAGGACCGTGAACGTATGTAACTGCCACGACAGTATTCAAAGCCATTACTCACAGAACGTGGGTAATAAGGGCGACGTGGAGAGTAAATGCAGGGAGTGTTTTCCTAAGAAATAGCCCACTACCATTTAGTGGGAAAATGGTTACTGAATAACCAATTGAACTACGTGAGACTTGATCCCCGAGCGGGTACATAGGCAGCCTATAAAAGAGGTCGCGCGACAGCACTCTTGGCATATGAGATCAATTTAGAGATTACTAACGGAAGGTAATCGATAAGTTAAAAGTTGAGAAGTAGTAACGCTGTTACTTCCAACAGCGAGGCACAATCTCTTCCCCCCACCAAAAAAATCCCGTTTCCACATAATCCACACCAAAAACCCTTTTACCAATTTTCTTTGAAGTTCCGGATCCTGCGAAATACAAATCTAACTGTGAGGGGAAAATATCCTCCTCACAAGACATTTACAAAATATAAATAACAAAAAAATTGAAAAAAACTTTAAAAAGTTAGGAAAAATCCAAAAACAAATCTTGTAAATTTATGAATGAGAATATTGACAATTTTAACATTTTTGATAGCATACTAAAAAATGTAATAACATGTAAAATCACTCTCAAATAAAAATAATTTTTTATATTAATATTATTTTTCAATTAGATGATAGTTATAAAAAGTTTAAATATGATTGGAGAGAGTTTAAAATCACATAAGGGTATGTTAGCATTTTTAGTTTTCAAAATTGTGAAATGAGATTTTTTTTGCATAATCTTAAAAAGTGATTGATTTAAATATTTCTAACTTTCAGAAAGATTTTTTTATATAATATTTTCCTTATTTAGTTTACATTATATAAATACATTAAATAAAATATACATCTTCTGAAAAATCAAAACATACAAAGCCTAAATATGAGATTAATTATATGCAACATATATTTTTATAAGGAAAAATGTAATCTGTCCTATATGCATATAACCCCTTGATTTTTGAGAAAATCCATATAACCCCCTACAAACACAATGAAAATCCAAACACGCTCTTCTATCTATTAAGTTAATCAAAAGTTAACCAACATTTAACCCCACATTAGAAGTTACTGTTTTACTCCCCTATGATTCATTAAACTCTCCCTCTCTCCCCCCATCTTCATCTAGGGTCTGTTTGAATAGAGACATTCTGGGGTTTATTCTGGAAAGTCCATATAAGCTATTCTGGGGTTTATACATATTTTAAGAATTTTTGACTTTATCAATGGTATAAGAGATTTTGTGTTGGTTGTGTTTTTAGTTATTCTCATTGGGAAACGTAATAATAAATGTTGGAGTGTTTGGTTAATGAAGAATAAGATGTGAATAAGGTGTAAAAAGTTGATTTGAATGTGGGCTCATTGATGTATAAGAGGTAATGACATGTGATTTGATGTGATGAGATGTGATTTGATAGATGAGTCCCCTTATTCCAGTGGAGAAATAATACAATTCTATGGGTGGATTTGGAATATAAATACCAGTTTATTCTCTCATAATTCTGCATAGCTATACCCTCTTATTCCCTCTACCCAAACACTTTTTTTTGTCTAATTCCCCCCTATTCCACTCATATTCCTCTAGCCAAACAGCCGTCCAATCCTGTGTTCGAAGAAAAAGAAGAAGCCTTTGGTGTCGTCTTGGATCTCACCAACCTTCACACCCCTACAAGTGCCAGAAATTACTCCAATCCTGATGGGATTGAGGCCTCACTTTATCTCACTGAAAACGCCATCAGGAAGCTCGTCGTCTACGTGTACGACGGCCACTCCCGAAGCACCTACGAGAAGTTCGTCGCGTTGGAGGAGGAGGTGGGGGAATTCGACGGGTCAAAGTACTCACTCCCGTATAAATTCAACATCTTGTACTGTGGGTCGTCTCAGTACAGCGATTTGAATGCGAACAGGAACTAGGAATTGATGGCCTATCACGCGTTTGTGTTCTGGCTCAAGTCACACTTTGTTATTCCACGACGCGGGCGGCGTGAGCCCCGCCGTGCGCGCGGTGTTAGAACCTTGGGTGCGCGGGGCGTGCGACGGTGTAGGACATATGGGATCAAGCGACGTACGATGGGTATTACTACAATCAGTTATTGGTTATGATGATTGCCTGCATCGCACAGTCGCACAGACATGCCGTGAATTGAACGTTTTTCTTCTATGTCGATGAGTACATACACTGATACACGTGATGGATGGAGGATTCTTGAGTAGGTGCTTGATGGATCCAAGGACTACATGCAATTCATGATCAAGCAGAACACGATGTCGAGCAGCATGTGTGTGCCAATTCAGGCTCGCAATCACTCAAGGTTTCTTCTTCTTTTAACCATCGAGGAGTGGAGGAGCTGATTTTCATGGGTTTATATGCAGGGAGGGGTATAATAGACATCCATAAGGGGTTTTTTGAATTTTTGACAGAAAGTAGGAGGTAAATAGCATATAGCATTTTAATAATGGGTAATGGAATATTTGAAAAATATTCCAATTCTATCGATGGAATTTGATTTTCATTATATGGATTTTTTTAAAAGTCGGGGGGATTATGTGGATATAGGAAAGATTACAGGGGTACATGGATTTTTCCCTTTCTTGTAATGTTCATCTTCCCATCTGGAGAAGGGGTTAACTTATCAGTTTGAGATCAGTGGGCTCCATTTTGGGTTTGGTCACAATGATCCAATCCGGTACAGTACTCTCGGATGAAATCAGAGGCAGCCCAGATACAATTTGTTAAACCAAACGACCAGCTTTTGTAGCATGTCAACAAGACCATTCACAGTGATTTTCCAGCCATCGATCGTGCACATTTCATGTGGCGCGACGGATCAGTCTCAGCAGCTCGCTTTGCCTTGCGCGTGGCGTTCGTCAGACTGCGGTCATGTCTAGCTCGCGTGCATTCACGCACGCCCCGGACCGTCCGTGCCACGCAGTTCGCACGCGCGTTTGGGTTTCTCTCCGCGTCAAAGCGTCTCTGGATTTTCCCCATGTTCGTCCGCGCCTATCTCCCTCACGCCCGTCCCATATATCCCGCCTCTGTTCGCCAGTGATTGATCTCCTTGTGATTGTCCTTGGTTTTCGCTCACGGTGGATCAACAGAAGATTGTATTGTGGGTCTTAGCTTATGCGTGATTCTCCGCTCGCCAGGCTGTCCTTTTCTCGTCCGCGCGACAATCACACGCCCAAACCGCGATCAAGCGTGCAATCAAACTCCGCGCGCGTGATCGAGCAAATCTGCCCGTCTCGTGGACACGTCCGCGTGTGTCTCGGCACCATCCCCAGTCGAACAGGATCTCGCATGCCCCTTTTTTTTTTCGCGCGGTTTTCGCATTTCGTCAAGCGTTTGGCCAGCGTCTACCGTCAACACTGAATCTCAAACCCGTCCCTATATCTTCATTGGGTTGGGACAGATTGTGTTCGATTTTGACATTTAGATGACCAAATCCTTTCCAATATGGTCAGGCGGAGCGGTTTTTCATTTACCATGTCCCATTGTTATATGTAATATGAACCACATAATGATATTGACCCAATTAATTTACATATGGTCGTATAATGAATTCTTAAAATTATCCTTTCATATTCAATTGATCGATGAATAAAACCACAAGCATTTAGGTGTAGATTAATATATGTTTACATTGATATCTTGATGAGTCACATTCATTCATAGTTTTTTTAAAGCAAAAATAGATGTTTATTATTCGATTTCATTATTGAATTACAGATTCTACAAGAAGAGAGTGAGAAGACATGGAATAAAAACATTGAGAGCATAAATGAAAAACCATACAAGCAACAAATCAAGCCTAGACCGTGCAAGGCACCCAACTCCCGGTTAGAAGAGTCATTTAACCAACGGGGATTCGCGTGTTCGCCAATCACCCTGCAATGTTTAAGCCCCCGTCTCGGAGTTGGACATCTGTTATCTTCGCGATCTAGCATCCCTAATCCCTCGTACATTCATGCACAGTTAGCTATTATTTATCTTTTCACGTTTAATTTTCATACTATCAACGCATTCTACAAAACATTATTGGTCAAATGTCATGAAAGGAAATGAACTCAAAATTAGAAGTTAACAAGTGAAGTGAAGAAGACTTGTACTCTTGTTCACTCGTGATACATATTGAGATTTCGCCGCCATATATTGCCAACATATTCATTCCATGATTTCCATCCACTGTTCTTGAAATGTCAAGAAATTCAAAACTGAAGGCGGACTTCCACAGGTTCATGTAGCAATATTTATCTCTTATAAATGGGGGAAAAAAATAATTCAAACATGTTAGTTGAGAAGGAACCCATTAGTGGGGGCAAGTAAGTGGAAATCGTTGATTTTTGGCATCTCTTAAGTCACAATTGTAGATTTTGAATACCACGTATGAAAATAAATTCATTTGCAGTCACGTGTTCAAGAGTGATAAGAGATGTCCAAATATAGATTTTAAGTTTAGTTGAACCAACCGAATTCAAGAAAATTCTGCATCCAATCCACATCTGAATCCATTCCACATCTGAATCCATAAATAGACATAGATACACATTGACGCAGAACGGGTGGCCGACGCATTCTGGGAACGATGAACCCGAAAGAGTTCATTTTGAGATTTGCAAATATTTACAGAAAAATCGGCTAGTAGAAATAAATGGCGCTCCGAACTCGAAATCGCCTGAAATTTTTACTGGAGGAAAATATCGATGAGATCTTCAAGAGTTGTCGTTACGCCACAATGTACGCTTATTTTTCTATTTTCCCCATTTTTTGGCTCTCAAAATTATTTTTTTGCTATTTTTAATAACTTTTTAGATTTAACATATCTTTATCATAACAAATCCATTTTGATTTCTATCAAAATCGATGAGGATTCCATAGATTTGATTATAGCTAATTCCGTTTTTTACTATTTTTAGTAAATTTTTTTATATTATAAAAAGGAGACTTGTAATTTAGGGTTTTCGACTTTCATTAATATATTTTCTGAGTTTTAGTACTCTCTTTGAGAATTGTGGTTTGTTGAAGAATCTCAACGTTTGTTGAATCTTTGTTTTAATTTTTCGCTGCGTTATTCACATTCAAATATTAAATATTACACCTGAACAAATTCATATGCAAACTCAAGTTGAATAATTCAGGTGATTATTAATTTGATCTTGTATATTTTATTGAAATAATAAGAATTCACATATGTTTCTCCGTAGCATGCATGCACCCATAAAACATGGACTGATCAATTATTAATACTCGATCAGTAAAATTTGAAAACGAACTTTCCATTTCGTATTTGAGACATAGATTGCATGTTTTATTTACAATGTATCTATACAAATATGAACAATATAATGGATAAATAGAGTAAAATTAATTTCATATAAAAAGTGATCAACATGTGCCGCGTATCGCAATGATATGCCGACATTTTAGTACTACAAGTGGACGACACGTATGGTACGTAAACTCCATTAGACCTTAATCGGTCATAACAATCTAATTAAATATACTATAAGATGCAATTTTATTTTGTGATAAGATACTATATATGGCCCACGTACGTGACCTTTGTCACATCTCACTGACCCCACGAAGTTCCCCAATAAACCAAAACAATGGCCAAATTCCATGAATGAAATCAACCTCACTACACATATGCATGACCACTACCCCTTATCTTCAAATGTTACAACCTCTCAAGAACTCAAGCAACAGTCACATCCATAACAAAAACCAATCTCAGTCAACTAAAATTCCTCACTAATTAAGAGAATTTAGTTTCCTAGCAACAACAGAATCCAATAAATAGCCCAACTTAGTTGACCATAACATGGTAACTATTACTTATTGATTCTCCCATCCTTTTCTAACATGGTTTCTTAGTTTCTTCTTTCAACCAAAGTATATTCAAATTCAATTGATTCCTTGCACGTTGGACTACATCTATATATAGAGATATACAAAGGTAACCCTATCATTAACACATATCAGAGACACATCAAGTAGACTTAAGAAACCATGTTGAGGCTTCTCCTAAAGCTGATGAGGGCTTTTGGTTTGATCAACCGTTCATCGGTTGCGAAAAGGGGACACTTCGTCGTGTACACCTCCGACGGCAGGCGCTTTGTGGTTCCTTTGGCGTAGTTAGAGAGCACCATCTTCAGAGAGCTCTTCAGGTTGTCTGAGTTCGTGTTCGGATACCCTGACAGTGGACCTATCAAGCTGGTCTGTGATGGAGTTTTCATGGAGTACGCTTGCTCTTTGATCAGTAAAAGCATTTTCCATTGATTTTGAGATTGACTTGTTCTTCTCATCATCAACTGTGATGAGATGTGGATGATTTGGATCACTTTCGTGCATGCCTTAGCCGATTCAGTTCTCATGAGTTTTCTTTGAATTCAATTTTGTTTTTTTTGTATCTAATATTCTGATTCTTTTGTAATTAATATGGTTTTCTTACTCGTTCATAGATAGATACGTGCTTGTGAATGGAAGTGTAAAAAGGTCATTCCATATACATTTGTTATATTTCTAGTTCAGATCGAAATTAATGAAAGGACTCATTTACACTGCAATATCCGGACTTTTCGTGTTGGCCATGTGAATCATGGTGGTCCTTTTTGGTGGTGTTGGGCTTTAATTGATTGGATTCATGTGTTTCTGATTATGGTTTAGGTGGTTTGCTTATGTTAATTAATAAAACAAAAAAAAAAGTGAAAACTATAAACAAAACTCAAGGTTGATCTTCATAAAAAGGCCAATGAACCTAAGGTATTGTTCATCATCTCGGCAATGGACTGGACCAGCTTGTGAAAATAGAGCCCAAGCTCGACCCTAAACCCAATCCCGCAGGCATGTCTGGCCAATGGGCCTGGAACGGTCAAACCAACAGCAAAAAAATTAGACCCAGGCCCTGCTTATGACCTGGGCCTCCCCGGCCGGCTCAGGCTTAGGCATTGGTGGGACTTCAAGTTGAATTTGTCTTGATTGAGCATGTGGGCCGGGCTCATTTCAAATTAAATGATGATCCTTACAAATTATATAGTTGATTGTTTTATAGAAAATCACTGTTTTAACAGAAGACAAAACATAATTTTAAGCGCTTAACAATTTTTTTTTATTAATACTTTAAATTGTATTTTTAACTAAATATGAAAATGATATGTCTAGCTAGCTAGTAGTATGCAACCCTAGCTATAGTATACACCATTTTAAAAAAATATATATACACTCACGCATTAAAATACATATTGTTATAAAAAAGTAAAAATATATACTGAGTTATATAATTCTTTTCTTCAAACAAAATATTAAATTTTTGATGAAATATTTTATTAAAAAATTAATGCAATTGCGATCTTAATTATGAGGTTCTCTTTAAGTATTTGATAATAAATTCTAAATTATTCCATAGGATTTTTGAGGAATATGCTATGTGAAACATAAAAAGCAATAGTTGGGTTGTCATTTGGCCTTGTATATTAGCCAGACTGAAATGCAATAACTAACATTTTTTTCAGCCACCTTTGCACTCAGTGAGGCTTTTGATACCGCGGCTCTCTACAATGGTCAATGGAGAGTGTCCTTCTACTAGACTACATGGGCTTACCAGAACAATGAGACTAACCCATGGTAGAGAAGGACACTCTAGTAACTGGCAGTCTAGTAGAAGGACACTCTCCATTGACCATTGTTTCAGAGTTTCTAGTGGGTTAGTCTCATTGTTCTGGTAGGGATGGTAAACGAGTCGAACGAGCTGAGCTTTGACTTCGTGAGCTTGACTCGGCTTAGCTCGGCTCGACTCGTTTATAAACGAGCCGAGCTTTGACATGTTCACGAGCCTCAACGAGCCTAGCGTTCTTCTTCATTTTAGGGTTTTTAGGGATTGAAAACAAAATTTTAGACTAAATAAGCCAAGTTTATGAGCTTAAACGAGCATAACTTTGTATTAATTTAATATTCTGATTTTATAAAAGAGTTTAGTCAAGTTTCAACTAAGTTTTAATAACACATACGAGTCGAATTTGAACATAAAATGAAGTTCGATCCAGGTCCCGAGCCTAACCGAGCTTTAAAATTTGTTCAAGCTCACTCATTTGTCTAAATGAACAAGTCTGAACGAGCTCAAACTGAACCGAACCCGAACGACTTAGTTCGTTTACCAGCCCTATGTTCTGGTAAGCCCATGTTGATTCCTTTGTATCTATTACTTGTAGTGGATGTCCACTATGGATGATCATGCTCTAGACAAAGAGCTAGCATTAATGTCACAGACACACACAAAAAGAAAATGTTACATACAGGCATTCACTCAATCATTCGTGTAATAAATCTCATCACATTTTGCAATTTTTTTAAAGTAAAGTATATAATGTACATTCACAAAAGAGAAGTATACATTCGAATAAGCATATTTTTTTAAAATTTTTACTAATAGAATATATATTTGTCTAATAGAGTTAAAATTTCATATATTACGTTTTTCTATATGTATTGGACTGACCTAATTTATCAATGCCCTGGAAAAGGAAATTCAATCCATTCCAATTTGGCTTCACCTTGTGTGGTTTAGATGGAGCCCGGCCCAATCTGATCCATTAAGACTGAGCCCATAACACGAAAAATTTGTTGTTGGGGATGAAAATATTATACCCAATGATTTGCACCATCATTTTTACAGTTTTAACATGTTTTAATTTTTTTTTACTACACACACACCTAATAAAGTAAATATTTTACAAAAAAAATAAAATAAAAAATATATATTAGATTAGGACTGCAAGAATAAATGTGTACCACCATAACGTTTGCAAGTAACATGCCACCATATCACCACCCTAAGGTTAATGCACCAGCCACCAGCCATGACAAGCCTAGCTAGCTAGCCAACTTGGACACACTGAACAACATCATCAACAAGTTGTTAATTCCGGTTCTCAAACCCTATCCCTATCGAACAGAGGTGTAGACACTGTATTTAGGGCAGGTGTTGAGACATACAATCAAGAGACATGGTTGATGATCACGCACATGCCATTGTTGGAAATATATATTGCCCAAAGTGTGACAGCTGAGAATATTTATTTGATTGATTAGATTTGCGACACAACCTACAAGTTGCAGCGTGGTCCTAAGCCCAACACTTGTCCTTAGATGCAATTGAATCACAACTTGGGGCCCAGTAGTAAATGTTGCAACACAAAATATAACAAAAAAAAAAAAATATGTTGCAAACACAGAGTATGAAAAATGTCCTATTGTTACTGTAATCACTTTCACAGATATATTAATTTTAAAATATATAGTGTAATAGAGTACAATTGCATAATAATTTTGCTCAGACATACTGACATCTTTTCTGGATTTCTTATTTGATTTATTATACTGTCTTATAAATGATCTTTTATAAGATTGTTTAGTATTCTTTTTCTGTGGTTTGGAAGAAAGACTGACATCTTAAATCAATCGCACATGGAATTGATTGGGTCAGTAAAAGATGATGACAATGAGTTGATTTGGGTTGAAACTTTGAGGCCTTGTCTATATTAGTCAAATTGTGGGCTAGAAGGCCCAAGTCAGGTTCACGGCATGCCGCTGCCTTTGATGCTTTTACAAGGAGAATATATTCAATCTCACTTTTAATTTAATTTTATTTTTTTGTAAGAATACATATAAATAAGGAATTTATTTTTATACGAGTGTTTATACATTTGTAGGATTAAAAGTAGCCCTAAAAATGGAATTGGGTGTAGTAAAATCTCTTTTAGGGCTTGGTGATGCATAATAATAATATAATATACATATATGGATCCTTCTTGAACGATGACTTTTTTTTTTTTGTGTTTTTTTGCTTGGTAAACTTGGGACTCGAACTCTCGACCTTCCCTTGGGGAGGGTGTGTCTCGACCACTCCGCTAAGGGGTCTTCCACTTGAACGACGACTGTTAACATTTGATAAATACAATGTTTAAAATACATTTAAAATAGCATTGTAATTTGTAAGTGACAATGAATTCACAACAACGACAGAAACAAAAATAATGCATAAGCGTAACTTCCACATTTTGGCTATCCTATTGTTGAAACTCTGCGCGGCAGCCATAGTTTGTAGAATTATTTGATAATGGTTGTCTATATATAAAAAGGAGGGGACAGACCCATGTTAACCAGTGGCGCCTAGAATCATCCTCTTCATACTCACTCCTCACGATCAACTTCCCTCTGCACGGTTTTTGTAAGGCATTTGTACATTAAGAGTTGTGGATCATCAAATTAATACATATATAGGGCATGGAAGTACATCATCTTTAAATAATAGTTGGATTACATGCAATTAAGAAGCATGCATTATCTTGTCCCACCATGTGCACACGCATAAAAGCCTGATTAATTTTACGCGGCTATGTAGCCAGGAGTTCATCATGTGGGAAATATCTTCAATTATCCGATCAGCGGATCTGATCACCTATCAGCTGATGATGTAAAATGTTTTTGTTTTTTAAGAAATAAATACAGTAATGTAATTTAATTCATATAATAATATGTACTTAAATAAACGAATGTATATTTTAAATTAAATGGTGAGAGAGCTGTACATGAAATTGCATACATGGTTGAACATTTTCTTAAATCAATAACATAAATATACCAATGTAAACTTTTTTTTTACTAGATTTTGTTCTTTCTTGTTCAATAATGGGATCCCTCAAATATACGTGGACCAAATTCAAAGAATTCAAAAGGCTTAAACTATATAGGTGGACCCAATATGTTGCCATGAGCCCTGGCATAAATGCAACAGACACAATTAATTAACAACCATAACCCTTAAAAACCATAATCAACTGCAATTTTCACACATGACAAAAAAAAAAACAAAAAACAAAAAAAACAAGCCAATAACTGTCCACCTCAAAATAATCAGCTCATGGTTTTTCATCCATAGAAAAAAAAAAATCACACTAACACATGATAGAGATGTTTCTTGCAATCTTGCTTGTCTATATCTTCTATATATAAAGAGACTAATCACCTCCATTTCCCATGCACACACAAACAATTAGACCCATATCATAGGAAAAGAAATGCTCAACCCTGATAGACTCAGCGAGATGGCGAGGAAGTGGTGGAGGGCGGCGGCTTCCCGGAGGAGGAGAACTTCATCATCGATCATCATCACATATCGAGGCTCGGACGAGTCTGAGGCCTTAGTGACGACCGCAACGACGAATAAGGGCCATTTCATTGTGTACACATCGGATGGAAGTCGATTTGTGGTTCCCTGAGAGTACTTGAAAACCGACATCATTCGAGAACTCCTCGAGATGTCGGCCGATGAGTTTGGATTCCCCGGCGATGGGCCTATAACATTGCCTTGCGCAAGTGAATTCATGGATTACGTGCTATCCTTCCTTCTTCGGAGAAGAGTTTCTAAGTATGTGGAGAGGGCTCTGCTTAATTCAGTTGCCACCATGCGTTGCTCGGGCACTTCTTTGGTTCATCATGGACATTCTCATCAAACACTTGCTCTGCATGGCTTCTAAGAGATTAATTGCAATGTGAATTTGTCTTACAAAATTGTAAATGTACATAATGTATGGAGTATGGAATCAACCTTTTTGTTTGTTTTTTTGAAGCAACATGTATTGATGAGCTCTTCGTCTTTACGTCTTTTTTTTTTTGTGGTCCTAGCCTTTCTCAAGAAGACATGATTAATTAATCACGTAAGTTAGTAAGTAATTCATTATATGTGGTCAAATTTGCCAAAATGAAGACTTGATCTGTAGTTAATAAAAAGCTATAATAAACTAATTAAAGTAAATTTGGCACTCATGCATAGCCATTCGCCTTCACCATGTACTGATGTACATCTCACTTTTCAATGGATACTTGAGAAATCTTTTGGTGAAAGATGGTACTAATTACTTTACCGACTATTTATCAATCAGATATAATATTGAGCGAATTAATGATTCGGTGAAAAGGAAACTATGTTCCTTAAATACTGAATTTATCATGATTAGTTCAATTTACAATGCACCCAGAATATAATATATGTGTACTCGATCTCCTGTCAGTACTCAAATATATGGACGGGTTAAAGAGGAGATCTCCCCGTAACATCTGTTAGCATGTTAAGCAGACAGACACATCACTTAGAGCATCTCCAACCATGGCTCCATTTTGGAGCCATGGTTGGCTGCATTTTAGAGAAATCCCCCCCCCCCCCCCCCAACCCATCCCTTCCATTTTTACCTTCCATTTATTTTTATTTAAAATATTAATTTAAATAATAAGATAATAATGTAATAATGAATATAAAATTGATTAAATTAATGTTATTGATTTATTTTTAAAATTTTAATATATAAAACTAGTTGTTATAATATAATATTTAGTAAGTTTAGCAAAAAAAATTCAAATTAAATTGGAGTTCTATTTAACCCGCCCCAAGGAAAACAACAATAAGAAAGAAGAGTACATGAAATTATGAAGCTAAGTTTTTTAATTTTTAATTGCATAATTTACTATAATGTTAAGTAATATATATAAAATTAATTAATATGAAATATTTAATTAAAATGAATGCGTAATAACTTAATCAATATTAGATTCAAGGTCTCGACGAGACTTTTCTAATGATATAATATTTATAAATAAATAATGAATAAATTTAAACTTAACTTACAAATAGTGAATAATTGGATTTATGGTGAAGGATACAAATGGGATTAAAAAGGATTGTATACACCGGGGGAGGGTATTTAGGGGTTTTAAAAAAAATTAATAGTGAAATGCAGACGACTGCATTTCACCCATCAGAACTGCATTTTTGCAGCCAAAATCAGTCCGTTTGCATTTTCCAGCCCTCTTTGGCGATCGGTTAAAGCTCAACCGGGATGCATTTTGGAGAAATGCATCCCGGTTGGAGATGCTCTTTATAGATGTAACAACACTGGGTGTGTTACACTCATTCATGAAAGGTGATGTGCCCCACTACTTATATACATAAAAAAACTAAACAAAGATCTAACAAGCGTTGAAATTTTTAACAAACCTATAATTATCAAAAGATAAATAAAAATAAAAAAATATATTAATCAAAAGCTTCGATATTCAGAAACAAAAAAATTTAGATTTCATTTAATTAATGACAAAGGTTGTGAAGTGTTTAGATCTTTTGTATGAAAGTCACGTAGAATTCTTATGATAATTGATAAGATCATGTCATGTAAATAATACAAAAATATCATAGAATAAAATATCCCTATTTTATTTGATATTTAGAAAAGAATTGTGCATGGATAACTTGAATAAAAATTTTCTATCTGTGTTATGATTTCATCAGATGTCATAGAAATTCTCTATGGATCTCATACAGAACATCTAAACTCAGGTTGTGGGAATGAGCTATAAGCCACGTACTATTATCTCCACCAAATTTCCGAAAGGCATCCTATTCAATTCTTCTTTTACAACCCAGATGACAAAAAAAGGTTGAAGCACACAATGTACAGTAATAGTAACCATGCGAAATAACTCCATACATCATGTGGACCACTGCTCATTATTTCAAGACTAGATTCAATGATAGGATAGCTAAATTAATTTGCAGCCAAAAATGCAAGGACGACCCAATGTGTTACTCCACCACATAACAACAAAACAGAGGACATGCAACCTAACCCTTAGTGTATTTGCCCCTATATCCTCTTAAATTGGGGGTGGGAGAGTGTTGGGCATCCCCGTTACATCCACACATACAACCCCAAAAACTGTCAAACTCAAACAAATCCGCAAATGGTTTTGCTTACCCTACTAAGGAAAAGGAACACTCACCACATGGTGGGACTGCCGTTCCTTTGCCTTTCCCTCCATATATATACACCAACTCTCCTCCATTTCATATATTCACTAAGACACAAAGCATCCAACCTCACCTGTTTTACCTTCTCACTATATCTTCTTAAGAAAAATATGATCAATTCAAAGAGACTCATTGCCATGGCGAAGAAGTGGCAACGACTGGCCGCATTGGGGAGGAGACGCCTCTTGTCGACAAGCACCGCCACCGATCGATGCGTTGACTTGGCTGATAAGGGTCATTTCATCGTGTACACGACCGATGAAAGGCGTTTCATGATCCCATTGGCATATCTGAAGAACAACATCTTCAGAGAGCTTTTCAGGATGTCTGAAAACTTGTTTGGATTTCCCAGTGATGGACATATCACGCTGCCTTGTGATGCTGCATTCATGGAGTATGTCATGTCGTTGCTTGGGAGACGCATCTCGCGAGATGTCGAGAAGGCTCTTCTCATGTCCATTACCACTGGTCGATGTTCGGGGCCTTCTGTTGTGTCCCAATGCCATACATGTCAACCTTTGCTTCTTCTCCATGGCTTCTAATTAAAGCAATGTGTTTTGTTTCTAGTTATGTATGTACATTATAGTTGAATTGTCTAGCTGATAACAAGCTAGCTCTTAAATTTTATCTTATAAATCCAATGATTTTGAATAAGCAATGGCAAGATATTTTGCGTAAAGCAATTAAACCCTTTTAATTAATCAACAAGTTTTTGTCTGCCCCCTTGGCTATAATGATGCATAAAATGCCAAAAACATATTGCAGGTTACCCACTGTAGAATAAAAGCCTAGCTACTCTGTTAGCTGTGTCGTTTCACTGTATCAAATATTTAATGATATCCCAGTGATCAAGTCACGATGAGAATACACCACCAACATTACACAAAATTGTTCAAGATGAAACATGCATAATTTTTATATAAATATCAATTAAAGTAATGATAAACAATATAATTTATATGCTATATGGCATTCTCATTGGTTCACGCATGTATTCTCCATGGAGAACTGATCATGGGTGCGTTTGTTTCCTTTAACTCACCATCAAAAATAAAAATAAAAAATAGGCCGTTCCCACCAATTCAGATCGATCGAATTTGGTTGTCATTTCAAATTTTGGACGACCAAACTTGATTGTCATTTCAGGTTTTGAGTGACTGAATTTTATCACTATTTCAGGTTTTGGATAATCGAACTTGGTCGAACAGGGTCCAGATATTACATGTTCTTTACATAGTTATATCTACCTAGCTATTTTTTGTAAACAAATAAATTTTTGGGTTTATCCATCATATTCTACGTTTATTCTTTTATCTAAACAGCAGTTAAGGGATTGAAAAAGATGTAAGTAGATATACTTTCAATTAATTTAATTTTTTATAGAAAAATATCTTATTAGACAAATATATATCATTTTTAAGCTTCATTTAAATCCGTGGTTAAGCGGATTCTTTGTTTTAAAAAAAAACTACTAGTTGTTCCAAACACATTTTATATCTGACTTTTGAAAATTTGTCCCCCACTTCTATAAAAAAAACTGTTCTTATGTTCTACATTTAAGAATAATGATTGATTCTCTCTATATTACCACTCAGACTTGTAGTAGTATACAAGATCCAAGGAGGACACATGTCATGGGATTAGGTTTTCAAGAAAAAAATTATAAATTTCATCACAAACTTTGGTCGACCAAGTTCGGTCACCCAAAACTTAAAGTGACGACCAAGTTTGATTGACTTAGGTAAATCGGTTGGAGCAGAAAAAAGACCGTTTTTTTCTTCCAATTGATGGGTTAAAGGAAACAATTGGCGGAGATAGACGGACTGATCATTTGGACCAGTGGAGAAGAGAGGTCAAGAACAACGACAACATACAATTTTTTTTCTTTCGATAAACCGATGTTTACAATACATCATCAACATAGCCAAAGAAACATGGGAAAGGTGATGTGAGGGAACATACAATTAAGTTGCATGTATTAAGTTGTAAAGCCATGCATGTGTATCTTTGTTTGTGGTGATGTTTCTCCATGTGCATGTCTACTATCACGGACCCCTTTATAGCTAGCCTGATTGACTAGTAGGGCTGCAACTTGGGCGGGTTGGGTTCGGGTTGATCCCAACCCGAACCCAACCCGAATTCCAAACGACCCAACCCTAACCCGACCCAACCCGATTTTCAACCCGAATTGGACCAACCCGAACCCAACCCGAAATTAAATAAACCAACCCGACCCAACCCGACTTAACCCGAATTGGACCAACCCGACCCCAACCCGATTTTCAACCCGAATTGAACCAATTCGACCCAACCCGAATTTCTAACATGATGTGTAAATTAAATAAATCAACCCCACCCAACCCATAAGATTAGCTAGATTTACCTAAAATTTGGACTACCCATATTAGAAGTTACAAAATAAACGGCCATGACTTTTTTTAAATATTAATTTACGGGTTCGGGTTGGGTCGGGTTGGGTCGGAGGCCAACCCGAACCCAACCCGATTTGTGAGTCAACCCGAATTGGCCAACCCGAACCCGAACCCGAACCCGAACCCGATTTGATCAACCCAACCCATGTAAAAATCGGATTCAACCCGACCCAAGTTGCAGCCCTATTGACTAGTGATGTCAGTGCATTATTATTATTTGATCCACCTTTTATAGAGGAATTATTTTTTTGTTATTTACAGGTGGTGATCGACGCATATGTACAATTAAATGGGAAGAAGGTTTCAAGTTCAATTCCAATTAATATTCTCGCCCGGTTAGTGACTACCAAAAAGGGAATTATTATTTGTCTCGGACAAAACTTAAATATATTTTGGGCACTGAAGCAGTACGGATGGTATTAATTAATTGTTTTCTGAAATAGACGATAGCAGAATAGTTATACCGTACCAGAATAATTATGTGGAAAGTTTTGATTTGTTCGAAAAATAAGTTTCTTTATCTACTACTATTCCACTTTTATCCCTAGCTCAATTTAAAAGAAAAATCAAAATCAAACATTTCCACCTGGATAAAAACAAATATAATGTGAAGAATATAAATTAAGTATTAGAATTGTCATCTCTGTGAATAAAAATCTTATCCTATTCCATTATCCAATGGTGGCGATAGATATTTGTTTTGGCTTTTAATGTATTTCTAGAGGAATCAAATCATATGGTGGCTATCAATGTAGATTTAGATGAATAAAATCTCATATGGACCCATCTGTTGGTTGAACACGAAGAGAAAATTTAACACACACAATGTTGATTGCTCAACAACATCCAAACATTTTAAATAAATTCACCAGCCGATTTATATTCACATATATGCATGTAATCAATCAGCCCATGGTTTTTGCATCTCCTCTCTATGCCCATAACTGGCCCCACTATAAGGTCCAATCTTTAATGTTTTCCCTGAGAACTTAGAACATGCAAGAGATGGAAAAAAAATTTAAAGATGAGATTCAGTCAGACCCAGATCTCATAATTGAGTCTCTAACAAGATATTAACTTGTGACATTCTCATATTTAAACATTTAAAGATTATGATATTTTTAACTACTTAAACTAGGGACCAGAGTCCAAACCACCGAACCCTAAAAAAAGATCTGTAGGTGGGTCCATTGAGATACGGGCACCGACTCACACCAGTCATGCATATATATGCAATTGGTCGTCCAATAATTCAACAAAACAAGGCTCTTGTTTGTCTCTTTCACCTGCATGTGATTAATTCACGTCCTTGGCACGGTCAATGTACCCCTGCTCATATATGATTATACTTTGCTTTCCTTTCCTGCCGCTCACCATGCATGCACACTTGTTTTCACTTTGTTGATTTCTTGTGATATATATAGTTCCAACATATCCACCTCCGGCAATTGTAACATACAACTCCCTTTCCAAACCTCAAAATAACCATAAATAAACAGTCTCCATCTCATTTTTAGTTGCATTACAGACCTAGAGGATAGGTTCGTCGTTCAATCATAAATGTCCCATGACCAAAAAAAAAAAAATTCAGTCCAAAACACAGTCCTATATACCACGTTAAGAATCCAGTGAAATATATATCTCGTTAGATGTTGTATATACCTCATTAAATGTTTTTTACACTTATTAAAAATCAATTTATTCAACTCGAAATGGTGCGATATGCATTTTTTATCGAAACATATATCTCATTAGATAATGTATACTATTTAAAAAAATATGAAAAGATGTGAGGTATGAGTTTTGATTAGTAAATCTGAATGAATCTAACATTTTCCTTTTTTTAATATCATTTAGGAAAAAATTTCAAATTAACCTTAATTTTATAATTAATGTTAAAAGTAACATTTCTAAAAAATTATTTATATAAATGACCTTCTTTCATTTTTTTTTATCATTTGACAATGCCACGTCATCATCACCACCCATCATCATTTGTCACTCGTAATGACGAGAATGAGGTATAGAATTTTTTTTTAAAAGTAAATAAAGAGGATTCAATGAGATTAAAGTAAATAATGATATGAGATCACATGCATGTAAAACGTATAATGTTTCTCTCATTAAATTGTGATAATCATTAAATAAAAGAAAAAATTGGATTGTGAGGTCGCTCTGGCATATCACTGCCAAAAGGTCAATAATAGGATAGAGGGTTACTAATGCAAATAATTTTTGAAAAATGTTATTCTCGGCATTAATTATAAAATTAAGGTAAATTTGAAAATTTTCCCCATTTAAGGTTAAGAGTATTTCAATGAAAGTGATTTTTTTTTACTTATGTGATTTTTCTTTTGGATGACACATGAAAACCCTCAGTATTTTCCCAGAGGATCCGAATCAGCTCCTCCAATTTCAACCATTTCTTAGTTTGGATTTTTTTTGTTTTACAAAGTTTTTGTTTGTTACATTTGTATTGAAAATGATTCCTTTTTTTTGGATTATTCAGTTTCCCCTTGCCCCCACCAATTTCAGGCCTAAGTTATAAATTATTTATATAGAAAAGATTACAGAAATTCGTTAATTAACTACACAATCATTGATGATTCCTCTTATTAATCATGTCCAAGGAACGTAAAGTAAATTCTTTCCACGTAAAGTACTTTTTAATTAATTAATTCACTTCCACACCTTTCCTAATCTCTATAATGACCAAGGAGTACATATATAATAATTTAATAACCATAAAACAAACACAGAGAACTATAGAAGATAAACATGCATGGTCCCAATGCATGGCCTACCTTCACGAGGTGATTACCCAACTATATCCAGACATGCCCATCTCATCCAACCACATGGTCTTGTCTCAACCTCCTCCAACCCATGCATGCGATAGCTACACCACAACACATGCAAGTGTTTTCTCCTTGATCAATTCCCTTGTCCCCCAATCATGCATGTCTATATAAACACACACACACCCCACATCTTCTCCACTCCTCCATCCCTAACAACATTTTTCCCTTAGAAAATTAAATATACTCAAGAGCTTTTAGTGATCTCACCCTAAAAAAATATGATCAACTCGAAGAAACTCATCGAGATGGCAAGGAAGTGGCACAGAACAACCTCCTCGCGGAGGAGGAGGAGAATCAGCTTTGGGAGAGGCCACACCTCCATCACTAACAAAGGCCACTTTGTGGTCTACAGCGGCGACGGTGAACGTTTCGTGATTCCCTTGGCCTATCTTGACAGTACCATCTTCAAGAGGCTCCTGAGGATGTCCGAAGAGGAGTTCGGGCTACCGGGGATCGACGGGCGAATCACGCTTCCTTTCGATGGGGCTGTCATCAAATATGTCCTCTTTTTGCTTGAGAGACGAGTGTCTCAAGATGTGGAGGGGGCTTTGTTGGTCTCCATCGCCGCCGGACGTTGTTCCATGTCTTGCTTGCCCTCGCAGGGGCAAATATTGTTTGGTCAGCAATTGCTTTCTTGTGGTTATTGAAGAATGATCATGGGTTGTGTGTATATATATACATATATATTTGCAATCTTGGATTCTTGATTCTGGATACATACAGAAGCAAATCAATATTGGAAACTCGTTATAGAACATACACCAATATTGGAAACTCATTATAGAACATATACACCAGACATTGTTCATAGGGCAATTTTCATTTTTTGCCATCCATTTTTTTAAAATTTCAAGTCCGGCTGCTCTGTTTCAATTTTATTTGCAAAATTGGTACTGCAGTCATTTTTTACCAGGTCAACATGCCACTTCAGCATTGATTTTTTTTCTTCAATTTTAAAGTAGAAAACTTGATTAGAAAAAAATGACTTCTATTTTTCATCTGATTTTTTTTATAAGTTAGTTTCACATGTTACCATAATTTTTTTATGAAATTTTAAATTGCTTTAAATTGTCAATTTTAATTCTTGGACTAATTTAAAATTTTGAAATTCATCTTAATTTACTTTTGAATTTTAAATTGTATATATTAAGATTTATGGATAGATGCACCATGGATTTCTCTTATCTATAGAATCTTTATCGAATCTATCCATCAATTTTAATTTTAAAACTTATTAATTTAAGTTTTACCATTAAGATAAAATTCAAAATTTAAAATTGAAATAAGATTTAAAATTAAACTAAGATATCTGAATTTGAAAATTGCTTATAAAATAAAAAATTTAAAATTTAAGTTTAAAGTATAAGAATATTCTTAATAAAAACAGGAAAAAAAAAGTCCAAGCCAGAGGCAGCGTTGACCCAGTAAAACCAATACCAGGGTTAAATAAAAATGGACCAGGGCTAAACTTGATATTAAAAAGAAATTGATGATCAAAAATGAAAATTGCCCTTGTTTATATCATCGGTTATTCAAAAGTAAGCGTTGCCATGTATGTACAAGAACTAATTACGAGCATTCATGGATAAAGTTATAAATAGTTCCATTACATTTTAGGCAAAATACCAAAAAATCTTCTAAAAGTTAAAAATATCAAAATCAGTTTACAATTTTAAAATCTAAAAAGACTAACATACCCTTATGTAATTTTTAAACTTTCTAATCATATTTAAAATTTAGACCCACTCGGATGAAAAAACAAGGCCGCGGTCCATCCACTGGCGCAGGCCTGAATGGGCCAAACGGGACGCCCCAGGCTTCCAGCCTCGGGAAGACTGACGGGCCCAAATTTTTCAAGTTTTCTTAATATTTTTAAAAAAAGAGGAAGGGCCGTTCTAGCCGTTCACAGTGCTTCCTTCTTGTCTCCCCTTGGCAATCAAGGAATACATTTATAGAGATCCCTAATATGAACCCATCATTTTAATTTTTTTTTTTTTTTTTTTTTTTGGGTAAGAGAACCCATCATTTTAATTGCGGACAAGATTTGTTGTTATAGGTGGAAAAAAGAATTTTTAAATCCATAAGAAAGAAAAATAAAAAGAAAATATTTTCATTAATTCATAAGTTTTTTTTTTTTTTTTTTGCTTGGTAAACTTGGAAGTCGAACTATCGACCACCCCGCTAAATCATAAGTTGAACACACAATGGTGGTGGCACGGGCTCGGGTTACCTGTTTCTTTTGTAAACAGGAAACGCGGAATACAACCAATAAATGGACTACACGTCGGCACGTCAAACGGCACGTTAAATAAAATATCACGTCGTCATTAAACACGTAAATCATGTCAAAATGAAAATTAAAAATTGCATTAAAGTAGTTAAATTATATAAAAATCATAAATCAGTCCCTTCAAATTAAATCAAAGGAGACCATGTCAAAAACCGTTATAAATTTTAAATATAATTAATACTCCCATATACCGCGTATAAGCCACCCACAAACTACATACCACATTTTTAAACACTGAACAAAGTCATGATTTTTTTTCAAAAAATAGACATTATAAAATATAAATATTTTTATATAAACAAAATAATTATAAAAACTTGGTCAGGCTATATCCTCGCGCAGCCATTCTTTACATCGACACTTGTAACAAATGGATAAGATGGCAAAAAATTTTAAAAATTAAGTGGCATTCTTGAATTACATATATATCCTATAATATGGATGAGATGAAAAAAAAACATTAATCCACATTCTTTACTTATATATCCTGTAAAGATTGCAAAACCAGTTTGATGGTATTAATAATTTTAAAAAATATCTTATAAATAAGTCTGAGAAAAGAACTATAAAAAAATAAAAGATTTTTGACTTCTTACTTCTTTTTTAGAAAATATCTTATAAATAATGCTGGTTAAAAGTAATTATATAAGACTTTAATACTTATATAAGAAACTTTTAGTGAAGTTAAAAACATCAAACCAATAAAAGATATAAGTACCTTCAGATGAGTCTTCATGAAAAAATAAAATGTTTGATTTAATTTGGAGGAACATATTTTGATTATTATATAATTCAATTACTATAATGCAATCGTTACATTTCAGTTTAACATGATTTGCAGCCGTGTTTAATGCCAACGTGAATTTTATTTAACGTGTCGTTTGACGTGCTGACGTATAGACCATTTATTAGTTATATTCCCTGTTTCCTGTTTATAATAGAAACATCTGATCCGAGCCCTGGTGGCACTTCTTTTATAGGCTACTATAAAAACAAAAACATAGTCTTAATGATACATTTATTGAAAATCTAATAAAATTAGAAAACAACATAATTAAAATCCTAGAAATCTGAAGTAGAACTTAATAATCCAAAATAACCTCCTCCAATGAATGTTGATTATTAGATCTTTAAATGAAGAAATTTTGTCAAAAATTGTATATTAATTATACTATAGAGATAAATTTTCTGAAAAATAGTTAATTAATATATTAGGACACTGAATTGAGAAATTTTGAAATCCAAAATTATTACAATAAGCTTTTGGCACATTGCACTTTTCAACAATATGTTGAGCTACCCAAAATTATAAGTTGTTTTTGGATGCACCGATGGTCAACAGTCCTGGAGAATTCTAGAGTCAGGACAAATGTTAAATAAGCCACGCATATGTGAACAAATGTATATTATATAATAAAAAACTAATAAAACAATGAAGAAAGAGTCCCGATTCAAATATGCCTTTTTAGGCTCCTTGATAGGGTGGTACACCAGTCAAATGAGTCAGAGTTTAATTTAATTTGTTTAAGTTATGTTCATTTAATATCAGGTTGGGCTTGAATTTAACTCAAATTTAATTTCATGTTCAAATTTAACTAGTTTATTTTAAGAAAAACCTAGTTAAAACTCAACTCATTTATTAAACAAATCAAATTAAAGTTCAAAACATTGCTTGGCTTGGACACATTTAACAAACAAAAAATTTGCTTAACATCTGAGAAACCATCTTTCACAAATCACAACACCTTATATATATGAAAATTACATAAGCTGAGACTCGACTCAGACTTTCTGTTTTCCTCTTTCTATATTAAGTAATGAGCTCTTATAGGTTCGGGCTCGACTCAGATTCGATTTGTTTACAAACCAAGTTTTAAAAAATGTTCAAACAAGGTTAATTTATCTAATCGAATTGAATGTGGCCGAATGAGCTTTAATTGAGCCGAACCTGAGCTGCTCGGCTTGTTTATCACCTCTACTTCCGAATGCACCTTTTCTTCTAAATGAAAAGTTAAAATTAGTCAAATTTTACGTAAACGTCCGTTGTACGGGTAAACATTCGTATATCGCCTCATCTTCATCTAATGATAAAATTTTATTATTATTTTTTTATCCGAATCAATTATAAAAGAACATGTTATCATATAAATGCCATCAATTTGATGTTCAAGTTTTATTATTGTGAATCATCATTTTGTGTTATAAGATATACAAGAACTTGGTTGGACATTTATAGCTATACATCATTTATGAACTCCCAAATTTGGAGGGCAGAAAAATATCATGATTTTTGTGTGATAATAGTGGTCATCATCATCCTGTGACCTAAGAAAATATCAATGCATATATGACAAAAGGCATTCAATCCGCTATATATTTCCTTATCCTAAACAAAATATATATATATATATATATATATATATATATATATATATATATATATATATATATAAGTATTCAATCCTATACAAAGTATTCAATCTGCTATATTTCTGTACTATGGATAAGAGTTAAGTTTTTAATGGTGGCTAAATTAAAAACCTAATTTATTGCCTGTACATCTTAAATTGGTTGATTTGGTGTCCAAAGGTGTGGCACTTCCTAAATTAGCCGCTATATTTGGTTACTTTGTTACTATTTTTTTAATATTTTTGTGACATTTAAAACTATTGTTACTGTACATAACATATAAAGGCATTTTTTTTATTGTAAAAAAAAAATGTGATGCTGTATAACAGTTTTGTAGTAATGCCAGCAGGCACTTAGGATCATCAGTTTCAAGTGGACTACTTGTACCGAGCTGGAAATCTCCCTCACGATCCACAACAGCAACAAATAAAATGTTTTCAATAAATATCTGCAAACAGTATTTTATCTTTCCTTTTATTTTTCTTTAGAAAGATTTGCTTCTTTTCTCGAGGTTTAAAATATATTAGTCATCCAAGATCAATTACATCAAAGTTCTTTTTCTTTTTCTTCACAAATAAATGAATAATTAATTAGATTCTAGTGTTTTATAATATGATCGCTCTTCTTCGGTATACATAATGGAGAATTCACTTTTTTTTTCTTCTTTCCCAGTACTGTTGATTAATATAATCAAATTATCCTACTTTCACATTGAACTCTATCATCTATCATCCCAACATATGCTAATAAAGCAAAAAAAGACGTTCATTAATTTGCAGAATACAAACACAGCACGAGATAGTACGTAGTCTTTATAAACATGAAGTAGAGATTACAACATATATATAGGTTGACATCGGATCATCAACCCACGTGGGGAACATAAAAACACATGCAAACGACAGTTTCCATTACAGAGTCTCCACACTTGGAGGCATTTATTCAGACAAGGGGGGTCCTCACTCTGAAGACGTACTAGTAAGTCTCAGTTCTGAGTCTGGGCCTCGGCCTCAAACTCAGCTTTGGTGCAGCAATGGCCATGGCAATAGTAATGGCACCCACCATGGCCGCCTCCGTATCCACCATGGCCGCCTCCGTATCCACCATGGCCTCCTCCGTATCCATCAGTTCCAACAACGTTCTGGGATTGCTCAAACTCAGCTTTGGTGCAGCAATGGCCATGACAATAGTAATGGCACCCACCATGGCCGCCTCCGTATCCACCATGGCCTCCTCCGTATCCATCAGTTCCAACAACGTTTTGGGATTGCTCAAACTCAGCTTTGGTGCAGCAATGGCCATGACAATAGTAATGGCACCCACCATGGCCGCCTCCGTATCCACCATGGCCTCCTCCGTATCCATCAGTTCCAACAACGTTTTGGGATTGCTCAAACTCAGCTTTGGTGCAGCAATGGCCATGACAATAGTAATGGCACCCACCATGGCCGCCTCCGTATCCACCATGGCCTCCTCCGTATCCATCAGTTCCAACAACGTTCTGGGATTGCTCAAACTCAGCTTTGGTGCAGCAATGGCCATGACAATAGTAATGGCACCCACCATGGCCGCCTCCGTATCCACCGTGGCCTCCTCCGTATCCATCAGTTCCAACAACGTTCTGGGATTGCTCAAACTCAGCTTTGGTGCAGCAATGGCCATGGCAATAGTAATGGCACCCACCATGGCCGCCTCCGTATCCACCTCGGCCTCCACCGTATCCATCAGTTCCAACAACGTCCTGGGATTCCTCCACAGGAGTGGTCTCTGTTAACACACACACACAAACACAAAGAAAATAGGTTAATCCATGCATGAGAGAGAGATTGAGAGAACTATAAATTAATCCATGCAGGTTCATATATGGGTGGTTTTTTAGCTATATTTATGTTTTAAAAATTGGAACTAATAAATTATGTTCACATAGTATGTTTGGAACTTTGGATCCATAATTCTACGTCCAAGTCATGTTTATTATTTGCCTTTCCATATGATTTACGTGTGTAGGGTGATCAGTTTGTATACATAAGTTACAAGTGGAGGTCCTCAAACCGTCCACCTCAGTGAAAGAGGTAAAGTGATCAAATTCTGAAAAAATTACAGATGGAGGACTAGCTAACGTACTAGATTTGTACTTTAGAATCCCAATAAAAGTAAATCAAATTGAGTTGAACTCAATCAAAGAAAGAAACAGAACATTTGTCTAACTTCAAGAACTCACTTGTTGGCACTTCTTTGGGTTGCTCAGTCAATTCCCTGGCAGTAGACACCACCAGAAGAGCGGCCAAAAGGAGACCTAACACAATGAGAGACTTGGAAGCCATTGTTAACACTTAAAGAGAGAAGTTGTTTGAGTGGAAGATGAGTAGAGGTGGTGCAAATGTAGCCCTATTTATAGTGTGGTTTTGGGGGGTTGGGAGATGGTGATATATGGTACTCGTCATTTATGGCCGATGTAGTTTACATAGCATGTGGTATCAGTGAGATACAGCACTCCATCTTATCGCTTCATATGGACCCCCTCTGGATTTGGTTTGGCACATACGTTTATTTGGTCATTAAATTGTCTATTCTCGTATTTTGGTTCCCAACATGCCATGCATATCTGGCGATCTCTTATTGCAAACTTACTACCTTTAGAATATATATATTTTCGTCCCTTGTCTGTTGTCCTTCTACCACCAGTCTGAAGGCATGCGTAGTGGAGATATAGATGAGTCACTTAAAAGATATGGATGTGTATCTCTTTTTTTTTTTTTTTTAATATTGTTTACTGTGACTGTGGTTACCTTAATAATTTTTAATTGAGTTGATATTGTCGTTAGCTTCCACCATCATCTCATTTTTGTGCAAACTCTAAGGGTTCTATCATTCAGAGTTTGAGAGGAGCTGTTAAAGAATAATTATTAGGAGAATATTATGTCTTTATTATAATTATTATGTTATTATTAGTTTCCTAATTTTTCTAGTTTCATATTCTGATATTTTAGGGTTTTCTTTGTGTATCTATAAATAGAGCATTTGGCTCATCTCATATAATAATAAGAATTCTCTTTTCCTTTATTCTAACACTTTTATAGTAGCTACCTATATCCTTGAATAATATGGGTGGCGTCCATAATAGGTATAATTTCATTAAGATCTCAATACTGAGATTGGCCCTCCTACATAAAAATTGAGATTGAATCCTATTGGATATCTCCAATTCAGAAAAGTGGAAGAAATGAAGTCCAACCTCTTTTTCTATAAACACCTTTATTTCTTTCATGCTTTGTTTCAAAAAAGTGAAAGAGCGAAGAAAGAGTTAAAGACTTATCGACTTTCATTTAAATTAATATATGTTCGTTCGTAAGTCTCCATCACGAGAATATTTTGTCCAACAATGCGGATTATAACAAAAATTAATGGGACATTTTTTATTTGGTACGGGGGGGGGGGGGGGGGGGGAGTCGGGGAGGTGATACCATGTCAGCCAATTGTAAGTTTCATGTAGGTGGCGAAAAATCACTTACAAAAAAAAAAAAAAAAATCTCTTGTCTAACTAATAATTACTTATATTATTTTTGCATATAATTTACCACGAAAAAGTTATACACAATCTTTAATTAATTTCTTATGATATGAAATGTAGGTTGCCAACAAAAAAAAAAGTTATACATTTTTATAAAAAAAAAACATGTAATATTTCAATAAATTAAATGATGTAATTTATAAAAAATATGTGAAAAATTTCTAATGAAATATAAATTTCATTACAGTGAGAAGAGAAGCTAACTAAAATATATGAGGCTCTATTTAAGACCGTAAATAAAATTGAGTGTACCTGCCCAATGTAACATTATAAGTGAGGCTCAGTTTGGATCCGCGTTCCACCCGCGTTGGTGGTGGCGGACCGACGCCTAACCAAACGAAAAACTGAGTTTTCGCGTTTGATTCTTTCATTCAGCGTTTCAAGCTAATTTTTCCTCGCCTCCCCGACGCCTCAAAAAAACGATTCTCGCGTTAAACCTCGCTTTCACCGACGCAGCGGCCCCGGACGTGGATCCAAACGGAGCCTACGTGATTGGACAACTCGGGATTTTTCGCGTCCCTGGATCTTACATTAACCGCCCAATTGCTATTAACATTTTTTAAATCGTAACGAATATAAGAAGACATGGTAGCGGTTTAATATGGTTCGTAAAGTGTTTTTTTACTGTTCATTCTTCCATGCATGATTTATCGCAGACATATTTGTGTGTAGTAAAACAGAAAAAAAACCTCACTAGTTCCTTATTGTGACCCAATTTTATATCACAAGCTATTTTGGACGCATGAATTAAATTTTCAAGCTTATGCTCCCTTAAAAAATAGTCTAATATTTTGAAAATTATATTATTATATAGATTATATGGCATCATTTTAACTCATGTTTGGTTTAAGAATTAAATTATTTTAAGGTTTATGACTATTCTAAAGTATAAATAAAGATAAAAAAATTTTGTTTCTTTTTTGAATTATTTTCGTTGAGAAACATATAAAATAATAAAGTTTTTGTTGTTTGTAAATGCGAATAAAGTGTGGATAAAAATTTATAAAATATGAAAAATGATGACAGTTGATTTAAAAAATGTGATAACAGTTAATTTGATAAAGAGTCCACATATTCTTTTACGTTGAATAATTTAGAAAACTTAATTCCAAGAGTTAGCTGGAATCTATATACCAGTTAATTCTGACATACAGATTTTTAATTATTACAGCCATCCAAACATCATTAATTGTTGAAAAAATGTCTCAGATCCAATGTACCAAAATTTTGAATGGCCAAATTAAGTCATTTAGAGTGACTACCTAATTGACTAAATCATTGATTTGAAAAAAAGTCTATTATATTTTGTAATGAGATTTATTGAGAGATTTTAGGGAGTTGTTTGTTATGATTTGTTTGTATAAAATCTCATGTAGAGAGACTTTGAAATTTGGCTTGGTTTAACACATTTGTATTTAGAGGCTCTAATAAAGGTTGAGTGTGATAGTTAGGAAGAGACTCAGGTTTGCATGTAAATGTGAATGCATTTATAATTCTCAACTCTATTAGTGATGATGTTCTACTATTTTGCAGTCCCGTGGATGTAGGCTTAGGCCGAACCACTTAAATCTGTGTTCTTCTTGTTATTTGTGTTTTTTCTATCTTGATATTTGTTATTTTCGCTTCCGCTACGCACAACACTAATAAGACTACTAATTTGCACTTATTTCAGGGCGTATTCTCAAACCAACCATGGAAATGTAGTTTTTTGGTTTATGTTATATGATTATGCTTGCGCGAACCATAATTAACTCGAACTGTTCCCAAATATCTCAAGTAGTCTTAGCTTTTGAAGATCAAAGAACAATTTTTAGTTATAAACAATAAATTATTTTTTTCTCAAAAAAAAACAATGAATTTTATTCAAGCATCTAATTTAATATCAGCATTAATGACAGCTCCTTTAACATTGCCGCGCCGTTGAATCGATTTTATTTAAATTAAAAGTAAGGCTTAATTTTTTTTCTTACTGGATAGATATAATATCATTGAAAATAATAATCACGCTTTCAACCTTCTCTATCAATAAAGTCATTAATTCCAAATGAGGTTATATAATTCGAGTCTTGTGCTTTCTGGCCTAAAAACGATGCTCAACATGATTTCTTATAATAATAAAATAGAAATTGAGGTGGTCGGTATACTGATTTATCACAAACACATAATTATATGAAAGGTCCTGGTTGAAATAAAAGATTATTTCTTATGGTTAATAAAAGAATTTTTTATTTCTGTGGATGATGTTGAGAGGCATGAAGATGAATGCTCGCGATAGCCTTCCGAGAGGAATAGTAATGTCGGTGGAGGAGTGAACACAGAGACTACTAGGATATCCATTGGGATCAGGAGATGCTCCGTTGATGTTGATACTATATATTATATTGTACTCGAACAAAAGGAGAGAAAAAAAATCATACAAATTAATTAACATTTTTCCAAGGAAAATGAAGATAAATAATCAGCCATTGGTTTTCAAAATCCATAAACTTATTATATATATCATACTATACTGAGGGTGTGTTTGATTTGATTGTGCGATTGAAAACTGATAATGCATGAAGCTTACCCCCAGCTTTTAAAAATCACAACTTTTCGACAATATCCATTCAAAATTTGTCTGTAGGAAGCTAATACAGCAAAACTGTTTGTTTGCATGATTACAGAAGCAACTTCTTACAATTGTAAAATTAAGTTGTGTAATCGAACAATCAAATGCATCATAAATTAAAATACACTTAGATGAAATTATAAGAGAAGACCAGAGCTGACTCTAGACATAGGCGAGTAAAATAACCATTGGTTTTCGAAATCCATAATTTATTATAGATTATCATACAATAATTACTAAGTTAAATACACTCAGATAAAATTATAGAGATAAAATGAGAGCAGGCTATGGACAAAGACGAGCAAAATAACCACATGCATAGGGCCCTCAACCAAATCCGATGGCTAAATTAATTCCCAAAAGAATTGTTTAGTAAAATTCATCAAATTTTTTTATTTACCTCCCGTATTAGTTTTAAATATAATTTATTTATTTATAATTTCGTACGTATCTATGTTCTGGAATTTTTTTTAAAACAGACACCGTACCATTAATGTTTAATTTTTTTTTTGTTTTTATTCAAGAAATAAGCTTGACAATTGTTCTCCCTTTTTGGGTTAGTCGATCTTTTCAGATTTTCATTTTATTTTTGTTGTTTTTATTTTTTTGATTTTGTAATGAAGTGTTATTTAATAAAATGATATAGCTATGACAGAATACTTGGGAATATGTTAGTATTGATATTTTTTGTCTTCATTTAGAATTGCGTTATTTCAATCAATTTAATCCATCGGTATAAAGAAGCTCACTTTTCAAATCACTTGTCATCGTCCATATGTCAAATCATTTTTTCACATTTTATAAATTTTTCTATTCACCTTTATTCACTTATATCCGTAGCTAACTTAATTATTCATTATTGATCAAACAACAAAAAATTTATTATAGTATTTTTCAATAAAAATAACTAAAAATACAACTAAATAGAAAATTATGTATTTTTGTAACATTATTTCATCAAAATAAGCTCAACTTGGATAATAAAATCTCCACGTCTTATCATACAGTTCCAAAACAGTGCAATGCTGTCACTTATTAAAGCAATTAAGGGCCAAACTGATACAGACATATTGTAACATTAAAATACTAATTATAGCTTATATATCATGCCAAACTTTCACATTCAAGATAATAAATTAATGCTCTCTCTTTCATGTCACTGTGGGCCTGATTCATATTTTCCAGAGAGAGGAAATATCATGTTCACTATATTTGGTTCACATGCTTGTGAAGAGAGGCTTGAAAAAAAAAACTTTCCACACAAGCGTTTGAGATTCGGGTTCTCGTCCCAGTGACCTATCTTTCCCAATTTTCAGTAGAATTTTTTTATAACAGAAAAACACAATGACAGTGTATATCCTTTACATAAATAAAATCATAGACGATGTGCGTTTAATGTTTATACAAAAAAATCATATGTAATTTCCATGCAATCCTATTTTATCCAGGGAAGGCATATGTTTACCTGGATACAACACATGCGATATTTTATTTATTATTTTACATAAAAATATATATTTAATCATCACATTATATATTTCATATTTTCCTAAAATCACCTACTTGTATTTGAAATATACTTTATAAAGAAAGAAAATTAATTCGTAGTATTTTTTTTATCCTTTATGTTTTTAGGTCTGTCGAATTAACATCTGAAATATTGCACCAAGTAAAATGTTATATTTTTTAGTCCTTCCGTTCATATTTTTCATTGTGTGTTTTTTTATTCTAATAAATGACCTCAAGTTATCAGTTTGTACGCACAAACACATAACAATATATAAATTAAGTTACATATATAACAATACACAGGGATCAATGATAGTGTACAATCAATCTAAAAGGCACTTGTTAACAACGTGCACAAAGTG
Organism: Acorus calamus; assembly: GCA_030737845.1. Lineage (NCBI taxonomy): Eukaryota > Viridiplantae > Streptophyta > Magnoliopsida > Acorales > Acoraceae > Acorus > Acorus calamus. The sequence goes on along the minus strand of CM060860.1, from coordinate 37,462,338 downwards.
CATAACTATATTAGAAATGATATTATTAATATTGAAAATAAAACAACGAAAAATGATCTAAAAAAGTATAAGATTTAAAAAAATTTGATATGCTTAAAAACTCGAAGGGTAAAAAAAAACACAACGGTTAAAAAAATATTGGGATTAATGTCCCCTCAAAAAATGAAACAAACATTGTACATACAGACTCTAACAATATCACGGGATGGCCCTAGGCATCACGCAAAACTCGAAGGCCCCGTTTGGCTAACGGGTTAAGTGAGAATAAGGTGGTATAAGTATGGATAGAGAAAATAGTTTTTTGTTTACAGAAAGTATAACTTGGTATTACTAAGCCAGTTTAAACAAATATAAGAGAGTATAACAATTCTAAACAGCCCTTAGAATAAGCTATACTCAATTTATCTACTCCCATGGATAAGTGGAGTCCACCTATAAATTAAAAAAAACACATCTCATCTCATCAAATTATCTATCAACACCTCTTATACATCAATATGGCTCACATGTCAAATCAACTTCTTACAGCTTATTTATATTTTATTCTTCATCAAACAAACAACTCAACTTTTATTCTTACGTTTTCCAATGGGAATAACAAAAAATACAACGAAACAGAAAATCTCTTATTCCTATAAATTTATTATTTACACTGACATAGTTATCTATCCAGAATAACTCAATTCCTTAATCTAAACGGGGCCGAAGGTATTTGCATTGGTCTATAATTTGCTTACAATCGTGGCTATTCTGGGGTTAAAATAGGGACCAAGGGAGGAACCAAGAGTAGACTGGCCGGGTTGTAGCCCGCCCCCGCAAACAAAAAAAAACAAAAATTGAAATAAAAATAATAATTAGCCACCCACTCTCCGACCTCCAACTAATTAAAAAGCCCAGTCCAAAGACTCCCATTGATTAGCCCAAAGATCTCCGACCATTAATCATACCAAATAAAAAAAACAGCAATTAAAATCTGAAAATCTATTCTCGTTCCTCCCACAATTTCTGTTGCGCTGAGGACGATCAACATATAGCATACAATATTTGAAATTTTTTATCTTCAAGGTTTCCCCAAACACGAGATGTGCATTTTGAGAATTAAATTACAACACGTGTCTCGTCATTCAAGGTTTTAAGAACAATATTTACCCAAAAAAAATAAAAAAATATTATTCACTGATATTTATCTGTACTTACAGCACCGTGTTGGCCGTCCCCTTTGATTATGACAAACGTCATTTTTTTATATTTTATTATGGGACAAATGATTGAGAAGATGCATGAGTCTTGCCCATCCATGTACCTTCAATCCGTGGGGGACCGTTTAATTTTGACTTTTTCATTATTTAAAATCTAGCACGAAATGTGCTATTTATTTTATATATTTATCATACATAGAGATATTGAACTCGTTTTCATTACGTGTAATTCATGATATTTTTAAGGTGAAAAAAATTTAAGATGATAGATTTTGCTTTAGTGAATTGAGATTCTCAAATCCGTTTTCAAATTACAAAAATTATTGTATAATAAAAAGGGGTAACCATATTAACAAAAAAGTGATCACAATTTAACATTTTCATTATAAGTGGTGAGGCATCTACAATTCTTGTAAACTCAATTTTTAACACAATCTTTTGAAAAAATAAATTATATTTAAATTTGTTTTCAAAAGAGACCTAAGTAACGCGAATATTATAGGGTTTAAAATATAACAAGTGTACGCATAACTTTTCACATCACATTGATTATAATTTTAAATAAAAAATCAGATTTTGTTTCAATTTTACCATTCCACGTATGACAATCTACTCTTGACGTTGCCCCCACCCCCTCTCCCCTGGTTGAAGTTGTTCCTTTCACCGGTCTTTTGTTTTTCTACGTAGGATGTGTTTGTACACAGATTTGAAAAAAATTAAATAAATGAAATTGTGAAATTTTGAGTCAAATAAAAAGTGAACGCAAAATTTTTTTGGACCAATCTTTCATAGTGTGTTATACAAGTGATTCAAATGATAAAATCAGTTTTAATCATTTTTTTTCTCTTGTAATTGTCTGACACTACATCTTGAATGGTTAATTTTATTTTTTTATCACTTTTCATTACGTCCTTTCACTTTTCTTAAAGTACAAACACACACTTAATCGCATGATTCATCGATTTATCAAACTTGCCATATCTTTTCTCCATCCATATTTATTTATCACTCTTTGAAATCTCTCGGTTACCACCTCAACAAAAAGTAGAAATTTTGAACCACTTTGTCACTGGAGTTCGACGTAGTTTCAGTTCGTTGTTTGTTGAATTCAAAGGTTGAACAATAGTGTGTCTCTTTTTTATACAGCACATGTAACTAGTAAGAACATAGTTTTAATGATGTAATTATATATAATATTTTTATAAAAATTAAAAACTAGCCAAATACGATCCTATAAACTTGAACCGTCACTCTCACAATCCCCGTGGATTGCAAATCTAGAGGCAAGGATAATGTTATCATATATAGCAAGGTGCAGTGTCTGGCCGGCATTCATGCATGAGAATGGATTTTTTTTCATGAGCTTTGATACACCCAATTTAAAAAATAGCTAGATTTAAAAGTTGTCGTCAGATTATCATACTCATATATGATTTCTTTGGATGTTATTTGTATTTTTTAAATTTAAACTAATTTTACCAAAATAAATATAACTTTAAACAAAGAATACATATATCATTTTAGAATGATTTGTGAGATATTATTTGATGAGATCAGACAACACTGGGAAGAAAGGGTGGTAGTGCATGCGGCAGCTGGCCAGTGTACGAAGAAACAGTACCACTGAAAATTCCACATGCATGGACCACGTCCGCTTCAGACAGAGAGCTAGCTTAATTAATTGGACCACATGGACTGCACTACTGGAGAATTCTAGAGTCCGACAGAAATGACAAATAAGTCATCCATGTGTGAACAAAATATATATCCTAACTTAGGATGATATCAGGGAGACAGGGACAGCCTCAAATGAAGTTTGACGAGAGTTTTAATTTTTTTTAAATTAGTAAATCTTGTCGTATACTGTATACATATTTTAAAATGATAAATATATTTTTAATTTTGATTGTATTGATTCAGTTTTAATATATATATATATATATATATGAGGGATGATTACGTGCGGTGAATGGCGGGTGCGGCGTCGATCACGGGTCCATCGCATCGGACAGTCGGGTGCGATTCACGTCGACCGTTGGATGCGATGGACCCGTGATCGAACGGTCCACGTCGCCGTCGCACCCGCCGTTCGCCGCACCTAATCGCTCGCGTATATATATATATATATCTTATCTAATATATATCTCATTCCATCGCTGACAAGTATGTTAAAGTGTTTTTTTTTTTTTATAGTACAAAGAGCCAGATAAGATAACAATCCCATTTGATCGCTGACAAGTACGTTAAAGGGTTTTTTTTTATAGTACAAAGAGCCGGATAGGATAACAATCCCGACTTGATAAGAAGTATAACAAACTATAACCACATATGCATAAGCCAACAAGGCCCAAGGACAACAATTCCACCTCCTGCAATCGGTAGGGATTGATACGACATCTCTCTCATAAATAGGGGTGTCCCTAACTATTGTGCCAAACACAGGCGGGACATATTAACGTGTATTTAGAGCAATGAAAAAGACTTAACAACAACAACCAATAAATTAATAAAACAGCGGAGAAAGTGAAACCTGATTCAAATGGTCCTACCTCTCTGCATGTTAGACGCCTTTTTAGACTTTAGGATGCATTTTTTTTCTTCCATACGATGAATCAGACCGATGGAAAAGTTAAAATTCGTGTCGCCTCATCTATTTCTGAGGTGCATATATTATAATCTTAATATACTAAATAAAATTTAAAGAAATTAATTAGGAGTCATGTGATCAATCATCCATTATTTTTATATCTTTGAAAATTTTAATTTTTTTTTAGGTTTTTAAGACTTTTAAAAAATTATTTTCAAGTCCTTCCGGTGCGATGTTGTTCAAAAATTTTGAAAATGCCTTCGTTCAATTATACGAAAGTTAATAATATACTACAGAGTGCTAACAATGTACTTAATATACTAAATAATATCTTGTAGAGTGTTTATAGTATACTGAAACAATTGGACGAGAAACATTCTATGCGAAGATTAACAATGTACTGGGAGTGTTAACAGTGTACTGATGATACTTAACAATGTACTTGAGAGTACTAACAGTGTATTAAAATAATTGTGCGGGAAACATTTTTGATATTTTTAAAAGCATCCGACTGAAAGGACCTAAAGATAATTTTTCATCACATTAGGAACCTAATTTTAAAAAATTAAAAAAAAAAACATTCAAGGACCTAAAAATAATAGACAGGTGACCACAGGGTCCCCTAATTAATTTTCCCACAAAATTTGAATAGTTTTTAACGTTTTTCCATCCGAACCAATACATTTTATCATTTTACATGTTGATACAAATGTATTTAATTATATGATTGATCCACGTTAATTTGCCTTATCAAGTTAATTTTTTATAATTATTGAATTTTTTTTCTATAATAATTATTAAATTATTTTTCTATATTATAAGACATCCAAGAATTTGGTTGACAGTGTAGTTCAACTATATATACAAATACATATTATCCTCGGTGAACTCCCAAATATGGAGACCAAAAAAATATCCTGATTTTTTGTGAACTCCCATATATGTTTGTCATATATGATGACCATATATGTGCCATATATGTATGGTCATCATAATTATGTGACCTGAGAAAATATCTATATATGCATATATTTTTTAAAAAATATCTTTAAAAAAAATTCTATTTGCGTATATTTTTACGTGAAAAAGTGTACATTGGCTTTAAATAATTTTATGTTTTCATTAAAAATTAACTATAATCTTTCAATATATATAGAGAGAATCATAACATGCGTCTATCAATTCTGTAAATCTTAAATCCACAGCATCATATTTTCTTTTTTTATATTATTGGAGGACAAAAATTAACTGATGGTTTTGGGTTGTCAGGATCTGTGCGCTCCGCTTCCTCCGATTTTTTTATCCCTATAGTGTTGTCCTTTTTTCTTGCTTTAACTTTTCATAATTCCTGAAGTACTCCTTACAGACAAAGTTACAGAAATACGAAAATATAATGTGATACATACATAAATGATAAACATACTTACAAATATTTAATAGTTATTACGTAGAACTTTAAATGTGCACAAAGATGATTAAATATAAAAGATTATAGATACATTTTTTATATCATTATAATATATTCATGAACGGTAAATGTTATCATTATCATTTATATATAAATACATTTAAGGTACACAAATGAGTCAAGGGAGTTTGGACCTAAAAAATGATGTACAAGTCTGAGTTTGATATATATTTTTTTATTTGGGTCGTCGTTGTACTTGTGAGGGCCACTTGCAACTGACAACTCAACAGGTTGGCATTGTTTTTAGGATAAGAATATGTAGCAGATTTAATACGTGTTATTGTTTCCCTAAAATACCTCTGTTTCTATACATGCTCAAATAGCTCTTTTCAGCTAATTATAAAATCAGATATTAAATATCCTTAACTTTAAAAGAAAAAATTGCTTTAAGTTCATTCTGATGGTGATCCATCGTCTTGGGCTAGCTGCCATGTTTCATGACCTTCCATCCCATTTTGTATTAGCTGATGTACATCCTGTGAAGTTATAATGAATGAAAAGCTTAATTTACCATGCCAAAAAGATTGACAATATTATACACATACGTATTGATGACGTGTTGTGATTGTATATGTATATGTTGAAAAGATAATGGTGAATTCTGTAGTGAAGATGCATCACATAGTCGACATAAAATTCTTCATAGCAAATATACACTTTTTCCACGTAAAATTATATACAAATTGAATTTTTCTCAGAGATTTTTTTTTTTTGAAATATATGCATAAGTCACACAATATGATGACCCCACACACACAATCACGGAGGACAGTATATTTGTATATATAGTTGAACTACACTGTCAACCAAATTCTTTGATTAATTTGATAAGGAAAATTAACGTGGATCAATCATTTAATTAAATACATTTGTATCAACATACGTTAGTTTAGATTAAAAAAACAGTAAAATAAACTATTCAAAATTTTATTAGATTATACTATATGCTGGTAGATTATAATATAGGGTTTGGATTAGATCCAACTTACATTAAATAATTTGATTGTTTAACGCGATTCAATTATTTTTTTTAGAATTTAATTATATTAATCCTAAATTTTAATTTTAAAATTTAATATAATATCACATTTATAATAACTCAATAAAATTGAAAGATCTCAATCACGTCCAATAATTAAATGGTTCTACACGTGTTGCACGTAATCCTATCTTATCTTTATCATGTATGCACATCAGAAATAGACGAGGCGACACGAAATTTTGACTTTTTGGATTCTTGGTAGGGAAGAAAAAAAGTACATGCAGAAGTCTAAAAAGGCGTCTAACATGCAGTCAGGTAGGACCATTTGAATCAGGAAAAACTTTCTTTGCTGTTTTTTTTATATTATTATTATTATTATTATTATTATTATTATTTTGTGGACTGTTTTATTAATTGATTGGTGGTTGTTATATGTCTTTTTCATTGCTCTAAATACACTTTAATATGTTTGTTAACGATTGAGTGAGACATATATCTTCTTACATAAGATATGTATCTTATTAATTTTTATATTTATTAAAAAAAATCCAAATAACCCCACTAAATTTTCTAAATTTATATAATCCTCTTTTTTTTATAACAATTCATATAACTATTTGAAAATACTTATGGAAATTCAAATAGTTCCTTGAACTAAAATTTTGTTAACAGATTTGTATTATCTGTAAATATTAATACAGTGAAAACACAGTATACCAAAAATCTCTACAGTGAAAAATTCTTATAAATGACGATTTACCCCCACAAATTATAAGTGAGTTTTGGTATACCATGTTTTCAGTCAGGGTTAACAAAACATAATATTCGCATAATATTCTTCATATGTTAATAAAAATTTAACTCGAGATTATTTAATTTATACATATATTTTGAGGTAGTTATATGGACTTTAGGAAAAGCCAAGGATAAAAAAGATTTCAGGGGGGTTGTTTAGATTTTTTTCAATTAAAAATGAATCAATGCAATCAAAATTGAAAAATATAATTTTTTTTTCTCAAAACACAAATGACAAGATTCACTAATTTTAAAAAATTAAAACCTTTCGTCAAACTTCATTTGAGGCTGTCCTGTCTCCCATATATATATTTTGTTCACATATGCATGACTTATTTGTCATTTGAGTTGGACTCTGTAATTCTCCAGTAGTCCTTGTGGTCCAATTAAGCTATCTCTGTCTGGAAGCATGGTCCATGCATGTGGAACTTTCAGTGTTACTGTTTCTTCATGTACAGGCCAGCTGCCGCGTGCACCCACCAGCCTTTCTTCCCGGTTGTCGGATGATCTCATAATATAATATCTCACAAATTCCCTGTTTGAGGTTATATGTATTTTGATAAAATTATTTTATATTTTAAAAATATAATTAATTAACATCCGAAGAAGCGTATATGATCGAGTATGATCCGAAGATATCTTTTAAAATGATTTTTTAAATTGGTTTTATCAAAGCTCATAAAAAAAAATCAATTCTCATGCATTTCAAACACTGCACCTAGATATATATATATGTGATAACATTATCCTTCCTCCTAGATTTTTTATCCATGGGGCTTGTGAGAGTCACGATTCAAGTGACCTCAATTTGCCACCCAAAGTTATTCTAATGACCTAAATTACCACCCAAAGTTTAATCTTAGATGTACAATTCGAGGTATATATATTCGTTAGATCCAGAACATTTTTTTTTTACTTTTTAATTCAATAGTGTATATACCAACAATTTTATGAAGTATACTAAAAAAATAATGTAAACATGTAAAAATTGCATACAGGCTGGATTATCCTAATGGATTGTCCTAATGTTATCTGTGATGCTGAAAGTATACCAGAGCACCGATGCATAATCCTTGAAACAATCCCCACTGTTATTTAATCTATTGTCTAAATATTATTTTGTCAAAAGATATGTAATCAATTCGGTCGAATTTATATTTTTTAATTTACCATAGAAATATATACTTTAAAACATATTAATGCTATAAATAGGATTATGAAAGGACAGGTTGTCACTTGTCTCTAACATTTTTTTGTAGGACTGGTTGGCAAGAGGATAAATGGGGGATGACAATTTATCTAGTTTGATATAAAAAAAATGAGGATAAAGTGGGAACAATCGTTCACAATTTTGAAATAAAAATAAAAGTTCATCTAAAGGGTGAAATAACATTTATCCATATTTTTAATTTGTTTTAATTTTAACAAATGTAAATAAGAACAAAATCGATAGACTATTTATCTTCTAAAATTAAGATGACTTATCATCAAACTTTAATCAATTGCCAAGTCAGTCCATAAAGTACAAGTTATTGAGGATTTATTTCGGATTTTAATTTTGTTTTTAATGTTTTTTATTTTTTGATTTTGTATTGAAGTGTTATTTTTGTCATATTTTTTTATTTTGTTAGTTATTTTTCAATAGAGAAATTTGTTTGTCTTAAATGTAGGGTTATATATGTTAGTTATGTTATGATGTAGCGTGTTACTTTAGACCTGACCCCTGTCAGAATAAATTCTCCCACCAAAAAATGTTAAATTTATTCAAAATTGTGTTCATAATCACAAATATGTTACTTGTGTAAATAAATTCTTTTGATTAATGTTAGAATTTATTCAAAATTGTGTTCATAATCACAAATAATTTTATGTGCTCCATTTCAAAAATTAGCCAAGACTCCCAGTACTCCGGTCATTCTCAGGACCTCCATGGAAAAAACTTGAGTTTCATGGTAGAAACTTAAGTTTCTGTTTGGATTGAATATCTGCATAAATTAATCTTGTTCATGTCCTAGTAGCAAGACCTTCGTCATGTCTGAATAAATCATTAAATTTAGTATATATTTCATCAAAATAAGCTCGGTTTGGACTGTAAAATCACCACGAAAATCACCACGTATTATCATACTGGACCAAAAATAGTAATATATAATGTTGTCACAGTGTCACTTAGGTGGTTCTGCGATTGGATGACTTTTGCGTTAGCAGAAAATTGATTCTGTAATCGTGCAACTAAACAATTTTGTCCTCGCAGTTTTCTATAGACAGATTTCAAACAAATAATTCTCAACCGCTGCGATTGGAGAAAACTGGAAGAGGTAGCTTCTTATAAAATCAGTTTTACAATCTCGCTACCGAATGATTGTCTTATCCACGCAATTATTAAGGGCCAGACTGATACAACCTTTCACATTCAATATAACAATTCAATATAACAGTAATATATTAAAATTCTAATTATAGCTTATATATCATGCCAAACTTTCACATTCAAGATAATAAATGCTCTCTCTTTCAAGTCCCTGTGGGCCTGATTCATATTTTGCAGAGAGGAAATATTATATTCGCTATATTTGGTTTTTGTGTTCACATGCTTATGTAGCTAGGCTTCAAAAAAAGTCACTCCATAATATATATAGATATTTAATTGTACTTAATTCGGTAAATAAAAAAAAACTGTTTCCACAGGCGTTTCCGGTTCTCGTACCAGTGACCTATTTTACATAGGGCCGGTAAACGAATCAAGCCGCTCAGGCTTGATTCAAGCTCGATTCGATTTGAGCTCGTTTAACCTCGTTCATTTAGACAAATGAGCGAGTTTAAACAAGTTTTAAAGCTCGGTTAGGCTCGAGATCTAGATCAAGTTTCATTTTATGTTCAAATTCGACATGTTTGTGTTATTAAAACTTAGTTGATACTTGACTAAACTCCATCATAAAATCAGAATATTAAATTAATACAAAGTTATGATTGTTTAAACTCATGAACTTGACTCATTTAGGCTAAAATTTTATTTTCAATCACTAAAAACCATAAAATGAAGAAGAACGCTAGGCTCATTGAGGCTCGTGAGCTCGGCTCAACTTGATTCGGCTCGACTTGTTTATAAACGAGCCGAGCTTCAAGCTCGGCTTGTTCGGCTCATTTACCACCCATAATCTTACACTATCTCGAGTAGATTTTTTTTTTAAGTGACAGTGTTTCCTTTAATTACATAAATAAAAAAATCATAGACGATGTCTTTACATAAAAAAAAGAGACGATGTAATATCCATTCAATCCTATTTTATCCAACGAAGGCATATATATGTTTACCAGTTAGATAAAATACTTGTAAATTTGTAGATATTATATATTTGAATTGATAATTACGTGAATTTATCGCATCTTCCATGTGCATCTTTAAAGGAACGTTGGAGTTCACCTTGAATAAGCACACTATGCATTCTGAAGCTTCCAATAACTAGACTTACTTTTTACCTGAATCATCTGGGACATCCTTGTTCAAACTTGGTTCAGAGCTATATTTCTATGTTGCATTATCTCATCTTCTTCTTCTGCATGTAATATGATAATATATAATAGATTTGTGGATTTTGAAAACCAATGGCTTATTATTTGTCTTCATTTTCCTTGCAAAAACGTTAATTAATTTGTAATATTTTTGTCTCCTTACAATTTATAGTATCAACATCATATCAATATAGCATATCCTAAGATCTAAATGGATATCATATCCTAGTGTCTCCTTACAATTTTTAGTATCAACATCATATCAATATAGCATCTCCTAAGATCTAAATGGATATCATATTCTAGTAGTCGTTGTGTTCACTCGTCAGCTCTACCGACATTACTGTTCCTCTCCGAAGGTTATCGCGAGCATTCATCTTCATGCATCTCAACATCATCTACAGAAATAAAATTAAAACTTCTGTAATTGACCATAAGAAAAGCAATATTTTATTTCAACGAGAACCTTTCATATAATTATGTTTGTGATAAATCAGTATACCGACTATGTTATTTTCTTTTTTATTATTATAAGAATTCATGTTGAGCAACTATTTTTGGCCAGAAAGCATGAGACTCGAATTATATAACCTCATGAGTTGGAATTAATGAATTTATTGATATGGAAGGTCGTTGAAACAGTATAGTAATTAATTATTATGCAATGATATTATATTTATCCAGTAAGAAAAAAATTAAGCCTTTTTTTCATCTTAAGGAGCTATATCATTTAACGCTGATTTAAAAAAATTCATTGTTTGTTTTTTAGAAAAAAACTTCCATTGTTTATAACTAAAATTGTTCTTTCGATCTTCAAAAGCTAAAACCACTTGAGATGTTTGGGCATAGTTTGAGTTAATTATGGTTCGCGCGTGCAAGCATAATCATATAACATATCCCCAAGAGCTACCTTCAAAGTGATGCCATATAATCTATATAATAATATAATTTTCAAAATATTAGACTATTTTTTAGGGGATAATAAGCTTCAAAATTTAATTCATGTATCTCGTCCAAGATAGCTTGTGATATAAAATTGGATCACAATTAGGAGCTAGTGAGATTTTTATTTTACTATGCCAAAATCATGCATGAAAGAAATTAGCAAAAACAAAACACTTTACCGGTCATATTAAATATTCTTACGGGATCAGGTTAGGTTCAACGGACATTGAACAATTTGATTGTCCAATACGTTCATAACCGTCTGATTTTCTTATTTTATTGTGACTAAGATACTTTGTAACATTTTAAAACAAAACTTTTAAACCTTTATTTTTTGTTATTCCATTAATTTGTGTATCTTAAAATTATAAGATGAACGATTATATTTGTCAAATACCAGCATGTGTGTAAGTTTGCAATAAGAGATTGCTAAATATGACAAGTTGGGAACCAAATACGAGAATAGACAATTTAATGACCCGATAAGCATATGTCAAACTAAATCCACAGGGGGTCCATATGAAGCGATAAGATGGAGCTCTGTATCTCACTGGTACCACATGCTGTGTAAACTACATTGGCCACAAATAAATGACTAGTACCATATGTATCACTGCCTCCCAAGTCCCAACCCCCCCCCCCCCCCCAAAAAAAAACCACACTATAAATAGGGGTACATTTGCACCACCTCTACTCATCCCTCCACTCAAACTTCTTCTAGCTCTTCAAGTGTTAAGAATGGCTTCCAAGTCTTTCATTGTGTCAGGTCTCCTGTTGGCTGCTCTTCTGGTGTTGTCTACTGCCAGGGAAATGACTGAGCAACCCAAAGAAGAGCCAACAAGTGAGTTCTTCAAGCTAAACAACTGTTCTTTTTTTTCTGTGATTGAGTTCAAGTCAATTTGATTCACTTTTATTGGAATTCTAACGTACAAAGCTATGTATGTATAGTCCTCCATCTGTATCTTATGCATACAAACTGAACAAATAATAAACATGAATGACTTAGACGTAGAATTATGGGACCAAACATACCACGTGAACTTATTATTTTCATTTTCTTAAACATAAATGGAACTAAAAAACGCCCATATATGAACATGGATTACTTTATAGTTCTCTCTCTCTTTCATACGATCTCATGCCTGGATTCTATCTTTCTTTGTATGTATGTGATAACAGAGACCGCTCCTGTGGAGGAATCCCAGGACGTTGTTGGACCGGACGGATACCACGGAGGTGGTGGTGGATACGGAGGTGGCGGTGGATACGGAGGAGGTGGTGGATACGGAGGTGGAGGTGGATACGGAGGAGGCGGTGGATACGGAGGAGGCAGAGGCGGATATGGAGGAGGTGGTGGATACGGAGGAGGCAGAGGCGGATATGGAGGAGGTGGTGGATACGGAGGAGGCAGAGGCGGATATGGAGGAGGTGGTGGATACGGAGGAGGTAGAGGCGGATACGGAGGCGGAGGCGGGTATGGAGGAGGCCGAGGTGGATACGGAGGAGGCCATGGTGGGTGCCATTACTATTGCCATGGCCATTGCTGCACCAAAGCAGAGTTTGAGGCCGAGACCCAGACTCAGAACTGAGAACCATATATCTCCCATGCATGCCCTAGCTCTATTAGGGTTACTAGTACGTCCTCTGAGTGAAGACCTCCCTTGTCTGAATAAACGTCTCCAAGTGGAGACTCTGTAATGGAAACTCTGGTTTGTGTTTTTATGTTCCCCCCACGTGGTTGATGATCCGATGTCAACCTATATATATGTTGTAATCTCTACTTCATGTTTATAAAGACTACGTACTATCTCGTTTATCATATGTTTGGGGAGTGACGGATGATATAGTTGCTTGAGAAAGTAATTATATTACAAACATATTTGTTAAAACTTATAAACTTTAGATTATATCTTTTAACTTAAAATAGTTATTACATGTTTGTTTAAACTTATTGAAATTTATTTAAGTTAAAAACAGTTTTAAAGAGTTATAGTCTCTCAGTTGAGAAATTGATGCTTTTGAAATTATAGCTTATAAAAAAAGTACTAAATTTTTTTATTTTAGACACTCATGCTCTTAATATTTTTACTAATAATATGTGTATATTTTTTTCCTATTACACCAAAAATCACTAAACCGCCTTTCATCTTCTCAATTTTTTTACTAGTATAAAAAATACAATATCAATTTTTTTATAATTCCAATTGTCACTCAATTTATTAAAATTGTAGAATGTAATATTTGAAAAATATTGTAGGGATTTTGAAATATTATTTATGATAATTTAATTTTCTTTAAATTATTTATAAAATTAATTTTATATGTAAAAATCAACTTATTTAATCAAACATAAATAATTTTTTTTACTTCTATAGTGTAGGAATATTTTTGACAATTGTACAATAAAAAGCTATTTTACAACTTATTAAACAAACATCCACTGCTGCATATTTACTACTTTTAAACAGTTACAACAAACATACTTACAACTTATTAAAAAAGGTATAATCAATAATCTGTAAATCTAAACCGTAATAAACATGGCCATAAACAACAGTTCTACTAAGAAAGAGAAAAAAGTGAATTCACATTTAGGGAAGAAGAGCTCATATTATATAACACTAGAATCTAATTAATTATTTGTGAAGACGAAGAAAAGGAACTTTGATGTACAGTAATTGATCTTGGATGAATAATATAATATTGGGTTTTTTATTTTTAAGTCCCCAAAACTGTAGGATTTAGTGATTAATCTCTTCATTTTTCGTATTTTAGTTTTAGTTCTCAGATTTAAATGATATGTTCTTTTTTAGTCTCTCACAGAGACTAAAAAAACCAAATAATTTAGGGATATGTCCTTCACATGGACTCAAAATGAATATATCCTTTAAATTTGAGGACTAAAACCAAAATACGAAGAAGTGAATGATTGATCACTAAATCTTATGGTTCATGGGGACTTAAAAATAAAAAACCCTATAATATTTTAAACCTCGAGAAAAGAAGTAAATCTTTCAAAAGAAAAATAAAAGGAAAGATAAAACACTATTTGCGGATATTAATTGAAAACTTTTCATTTGTTGTTGTTGTGGATTGTGAGGGAGATTCAGGCACGGTACATGTAGACGATTCAATTGGCGGCTGGCACTACCACAAAACTGTTATATAACGGAACATTTTTATGTGCCAATAAAAAAAAAAAAAACTTTTATATGTTATGTATAATGGCAATAATTTTAAGTGCCACAAAAATATATAAAAAATAGTACAAAATAGGTTAATATAGCGGCTAATTAATTAGGAAGTGTGTCACACCTTTGGCCACCAAAATCAACCAACTTAAGATGTAGAGACAACAAATTAGGCTTTTATGTAGAGTCAAGGCGCGCTTCCTGAGGCCGCACATCTCATGTGTTCTTGAGGGTGATCGTACCTGCTGGCTGATGTCCCTTTTTTATTTTGTTTTTGTTAATTTCATGCTCCTCTTACTTGTTTTGTGTTGTGTGTAAGCAAGTCCCCGCTCGCGATCCCTGATCGCCGCAACAGAGAATTCATCGCGCCACGTCGTTTCGATTCGAGCAAGAACGGGTCCGATCCAACCGGCATCCCATCCAATGCGACTGTACCATAGACGACTTTCGGGGCAGCAAATTCGAATCTTTTTTGGTTTTCGGCGAAGAAGAGAGGTTTGGGTCGTGAAGTGAAGGTAGAATTGGACTCAACGAGGAGGAAAGTAGTGACGTGGGGGAGGAGCTCTCGCCATCGGAGCTCAAGGAGGTCGATTTCATTGTTGAAGAGGACGGCGTCGAAGACGCGGCGCGGGGTGGCGAGTGGGGAACCAAAGCCGTGGAGCGCGCAGAGGCGCGCGAGGGAAAGGTTGCGCGCGTGGTAGTGGGGGAGGGCGCGGAAGGGGCCGGAGGGGTGTCCCATATGGGGCGGAGGAGGTACGTGATGTCGCACGCGTGGTGGACGAGGGTCAGCAAGACGAACGTCAGGAATACTAACACGAAGAGCGCTATCGATCGGTTTATGTCTTCTAATTCTCACCCGTTTTGCTAGATATGAATGAACTCCTAATAATTCTTCAAAAAAATAATAATTAGTAACTATATATATATATATATATATATATATATATGATTAGGTGCGGCGAACGGCAGGTGCGGCCGCGACGTGGGCCGTCCGATCCCGGGTCCATCGCATCCAACGGTCGACGTGAATCGACCGTCCGATGCGATGGACCCGTGATCGACGGCCCGTGATCGCTGCCGCACCTACCATTCGCCGCACGTAATCACGTCTATATATATATATATATATATATATATATATATATATATATATAAATTATTGCGTGAGGCGAACGGCAGGTGCGGCTGCGACGTGGGCCGTTCGATCGCGGGTCCATCGCATCCAACGGTCGACGTGAATCGCACCCGACCGTCCGATGCGATGGACCCGTGATCGACGGCCCGTGATCGCTGCCGCACCCGCCGTTCGCCGCACGCAATAATATCCCTATATATATATATATATATATATATATATAGATTTTCGATAATATGCGGTCGGTGCGGTCGTGCGGATTCGACGTGCGTCGTCCCATCAATACCATATAAATCACCAAATCAGATAATTATTGACTTTGTCCACCAAATCCCTATGGAATCTGGATATACATGTCAACCCATAACTCACCAAATCAAGGAGCATATCTTTTGTCGCCAGAATAATAATTGATGGATTCTCGACCATCCGATGGAGAGGGTCGATCCAAAGCCCTAGCACCATCCCATCTCCTCTAGAAATAGGAGGCAAGAACAGACTTAAAAGGTATGCACAATTTCGTTTTGAATTCCTTTAAATTGACCACTTTTACTGACTTGAGCGTCGGAAGGTCTTCCGTAGGTCCTACACCTTCCTATGTCGGCGGTGTTCAAGAAGTGCTCACCGGTGGCACTAGACGCATTCGGGCGGAGGAGAACGAGAGAGGCCGAATCTGCTTACCTGAGTCCGGTAAGAGAAATTTATGCCCCTCCAATAACTATTTTCCATACTACAAAAATTGCTCTTTTCAACTAATAAAAAATTAAGATATTAAATACCCTTAAATTTAAAATTAATAAAAATTGCTTTAATCTAATTTTGAAGGTGATTCCGCTTCTTTGTGTGGTGACGCATTTGTTTTTCATTTACCTTTTGTTTCTATGTTATTCGATCATCTATTTCTTCTCACCACTATTTAGACATGATTTATTTTATACTCTTCAATAATTCATTAAAATAGATATGTCCATAATTTCACTCAAATTTATTTTTGATTGTGATACATCGTTGCCAGTGCTTAATAAGCCATATATAATGTTGGTAAAATAAAATATTTGGTCACGCTTTTCGATATGGTAATTGTAGGGCCTAAAAATGAGGCCCACCAATTATACTTCACATACCGGTAGCTCGTAACCCAATTGATGAGGGCCCACGACCCGGATTGCCCACCATGAGTGGATCCGGTCTATCGAATTACCCATATCCGACCATCATAAAATATTAAGTCAAATTTGGATCAAATCCAAACAGAAAATATGATTTTGAGATCATCAATGTAGAGTTCACTTGGATTTAGAACTATCCTTAACATATTTTTCAAATCCCAACAATATATATATTTGCTTTGGGACCATCAATAACCAATCTCTTAAATCCCAACAATATATATTTTATTATGAACCATCAACGGTTGAAACCCCAAACTCTAACAGCATATATTTTAGATTGGAGACATTACCACTTCTGGTGCGAGATCCCATCACCAAAAAAGGAACTACGTGTAACTTGATCGTCCCTTAACGAGGGTATGTGGCAGCTTAAGAGGTTTCATCAGGTTCAGTCCAAACCACACCAAAGATCCCATCGATCGGTCCATTGCAGATCTTTACCATCGTCTCTTCACAAAACCACCCTCGAGTCCAGTCCATCAAGGAGGAGATCGCCGATCCTGAGGTGTTTGAGCGATTTACCTAAAAAAAAATATGCACCTTTTTTTTATTTGAATATTTGCTTCCCTAGATATCTGCAAAGGTTCATATATTAGTTATCCAAGATCAATTACATCAAATTCTTCTCTTTTTTCTCTCTTCACTATTAATTAGATTTTGGTATTTATATATATATATATAGCATGATCTCTTCGTCGGTGTACATAATGGCGAATTTTCCGTTTATCATTCTTGTACATTTGAACTTTCTATAGCAGTATATATTTTTCACTTACCAAGCAAAAAAAAAAAAAAAAATTTGATCTATCATTGTTTACTTCCCCACTTGGGTTAATATCTCAGTTTCCTGTCCACAATTAAGCGCTTCCAATGCAACATATACTAAAAAAAATAAAATACAGTGCCAAACAATTAATGATAGAAAGACGTTCATTAATCTGAAGAATCAAAACACAGCACGAGATATATATAGTACGTCTTCACGAACTTCAAGCAGAGATTACAACAAAGGTTGACATTGGATCATCAACCCCTAGAACATAAAAAGTACACCTGCAAACAACAGTTTCCATTACAGAGCCTCCACATTTGGAGGCGTTTATTCAGACAAGGTGGGGGGTCCTCCACTCTGAGAACTAGTCACCCTAATAGTTCTCAGTTCTGAGTCTGGGTCTCGGACACAAACTCAGCCTTGGTGCAGCAACCGCCATGGCAACGGTAATGGCACCCACCGCCGCCACCTCCTCCGTATCCACCTCGGCTCCCGCCGTATCCACCTCGACCTCCTCCGTATCCTCCGCGGCCGCCTCCGTATCCGCCGTGGCCGCCTCCGTATCCACCTCGACCTCCTGATCCGTATCCGCCGCCTCCGTATCCACCGCCACCTCCATTGTATCCGTCGGTTGCAACATCCTTGGATTCCTCCACAGGAGTGGTCTCTGTAATTAACACACACGCAAAGAAAAATAGGTTAATCCATGAGAGAGAGAGAGAGAGAGAGAACTATAAAATAATCGATGTTAATATATGGGTGTTCATAGTTTCATTTAGGTCTAAGAAAATGGAAATAAAAAGTTTACGTAGGTTGTTTGGATTATTGGATTCACAATGCTCCGTCGCAGTCACATTTGCATATGTTTTACGTGTTATCTTTATCACGGACAGTTAATTCCAGCAGTAGCTAGGGTTTTGTACAGTTTGTATACATAAGTTACAAGTGGAGGACTAGCTATATACATAGCTTTGTACGTTAGAATCTCAATAAAAGTAAATGAAATTGTTGAACTCAATCAAACAATGAAACGAACATTTGTTTAACTTGAAGAACTTACTTGTTGGCTCTTCTTTGGGTTGCTCAGTCATTTCCCTGGCAGTAGACACCACCAGAAGAGCGGCCAAAAGGAGACCTAACACAATGAAAGACTTGGAAGCCATTCTTGACACTTAAAGAGCTAGAGAAGAAGTTTGAGTGGAGGGATGAGTAGAGGTGGTGCAAATGTAGCCCTATTTATAGTGTTGTTTTGGGAGTTTCGGGAGATTGTGATGTGGTATATGTACAGTGGTCTGGTCTACAGCATGTGGTACCAGTGAGATACAGCTCATTCTTATCCCTTCATATGGACCCCTCTGTGGATTTGGTTTGGACGATCCTTGTATGTTCAATAATTGTCTATTCACGTTCCACGTATTTTGCATGGCTGCCAACATGCCATATTTGGCAATTCCATTACTGCAAACTTACTATCTTAAGATTCAATTTTACACACACACACTTTTTAGAAAGGCCTTACCTTTAATGAGCGGGACCGGGTTAGGTCCAACACGCGTTGGACAATTTGATGGTCCAACACGATTGTAACCGTCTGATCTTATTGAGTTATTATCACTGAGATATTCTGTTAGATTTTAAAATTAAAATTAAGATCAATTAAATTTTAGCATTTCTTTTTTTAGGATTTAATTAAATTTTGTATCTCAAAGTGATAAGATCGGATGATTACGATCGTGTTGGACCATAAAATTGTCCAACACGTGTTGGACCTAACCCGGTCCCTTAATGAGCTACGGAATCCCTTGCACAAGGTGAATAGACTACTACTAATGGAAAATGATACGTCGATCCCCAATTACAATTCACGCCAATTTTTTTAAAACAAATTATATGCTCTCACTTTTAAATATACGTTGTTATATGAAATAAAAATATATATATATTGATATATTATAATTTTTTCTTTTTAGTTTTGAAAAATAATTTTTTTGTATGTTATACACTATGTATGAAAAAGTAATATTTACGACGTTATCATAATATATGAACTATGCTACAACTTGAGCTTTAAAATGAATTTAGTGTACCAAAGCTTTACTACTGATACCTAAATAATAAAATAGGAATACCAATGGCACAAACTGACCGGAACAATAGCCCACAAGAAGTATTATACGAATACCAATGGCACAAACTGACCGGAACAATAGCCCACAAGAAGCCATCACATGGGGCAGTAATCCAATCTTTTCAATGACGTGCTCAATAATAATTGATCCAGGGGTCCCCTTGTCCCTCTACCACCAGCCTGAATGCATGCATAGTAGAGCGAGAATTAATTGAACATTGTTTTTTAGTTGGTGCATGTAGGGATGGGGGAGGTGGGACTATGTTGGCCACTGGTGGTGTGTCACGTACTCGTGTAGGTGATCAAAAATAACTTCGACAAAAATCTGCTATTTTAAAAATGTTACATGCAGTTATTTTTACTTTTCCAATTCAGTTCATTCTTATTTTTATTATCATTAGAAATAACATACCTCATTATTGATAAATGTACTTTTATAAAAAATAATATATATATTTTCAAATGAATTTATAATAACCATTAATAGAAAATGTAATAAACATTTGATGACGTATATATATCCCCTTACAATGAAGAGAGAGGGCTAACGAGTTATATAAGGTTGTATTTAAGAGTGTAAAAAAGACTGAGAATAACATTATTAATTGGACAATCGGGTTTTTTCTTGTCCCTTACAAATTAAAGATCCAAGTCCGGTGGGGTCCGGGCCATTGTGATTACCAAATTTTAAGGGTGTTATTATACACAGTTATTTTTTTACAGTCCTAAATATCGTTTCATATACATCGTTAGCTTATTATCTTCAAATAATTGATTTTTTTGTTCGATTGTTTCAATTATTTTCATTGAAAAATGTAGTACCATAAAATACCAGTGTATAAACAGCCTATTTGAAAGAATTCATGAAATTCGAGATGACTAGAATGTGCCTTCGCCAATCGCCACTGACTCATCGATATTCTGAACATTGAGATATAATACAGGGCTTGGCCATTTTGATGGCTGAATCAAATGGCCGGTATGATCCTCGAAATTTAGACCTTTATGAGTCATGACCTATTTTCTTCATATTTTCTCTAGCCTAACAACTATTATAAAGTCTCTGCAACTTGTACTTTATGCTAGGGCCAACCCTTTCGTAGCCAGATTTTAATGCATTAATGTATTTTAATTTAATCTTTTTTAAAGTATATATATACTTACCAAATAAATTATTATATAAAGTCGAATTGATTGAATATATATCTTCTGACAAAAAGAATAAAAAAATAAAATAGATTTAAGAAAACATATGGGGTTAATGCACGGATTGTGTATCAATGTTTTAGTTATCTTTTTAGCACCACGGTTAATGTTTAGATAGTCCTATATATAATTCTCACATGTTTACATTTTGTTGAAGGCATATACTTCATAACATCTATTGAATTAGAATTACCCTTTGTAAACGGCCTTTAGAACCGTCACAAGCCGTCATGGATTACAAATCTAGGGCAAGGATAATGTTTCACTTATCATAGGTGTCTGAAATATATGAGAACGTTTACACTTTACACACCTTTTTTTAGTGAGATCATCCGACAACACGGGGAAGAAAGTCTAGTGGTGCGGCCAGTGTAAGAAGAAACAGTACCACTGAACGTTCCACATGCATGTACCATACTTCAAGACAACTTGTACTTGGGCCACATGGACTATACAGTGCTGGAGATTTCTAGATCATGCATCTGTGAACAAATATATAATAAAATAATAAAACAATGAAGGACTACTTTTTAGACTTCCGAATGTACTTTTTTTCTTCTGTAAACGAATTTACACTTTTGGATGCACTTTTCCTTGTTTTTTTTTTCTGTAAACTTTACAAATACTCGACTGAAAAGTTCAAAATTTGACAAATTTTTCGTAGACGTCGTTGCATGGGTGAACAGCATATATATCGCTTCATCTGATAAAACACATCAGTTGGCCAAATTAATCAAGGTTTTCTTTTTTTAAATTCCTTATATTATGAAGACATTCAAGAATTTGGCTGGACCTTTTTTTTATTTTTTTGAACAGACCGTAGATATTCAAGAATTTTGTCTTTCTTATTTGTGCTTTGTTTTTTTAGGAAGTGTACCTTTTTGTGCAATTAAAGAAAGAGCAGATCCATCATTTTTTTATTTTTTTAAAGAATTTTGTCTCCACGTAGCTTAACCATACAAATGAACTCCCATATTTGGAGCTTGAAAAAATTCAAGGATTTTTGGTGTGACAGATAGTGAATCATTACCATTCAAGTGACGAGAAAATATCCATATATAATAATAATAAAAATGTGTATATTTGACTTTAAAATATTGTGTGTGATTTGTGTGACGCTTCTTCATCAGTCCACAAACAATTCACTATGATCTTAACATATACACAGAGAGAGAATGATAACACGTCATGTATCTATTATAAATCTATGGAAACAGTACGTTTTTAATTAATCTGCTGTATATCCTTATCCAAAATATAATATAAAAAAAATTCAGGCCTCTTGATTGTCGGTTTCAACTGGACTGTCACCCTCACAGTCACAACAACACAATAAAATAAAAATAAAAAAATTCAATAAATATCCGCAAATAGTGTCTTTACGTTATTTTAATTTATTTTTTGAAAACATTTGCTTTTTTCTTGAGGCTTAAAAAAGATCAGTCATCCAAGATCAAATACATCAAAGTTGTTTTTTTCTCTTTTATCACTAAAAATTAAATCTAGTATTTATATAGTATGAGCTCTTCTTTGGTATACATAATAATAAATTCACGTTTTTCCTTATCAGTAGTACTGTAGCTTAATATAATCAAATCATCTTATTTTCTAGCTCAGACAACTATTTCATCTATAGTAAACAACTCAATAATTAATTAGTCAATTAGGCATGTTTATATCTCAGTTTCCTGCCCAATTAGTGGTTGGTTGCGATATTGCCTCTCCCTAGCTCTTTTCAATAGCAATTTTGAATTTTATTTATCTGAAATATGTCTACAGGAAACCCCCATTGTAAAACTGTTTGATTACACTATATTATTATAAATAAATTCTTAAAAACAAAAGTTGTTCAATTGAAAATTAAACGCTGACTTAAGTACTACCCAGTACCAGCATAAAAGAAAACAAAAAATCCAAACAGAAAAAAATGTTAGAATGCAAACACAGCTCGAAATATATAGCACGATTTTATTTATGAACATGAAGCGGAGATTAAACACTGGTTGACATCGGATCAACAACCCACGTTGGGAACATAAAATACTAACACATGCAAACGAGTACAGTTTCCACTACAGAGCCTTCAGTGAGGCATTTATTTATTAGAGAGGGTGGAAGTCCTCCACTCTGAGGACTAATAAACCCTGATAGACCATATAGTTCTCAGTTCTGAGTCTGGGCCTCGGCCTCATACTCAGCCTTGGTGCAGCAACTGCAACGGTGGAAGCGGCAGCAACGGTAACGGCAGTACCCGCCATGGCCTCCGCCGTATCCACCTCGGCCTCCTCCGTATCCACCTCCGTATGCGTACGTTCCAACTTCCTGGGATTCCTCCACAGGAGTGGTCTCTGCTTACACATGCAGACGAAGAAATTAAAGTAGAATCCATCCGTGAGAGAGAGAGAGAGAGAGAGAGAGAGATAACTAAATTAATCGATATTAATATATGGGTAGTGTTTAGTATCATTTATTTGGAAATAAGAAGTTCACGTAGTATGTTTGGATCCATAATTCTACGTCCAAGTCTCGTTTATCCATAATTTTTGTTCAGTTTGTATACTTAAGTTACATGTGGAGGGTATTAATCAGTGTACTTAGTATTTAATCTCTTGACCTCATAGGTTGGTTAGAATCCCAATAAAAATTAATGGAAGTGAGTTGAACTCAATCAATGAAATGGGAACATTTGTTTAACCACTATACAAGCACTCACTGTTGGCTCTTCTTTGGGTTGCTCAGTCATCTCCCTGGCAGACACCACCAGAAGAGCAGCCAAAATGAGACCTAACACAATGAAAGACTTGGAAGCCATTCTTAATTAACACTTTTAGGGGTCGAGAAGAAATTTGAGTGGAGGATGAGTAGAGGTGGTGCAAGATGTAGCCCTATTTATAGTGTGGTTTTGGGGGTTGGGAGATAGTATATGGTACTCGTAATTTATGGCGGATGAGTACAAAGATGTAGTGTACAGCATGTGGTACCAGTGAGATACAGCTCAATCTTATCACTTCATATGGACCCTTTTGGATTTGTATTTGGCATATCTTTATATGGTCATCAAATTGCCTATTCTCCACATATTCCCATAGACAACTTGCCATATATATTGTTAATCTCCATATCAATCAAGTCATTATTTCCAACTGAGGTTATATAATTCGATCGAGCTTGTATTGTGATTAGCTTTCTAGCCAAAAAACGATGCCCAACACGATTTCTTATCTAATTTTTTTTTCTTCTTATGGCCGGTATTATTACTGATTTATCACATTGCACACACACAATTATATTTTCCTATGGTTAATTAAAAAATGTTTAATTTCTGTAGATGATGTTGAGAAGAATGAAGATGAATGCTAGCGATAGCCTTCCAAGAGGAACAGTTAATGTCGGTAGAGCTGAGTAGTGAACACAGAGACTTCTAGCTAGGATAACCGTTGGGATCTTATTAAGAGATGTTCTATTGATGTTGATACTATAATTTGTACTTCAGTACTTGAGCACAAAAAATGAAATAAATTTTTATAATGAAACATTACGAGCATCTCCAACGGGAATGCATTCTCCAAATTGCATCCCGATTGAGCTCCAACCGTCCTCCATATCCAACTGCAAAATGCAATCCGACATCAGACATGAGGGCCTGCATATTTGCAGTGGAGGGGTTGAAATGCATCACCTCCATTATATTTCACTGTTCATCTTTTTTTAAAGACAAAGTTACTCTCTCCCAATGCATATAATATTTCATTATTCCATTTGTATCCTTCAGCAAAAAATGAATTTTTCTCTTAATTTAAATTATGTTTAAATCTACCCCTTATTTAATATAAATATTATATCATTAGAAAAGTCTCGTTGAAACCTTCAAAATAAGTCTAATATTGATTAAGTTATTACGCATTCATTTTAATTAAGTATTTCATATAAATTAATTTTATAAGTATTACTTGATATTATAGTAAATCATGCAATTAAAAATTTAAGAACTTTATAATTTAAAATAATTCACATAAAATTTTATTTATCAACGATGATATACTAGAGTATTAACATTTTTTTGTATCTTATCAGCTTTTTTATTTATTTTCTTATATACTCTTCTTTCTTGTTGTTATTTTCTTTGAGGCGGGTTAAATAATCTCCAATTTGTTTGAAATTTTTTACTAAATTTAATAATATTATATTATATTAATTAGTTTTATATATTAATCTTTTAAATATAAATAAATAATATTAATTTAATTAATTTTTATTCATTATTTTTATCTAATTTTTAAGTTAATATTAAAAAAAAATTGGAGGTAAAAATGGAGTGGATGGGTTAGAGTGCCCCTCTCCATTTCTCTAAAATGCTACCAATCATGGCTCCAAAATGGAGCCATGGTTTGGAGATGCTCTAAAGCATTAATTCTCAAAATACATAAACCTATGGTAGATTATCATACTATAATTAGATAAAAATTACACTCATTGAAATTATAGAGAGAAAACCAGAGCCGGTTCATGATATAGACAAACAAGACGACCGCTGTCTAAAACCTCCTCCCAAAGACAACGTCTAAATTATATCGGAAATTTTTGATAAAATTTATCAATTGCTTTTTTTTATCTCTCTTTTTAGTTTTATAATTTAATTATTTATATATTTATTTTGTTTCTATTTTTTGGAATTTCTATTTTGTCTGATTTTAAAAACTAATGTTTTTTTCCCCGCGCGCTGATGAAAAGAGCTTGACAATTGTTCTCCCCTGTTGGGTTATGTGGTTCTTTTCACATTTTTATTTTATTTCCATTGTTTTATTTTTTTGAATTTTCAGTGAAGTTAAAGTTACCTCTCCCTATTTTTTTTAGTTCTACAAAAAATTCTTTTGAATAATCGTTAACAAACAGTGAATAAGTAACGTTAAGACTAGAATTTAAGACCTAACACAGTTAAACCCTAAATCGTTGTATTATGACCATAAAGACTAATTTTTAGTGAAGTTTTATTTTTATCATTTTCTAGTTTTGTCTGTTATTTATTTTTGCAACAGATCTTTTAATCTTAAAGGTAGGGTTATGATGCGGCATGCCACGTCAGACTTGACCCTAGTAAGGGTCTTAGGGTTAGTTAAGCATGAATGCAATTTGAGAATTTTTGTGTAAAAAATTTATGGAAAGATTAACTATTCATTATCGCAAATAATTGTATGTGAACACGGAGCTCCATTTCAAAAATTAGCCTAAGACAGTAACATTAAAATTAGTATATCATGCCAAATTAAACTTCACATTCAAGATAATAAATGCTCTCTCTTTCAAGTCTTATCCACTTGACTTAATTTGCCCGTGCGCCAGATTCATATTTGTAGAGAGACAATATACATATTCACTATCTTTGGTTCACATGCTTATACCAGGGAGACTTTTAAAAGAGAAGGATAATGCAATGTAGCGTACAGTTTTTTTTAAAGTTTCAATTCTAAATCCCAGATATTTTTATATTTAAAAATAAGGGATTTTTAGTTTTAAATCTCCATAAACTATAGAATTTAGTTATCGATCCATCACTTCTTCATATTTAGATTTCAGTCTCTGCATTGAAATGATATGTTCCTTTTTTAGTCTCTGGGAGGAACCTATTCTTAAATTATTTAGTTTGCTTTTTAATCTTGGGAGGGACCTATTCCTAAATTATCATTTAAATGTAGAGACTAAAATCTAAATATGAAGAAGTGAGGAATCGATCGCTAAATCCTATAATTTACGGGGACTTAAAACTAAAAATAGTATACGTCGTTTAATAATGTATATATTTTTTTATAAAAAGTAATGTATAATTTAAAGTATTATATGGGTTCATTTATAAAACAAGTAAATTTTTTTTAAAGAAGTTCTATTATAAGTGTATGATGCTAATAACTTATACGAGACTAGAATTAGAGTTGAAAAAACAAGATTGTGCCAACTCTCAAAGGATAATCTTTCAATAATAGATAATTAAGTGTACCTAATTCAGTAATTAAAAAAACTGTTTACTCAGAAGTTTGAGATTCGGGTCGCCACAGATCCCCCGTCCCATCTTTCTCATTCTGAATGGCATTAATGTTAGGGGAAATAACCAAATGACATTGTATCCTACACCAAATTTAAAAAAAAAAAAACATATATAAACGATGTCATGTCCATGCAATCCTATTTTATCTAACGAAGGCATATGTTTACCAGGGTAATACACGTGATTTTTTTATATTTTTACGTAAAAATATATATAATATCATCAGAGTATAATATTTCATAAATTTATAAAATCAAATACTCCGTCGTAAAATGTAAATTCTAAAAAAAGAAAATTAATTTCAAGAATATTTTTTTGACCACTTATGCTTTTGATCCCTTAAATTAACTTATGAAAACACACACATAACTTCCAATTTAAATTTCATCGATATGTTTTTTTCTCCTCAATATGATATCTAGTTAACAGTGTATATACAAATACATAACAATTTATAAATTACATACCAATACACAGAAATTGATAACAGTATACAAATAACTTGAAAGATACTTGCTTAACAATAGAGTGCACAATAATATAAATGATCATTTTAAAATCCAAACAAGATAAACAACAACAAAAAAAAAGAGAATGATGAACCAAAAAAAAAAAAATGCAACCGCTAATTTAGAAGTGTAACATGTCTAGCTAAACTTAAAAGTGTTTTCATTAGACATTTTACGCACGCGAAAAATAATTCTTAATGAGAACAAAAAAAAGTCAAGAGGTTGAAAATGAAATTGCGAATTAATATTTCCCTCAAAAAACGAAAGCAAGCCAAGTACATCTCTAACATTATCATAATAAATAATTTAATTTTAGACAACTTAGGGCACCGTGTCGGCCATCCACTTTGATTATGTCAAAACGTCATTTTTTTAATATATTTGTGGGACAAGTGATGAGAGAGATACGTTACTCCTGCCCATCCATGCACCTTCAATTCGTGGGGGGGGCCGTTTTGACTTTTGATTTTTTTCACATCCCAAATATGGGGCAACCTGATTGTTTATTTAATATTTATATTAGTATTTAATTTTTATTTGTTTATGTCTCTTTGTACCTTGTATTTAAGACTCATAGGTCCATTTGAAAACACATATTGAAAGTAATTTTTAAAATAAAGCTAATTTTTAAAATGATTTTAGACCTTAATTTTTTTGAGATGTTTTTTTTATTCAGGAATCAATATTTGAAAGGAGTTTAATGTTTGGTAAAGAAATCTATTTTTCAATTCAAAAAATCGATTCCTCCAAAAAAAAATCTTTTTTTTTTAGCTTTTTAAAACACGGATTTCGAAATAAAAATTAAAAGTAATCTAGCTTTCGATTCTGTAAAAAGCTGTCCCGTTTGGCTGGGACCTTAAAGTTTCAAATAATAAATTATCATGATAGAAATTGTCTGCTTTCAACTCAAAAAAAAAAAACTATATCATTATTTGTCTCAAAAAAATATATTTGGTGTTTTTTTTCTTTCTCTCTCTCACCCCATGTAATCACATTATAACATCATGTATTTTGATTTTGTTGATTGAAATAAATATGTCCACAAATTCAACCAAGAAACTTTGAACCAGTTTTCACTGTTTGTAATTTTTTTTTTTTTTTAGAAAATCCATCAAAGGGCTACAAAGTCCCACGTAATGTACAACTATAAGAGTACATTACAACTAACATGAGCTCCAAACAGGGTAGAAGCTCATTATAGAGCCCAAAGGAATTATATTTGGATATTCAAGTTTTTCTTTTAATCTAGAATGTCAACAAAATCCACCGTAGAATACCTACCACCAAGGGTCAGCCCGAAGCTCGAAGGCCCAGTCCGGGCCCGTAGGGCCTAAACCCGGCCCATTCAGGAGACGGGCAGGGCTCAATCCTCATTTTAAAGCCCAGGCACGACCCATAAATTTTTAAAAAACTAAATGAATTGAATATATATCTTTTAATATAAAAAAATCAAATAATAGATTTGAAAATAATCGAATTCTGCAATGGGATGATAGAGATAGTCCCTTATGTCCTTTTAGCATCACCAGAAATGATAGAGATAGTCTCTTTATTGTTTTCACAAGTTTATATTTTTTTAAATGCACATAGATAAAATAAAGTGTATATTCTAATGGATTGTATTATTTCTTTCAAGTAAAAAGTAAAAATAATAATTTTTCTAATAATATATATTCCTCTATTAAAATTTGAGAGTGTATGTGGTATGCAAATTAGGTGTGCGCGTAACATGCCCTAGAATAGGAGTATTAGGTGTCCGGATTGGGATTGAGAATCCTAATCCAAGTCAATAGTTGTTTGAATAAATTTTAAAATGGAGATTGTGATTAAAATATTGGGATTGAAAATCCTTGATTATGGAGATTGAGAATCTCACTCAATATGTGATATTTCCCCAATTTCAATTTACGTGGATTAAAAAAAAGACATTTTTACCTAAGCTCTTTATCTATCTTAACATATATATATATATATATATATATATATATGGAAATGATTAGGTGCGGCGGAACGGCGGTGCGGCAGCGACGTGGGCCGTCCGATCGCATCCAACGGTCGACGTAAATCGCACCCGACCGTCCGATGCGATGGACCCGTGATCGCTGCCGCACGCCATTCCGCCCACCTAATCGTTCCCTATATATATATATATATGATGTATTAATAAACGATTGGGATTGAGAATCAATTTTATTTTTTGCCTTTACCAAATAAAATTAACAAAATTCTAATCTCAATTTATTTGGATTTGAAATCACCGCCGTTCCCAAACAAGTATAGTTGTAGATGGGTGAAAGATTTTCGTGTGGTATTCACCTAATCGTCTATATGTGCCAAAAAAAATCCATATATATATTTTTTTTTTTTTTAAAAAAAAATGAAAATAGAATATATGCATATAAAAACATGTGTATCTCATTATCTCATTAGTTTGATATATTATTATTTTTTTAAATCGTTTTGGGGGCCGGATGATAAAAATAATTGAGTTTGGGTTGGATTATATTCTTAACATTTTTGGTTGTATTCAAATTTGGAAAGGACATTTTTTTCTTTTGATTGTTTAAAATTTTTTTAAAATAGTATATATCCAATGAGGTATGTACTTTTATAAAAATGAAGTATATACTTGAATTATATTGATGCAGTCAAAAATTCCAATTATATGCTTTATTAACGTCGATTAAACGATTAAGGTGCCTCCTCTCACAAAAGACTTTTTTTGCTTTTCTTATCACAAAAATCTCAACAAAGAATTATATGATTCTCATTTTATACGCCTGTCTTTGTTTGGAACAGCAAATTAATCCATGCCTGTCTTTATACATCAAACAGTTTTAAATTCAATCATATGTTTGTTCACTTTTATTCACTTAATGAATTTAGAACATTCCAAATAAAAAACAATCACAAGTTTTGCAGTCTTGTAAGAATATGTGAAGAATTAAACACTATATATGATATACACAACACAAGATGATATTAATAAACATTTATCATGGTAAATGCAACATAAAGTTTTAGAGCCCACATTGATGAGGCATAATTCTATAAGTATGGATTTTTTTTCATTTAAAGGCCCATTTTTTTTGGCAAAATTATTTTACAATCTAAAATACAAATTTATATGTCTTGTTAAAACAAATACATTAATGTATCTCAATATATATTTAGGATAGATATCATCTTTTTTTAAAAAGTTTTAACATATAATTGAGATTTTAGAGATAATTTGTTAAGATTTATTTTTATAAAATCATACATTTGATTTGGTTTTCAATGAAATAATATATGGTTTTAAAAAAAATTATCTATAATTCTCAACTGTGTGAACTACATATGGTCTTTTATTATATTTATGTTCTTCTTAGCTGGATATTTACTTCCGTACCATTTTCATTGTTAATTTTTTTCTTTATAAAAATATGTTCATTCACCTCGTGAAGCAATATATATCAAAACATATAGAGATGATGTTTACTATTTTAAAAAAATAAAAACATGTATGATTTGAGTTTTGGATGATAAAAATATAAGAGTCACCATTTTCTTGTAAAGGTTGATTAAACTTGTTCTCATTTTATACATCAGATCAATACATTCAATCCATTTTGCCGCCTATATATGATAGCCAGTGCGCGTATGGATTTTTTTCGCACATAATATATCTCAATATATACATTTTTTTCATATAATTGATACATTTCAATAGAATAATATATAATTTTTTTAAAAAAAAAAACCGCCGAATGGGGCAGCCCACCCACACCATTTTCTTGGGTACATGGGCGCACACGAGGCCCAGCCCACCGGGTACATGGGCTTGGATTTTCGTTGGCTGCCTAGTTGAAAATCATTGACCCTATCCCTCTTAAATAAGCACAATGTCTTTCAAGTTTATAATAATAAAAGTTCAAAACTTTAGGTCTCTCACTTGTACTAAAAAAAAAAAATTTATCTTTCATAAATGTACGTTCAAGTATAAAAATTAACCATAATGGACCTAAAATGAAATAATTCCAACAAAATTTTATAAGCAAACAAGGGTAAATGTTACTTTTTTCCGTTGATCGAAACGACAGATTGTTGGCTCCCATACGTGCAATGATTGTGATCAATTTACAGTTCAGGTAGGTTACATCTTTTAGCATTCAAACTAATACAATGATTCAATTATTAAACTCCTATTGTCCTATGTGGAATTGTGGCTTCTCATAACTGTCTTGGCAGCCCTTAGCAAGCCACAGTAATTGAATATGCACACACAAAAAAAATTATATGTATACATACATTGAAAGTGATGTCAATCCAATCATTCTTTGATCTGGAAAAAACCAACATGAATCACTGGGGATATTCAAACACAAGTGGTAGGTACATGAACCCTCCATGAAGGTTCCCCTTTTATTGATTGAGGAGACACCACTCAACAAAAGAAGGCATTTCTTTATTTTTCTTTTCTTTTTCTTTTTCTTTTTCTTCTTAATCAAAGAAATCCCAGCTGGGTCCAGTACTCAATTATAAGATCCATGACCAATAATTTGTCATCACCCTTTAATAAAGCATCAAAAGAAACACCATGTCCACTAATTTATCAGTAATCAAAGGCATAGGCTGCTGGAATCTCTCATACCGCCGGTGAAAATAAGAATTTCATCCAATTAGCCAATGATGAAAGAATCAACGGTCTAAAATGAAAAATAAGAGAGAGGGAGGGACAAGGTTGTTATAATATGATGTTAAAGTTTCATCAAGTTGGAGCTTATCCTTGTTGGAATCCGCGATGAAGCAGATGATTCCATAAGTAATTTGGCGTAACGTCAGGGCATTGGGACAGTCAATATAGCGTTTTACATCTATTTATTTTCTCGTTTCTGAAACTCCAAAAACATAACTTCTCTACTACCGGTCATTTGGGATGGGATTGTCTGTGGGGTGCCACAGGTCCCTGTGGCACCCAATAAAAACCCGCCACGTGGCGGGTCCCCAACACCCCATCTCATCGGCATCGCTTCACTTCATCATTTTTTCAAAACAACCCAAAACAAATAATATTTTTGAAATACCCCCTGGACCAAAACAAGAATCCGAGCCTAATTTTTTTAAAAAAATTTTAAGTCATTATAAATCATATTATTCTACTTATCAATAAAAAATAATATTTTATTAACTTAGACAAAACTTAGTGTAGTTTTCAACAATAAGAAAATAAAAAAGTTGATAAAAATGTATAGTCTAAGTTAAAGTCCATTCCCACTAAGTAAATTTTTTCATTCTGTCACTGATTGTAGACATTAATATTATACCCTAAGTTATCTCTTTTTTTTATTTAGAGACAGATTTGAAGTTCAAGTTAATAAAATATTATTTTTTATTGATAAGTAGAATAATATAATTTATAATGACTTAAAATTTTTAAAAAAAATTAGACTCGAACTCTTGTTTTGGTTCAGGTGAGTGGAGGGAGTATTTTGAAAATATTGTTTTTTGGGGGTCCTGATGAAAAGATAAGGAAGCTATTTCGGGGGGAGGAGGGTGATGGATGATTTTTTTTGTGGGTCAGGGGGTATTTCGAAAACATTATTTGTTTTAGGTTTTTTTGAAAAGATGATAAAGTGAAGCGATGCCGATGAGATGGGGGGTTGAGGACCCGCCACGTGGCGGGTTTTTATTGGGTGCCACAGGGACGACCCTGTGGCACCCCACAGACGATCCCATCCCCGGTCATTTTACCTAACATGAGCAGAGCCCTGAGAGTTGGAGTAGATTAAACAATATATAACCCAACCCTCAAATTAGTGGAGGGCAATCACAATCCAACCCATCATTTATCAATTTTATTGTACATTGGGTTGAGCTTGGATAGGATTTTTTAAATTAGGTGTTATTTAAAATTATTTTAACTCTGCATGAGTTCCTGAAAAAAAATTGGGAGAAACAAAAAAAATGGCGATGATTAAATAGATAATACATAATTGAAATCATGCACATGTGATAGAGTTCATAATAAAAACAAATTAAACAATTTAAAATTTATTTCACAAATTAAATAAGATCTAACCTGAATATGTAAACCCACCAACCGAATTTAGATTACATCCCAATATTCCAACCCCTCAAACAAAACCTAACAAACTCAATGATGCAAAAAGAGTAGCCAACGGGAAGGCCCACTTTTTTTATTTTTAAATAATTACATAATTATCACTAATAGAAATTAAAGGCGTCCCGAATTCGGAATCGCATGAAATTTTTATTAGAGTTGGATATCAAGGATATCTTCAAAAGTAGTCGCTATGTCACTACATGCGTTTATTTTTCTATTTTTCTTATTTTATGCCCTCAGAATAGCATATTTACTTATTTTAATAATTTTTTATATTTGAGATATGTTTATTATAACAACTCGGATTTAATTTCTATCAATTCCGAAGATTCCTTACGATCCTATAGATTTAATTTTAAAAAAATTTCATTTTTATTATTTTTAGTAATTTTAAATCTCTGTTATTAACTGGGATTTTTAAGTTTTTTATTAATATAATTTTTTTTAAAAATTATTAAAAAATCTCAATACTTGGTAGATTTTTATTTTAGTTTTTCACCGATTCGAGTTAAACCTGACCGTTAAAACCCAACTTAAATCCACTAAAAAAAATCAGATTGGATCAGGGCACGTGGCATCAGTAGCGGCCTCCTATTTTGTTTCACATTTAAAAGTCTCCATTTATAAACGATAATTACACGTGTTCATGAATGTGATCAGTCAAATTGGCCAATATATAACAGTTTTTTTATTATTAAATTATAGCCGCCACCGCCTACTCAACAACCCTTTTTTTCGCATTCCATACCGTCCCATGCATGTCTGCTGAAGCCCATATAAGACTCTTCAATCAACAAACACCCAATACCCAAACAAGCCAAACGAAAAGAGAGGTCCATAGAAACAGAGAGAGAGAGAGATGGACGAGGAGATTCCAGAGCTCAGAGAGCTCCGATCAATCCCGGTGACGCCACGTGGACTGACCCCGGCGATCTCCGCCCCACCGTCCCAGCTCCACTCACCCTCCCTGACACGGTCGCCCCTCCTGACCCCAACAGGGGGAGGAGGGATCAAGACCCCAGCCCGGACCTCGGGCGCGCGCACCCCGCTTCGGACTCCGCGGTTCATGACGCCCCTGGCGAGCCCGATGAGGCGGGCCGTGGTGAGCATGCGCGGATACCTGGAAGACGTGGGACACCTCACGAGGCTCGACCCACAGGACCAGTGGCTGCCCATCACCGAGTCCCGCAACGGCAACGCTTATTACTCTGCCTTCCACACCCTCAGCTCTGGCGTCGGATTCCAGGCTCTTGTCCTCCCTGTCGCCTTCACCTTCCTTGGATGGTAGGGGAATATATGTTTTATTTATTTGAAGATAGGTTGTTGTTAATTAATTTAATATGACTTGTATGTTTGTTTGTGAATTAATTTTGTAGGACTTGGGGGATTATTTGCTTGACCATCGCCTTCATCTGGCAAATGTACACGCTTTGGATACTGATCCAGTTGCATGAATCGGTGCCCGGGACGCGTTACTGCAGATACCTACAACTCACCATGGCCACTTTTGGTACACACTCATACCACACAAACATTTGACTTGTCTCTTTCTCCTTTTTTTTAATTTGTGTGGTCATGTGTTGTTGAGTGAAGGATAGATTCATTTAAAGCTGCAACTTGTTGGGTTGGATTGGAGTTTAAGCCTTATCCAACCGAAGTTGGAGGAGATCAACTTAAATCCAACCTTACCCAATTCCTCAAACCCCCAAGAGGCCAATCCCAAACCAACCCGTCAGATTTCGTTGTGGTTCTTGTTCGGATTGGATTAAATTGATTTAGATTTGGTGTTTAGTTTGGATTCAGGTTTAACTTAAATGATGACTTTAAACTTTGTAACAGAGATGTCCCGTATGTAAAAGATAACAAAGGTAAAGAGTGAAAGGCGTCAATGAGTAAAAAGTGAAAGGCATCAATGAAGAGAGAATAGTAAAATAAAACTAAAAAATAATAAATCTTTGATAATAAAAAAATTAGACAATTTAATTTTTATGTTAAAGATTGAGCATTACAAATTTCCCTAAAAAAAAAATTACCAATTGGTTGGTCACAAGATACTATAGCCTTTAACTAAAACCCAACCCAAATGGGTTTATGTTGATCAATTCAAGTTCAAACTGTACCTAGATATTAAAATTTCATACCGAACATGTTCAAATATTGAGTTTGAGTCATGTTCAACCCACCCATGTTACACCCTTTAACTCATTGTTCATATGATCCCTCCAGGTGAGAAACTAGGGAAGGTTGTAGCCTTGTTCCCAACAATGTACCTATCTGCGGGGACGTGCACGGCCCTCATAATCGTCGGCGGAGGGAGCTTGAAGCTATTTTTCGAGATCGTCTGCGGCCCAAATTGTGGATCCAAACCGTTAACGGCCATAGAGTGGTACTTGGTCTTTGTGTGCTTAGCTGTGGTCTTGGCACAGCTCCCCAACCTCAACTCCATAGCCGGGATCTCCTTGATCGGTGCGGTCACCGCCGTCATCTACTGTACCATGATATGGACCATCTCCGTTGCGAAGGGCCGCCTCCCAGGGGTATCATATGAGCCCGTCAAGGCCAAGTCAGATATTGCTAGGGTGTTGGGGGTCCTCAACGCGCTCGGTATCATCGCTTTCGCCTTCCGAGGACACAATCTAGTGCTCGAGATCCAGGTAAACAATTTTGTTCTTCTGATTGCTATTGAAATATCATTTACTTAGGGTGCGTTTGGTTGCGCGATTGCGCAGCGATTGCGATTGCAGGAAGTTGTCTATGCAATCGTGCAATCAAACAGTTTTGTAATTGCAGTTTTAAACCAGCGATTACAGGCAAATAGTGTCCAAAAGTTGCGATTTCAAAAGGCTGAGAAAGTGAGCTTAGTTTTGCAAT
This sequence comes from Acorus calamus, assembly GCA_030737845.1. Lineage (NCBI taxonomy): Eukaryota > Viridiplantae > Streptophyta > Magnoliopsida > Acorales > Acoraceae > Acorus > Acorus calamus. The sequence continues at coordinate 37,425,719 of CM060860.1, read as the reverse complement.
TGTAAATTCCTGCATAATCAGTTTTGCAATCGCGCAACCAAACGCACTCTTAGATAGCATTTAGAAACATATTGGACATCTTTTTACTTTTGCAGTAATAAAAAATCCATAAACTCCTTTCAAACACGTAAAATCGTTGCAGCTTTGGAAGGAAACATAAAAACAGTTTTTAATTATAAATATTTAAAAAGGATCTTGAAAAATTCTTTTTCAAACACTTTTTTTTTCTTTTCAAATGACTTTAAAAGATATGTTTTGAAGTCCTGTGTGAATTCAAAACTTGGAATTCCGCAGTGAATTTTCAAATGAGGGCAAGTGCCTAGGAGGAGAGATTTGACCCCGAAAATTGACACTACTGCCGTCTTTCTTGAAAAACCCAAGTAAACATGTCTATCATATTGAAGTAGAGACACCAAATGTAATCAAGTTTCACATGTGCAGGGAACCATGCCATCAACTCTGAAACACCCTTCGCACGTGCCAATGTGGAGGGGTGTGAAGGTGGCTTACCTGATAATCGCAATGTGCTTGTACCCAATCGCTATTGGAGGCTACTGGGCTTATGGCAACATGGTAAGGCCCTGTTTATATCATTTTATCTATCTTAAATTACTGCAAAATTTTCAATGGAGAATGTAAGTTCATGCCCTCTGTTGACGATGGCAGATTCCGCCAAACGGCGTCTTGACCGCCCTGTACGCGTTCCACACCAAAGACACCGCAAGATCCCTGCTGGGGTTGACGACCTTGCTCGTCGTGATCAACTGCTTGAGCTGTTTCCAGATATACGCGATGCCCGTGTTCGACAACTTGGAGTCAGGTTACACCAGCAAGCACAACAAACCCTGCCCAAGGTGGCTCCGGTCAGGGTTCCGTGCCTTCTTCGGGGGCGTCGCGTTCCTCATTGCTGTCGCATTCCCCTTCCTGTCGAGCTTGGCAGGGCTGATTGGGGGGATCGCGTTGCCTGTGACCTTGGCTTACCCCTGCTTCATGTGGGCGCTGATCAAGAAACCGGAGCGGTACAGCGCAATGTGGTACATCAACTGGGGTCTCGGATGTCTGGGCGTGCTTTTGAGTATACTGTTGGTCGCTGGAGGCATATGGAGTCTAATTGACACAGGTCTCAAGCTGCATTTCTTCAAGCCCAATTAAGAATAACGGGGCCTATGTTTTTGTTCAAGCTTTCTTGGGTGTAATCTCTGTCAAAATGGATTGGGATCATCCATTCCATTTCATGTATATAGTGATGTACGGTGAGAATAATTAATTATTCTGGGATGTTTGGCAGTTTGTCAATCACCCTTATGTGCTGTGAGAAGAAAAGGTAGAAACAATATTGTAGGTGATTGAAACCATTTGATAATATATTGGGGAGTTGCATGGTGCTATAAAAGTCTCTCAATGTGATATGCGTGCTATGAGGCAATATCAATTCAATACATAATACAAATAAAACTACATGGATGGTAACAAAGCATCACATGGAAAAAAACTTTTCTCTTTTTTTTTTATATTCCTTGGTTTTTTGTTAAAACTTGGTCTTTAACAGGTCAAGATGTTCATCAAGGATGCCACATATCGACCTTACCACACAAGACATAAGAGTTAACACTAATAATTCAACCACAACAGAGCAGTTATCTCAGTCAATAAGATCAATCATATATTAAATACAATAGTTGAGTGGGAAAAAAGACTGATGCCATGACACCACATTCAGCAACCAGTGAATTCCATATTCTTTAGATAACAAGATCACCAAATTCACTTCCCCCTTTTTCAGTGTTTAAACATACACCCCAAAAGAAAAATTGGAAATAGAACACTCACGACCCTCTTTGCCATGACAAAGAAGGGCCAATATTAGAAAGCTAAATTTTCCTAAAAATTTACATTGATAATGGCAATAGCATTCTTCGCTTTCTTTTCCTGGCCAGTCTTATTTGCTTCACTATTTTCATGGATACAAGCAAAAGGGTTGTGATGAATAGCAAGCAAAGTGCTAGCCTCATGTACCTAAAATAAAAAGAAACTGCAGAGAAGACGAGGAATGCAAGAATGAAGAGATCCCATATCACGGAGATCACACCATCGATCCTGCATTCATAAAACCAATGAGACGATCAAAATAATTATACTTCCATGGATAATCCTTCTTATAAACTACAAATCAACGTCTATTAAAGATTCTGATATTTAACACTTGGAATTTTGTAAATCACAAGGATTTTTATCAATATAAATAATAAAAGTGTACCGGAACAAGGAGACAGATGCATAGGTCCAGTAAACAGGTAACATAGAGAGTCCAAAATCCTGGCTAGTTTTGCATTCATGCAAACATTATTTTATTCATTGAGTGACAATGACAGGGCATAAACATAACAGCATGGGTCATTTAAATGGAATTAAGGACAACATCAGGTAGTAACTAAGAAAAAGAAAAATTTAGAACATCACAATTATACAACTACTGCACAAAAGGAATAGTTTCAGAGAGGCAATCTATTGAAAGGTTTAAGGAATAGTTAATAAAAAACCATTTAGCAAATGCTAACTCTCACCACAGAGTCCTTAAGCCTATAATTTGCAAGGCTACTCAGCATTTAAACTCAAATGCGTTTTCAATTGCTGGGTTCAGTTACGTTACATATTCATTACCTACCGATAAAAATATAAGATGGGGAAAACATGTAATAAAAAAATTTAGGTCACCAGTCAGAGAAATTAAAATGAGGTTTATCTTAGGATCTGATCTTCAGATGTTAGTCAAGTAGTCAACCCAAGCATGAGGATCAGGTAGGCGACTAGCAATCATATTTCATGTTATAGTGCAGAGGCTATTTGCTGACCAACAAGATAGGCACTTCATACATATATATGTTATTCTAAGTATTCCGAAATAGTTGGTCTGTGCTACATTGAGGCCAACATTTGACGGAGCAATTTATGATCACTTAGACATCCATATCGTATAGTATCCTTGACAGATAATTTGCCTTAATCATAAAAACCCATAATTTTGCCATCTATGTCATATCATTTCACATCTAAGATGCATAAGAGTAACCCCAATTCTCTATCTCAGCCAAATGATGCCTTATGATTGAGCAGTGAACCACAGCAACCACACAGTGGGCCAATATCAAGGCAGCTAATACGCAGCTGATGAGTAGTTTAAAACTATGGCATCTACAAGAGTTGCATCTAACATGGACCTGTATACCTTCATATAAAAGTTACAACACCTAAATTTATGTGTTGGGCACATATCCATCAGTCATTGCATGTCCTCTACCTTGCTTCTCAATCAACTTCCTTTCCACTATAGAGAGCCAATGACGTAACCAATCTGCCAAGAGTTCCAAATTTTAGACCACTTAGAATGCACATTGTTTGGGCACACTGCATAAAAGACTTGTATGATCATACTTTCAGGTTACACTGCAACTAATATCGAAAAGCGAATTCCACATCCCATGTTTCTCATCCAACACTTGCTCCTAAAATAAAAATGGATAAAAGCCCACCATAACAAAATATAGATAAATTTTATGTCCTGGACAACTGGACCTTTATAACAAAATATGAAAGGTTCAGTAAGTACTTCAATTTCACTGACAATCATTATATCCCAAAAACACTTTTATTCAAATAATTGTATTTTTCATTGGGAATTTGTTCCCTTTTAGTTTATTTTTTCCTTTTACTTTTGTTTGGAGATCCCTCGACTCCATTTGTTTAGGGCTTTTAATTAATAAAAGTTCCTACCTTTTTTTTCTAAAAAAAAAAAGAAAAGATCCCAAAAACACCAAGTTCAAATTATAGTACAGCCTACAAGATCTGATAACCTCAAGCACCACTGTGATCGAATCTTGCCTACTTTGACAACTCTCCTCCCAATCATCCAAATAATAAAAAAATAAAAATCTTGATTTAATCCCACAAATCAAACGGTAGAGTAATCCAATAACCTAATCCAAAACAGTGTGACTCCTCCCTTGCGTTTGTTCTCGGCATCCGCTTAAAGGAAGCCAAATCAATTTCAAAAACAAAATTCACTCTCAAATCTTCTACCAAAACAGAATCAAATCTCTTGAAACGCAAATTCAACACGCATAACAAGAGGTAAACCCAAATCAGATATGAATACACGAAATCGCTGGGGGAATCTTAGGAATCACACCTGGAAGAAGACGTGGAAGAGAGGTTGGATGTGGAAGAGAAGAAGGAGACGGAAGCCCACTCGTGCTTCGACCTCGTCTGGTACTCCCTCAGCTGCTCCGCCAATTTTGATCGAGTTATCATCTTTTCTTCTTTTCGCTTGCTTTTCCAAAATTCCATCCTCCGCGTCTCTCTCTCTCTCTCTCTCTCTCTCTCTCTCTCTCTCTCTCTCTCTCCCCCCTCCGCTCCCCCTTTTTCAAATCTGAATTTCTTTTGATTTCATCGTAGAGTCGTTTTTTAGGTTGTTATTGTTTTTAATTATATATAAAAAAAACAATAACGATGATCTGTAAAAAAGAATGAATGAATGTATGAATTTCAACGGGGGGGCTGGGGGAGAGAGAGAGAGGGTAGTGTTTTCGAATCTTCGATGTTATTCGGACTTGGCGTTCTTCGTGTGGAGTGAGGTTATAGTTACCTCCGTTAGACGACGAGTGGGGATTGCAACAGATGTTTGGACGGTCTTGATATAAAGTAGAGCTACAGATGCGGGTCAGGGAAGGCGGAGAGAGGTGAGTGCGACGTAACAGAGTGGGATCAGAATCTTTTACGACGTGTTAGGCCGGCGAACATTGCGGACTGTTGAATTGAATCATTTGAATGTAATCGACTGGAGAAGTACAGAATACATATTTTCTGACTGTGTAACGCTCAAAATATTACCGTATATTCATATTTATTAATAAAATATATATCTTGTTAAAAAAAATTATATTTTTAATAAATCTATGTATATATTTTAATTTTTTTAAAAATACCTATACTATTTTAAAAAAATTAAAACATGTGTGAAATAAATTAAGGTTAAAAAAAATTATAGGTATAACAATTAGATAATTATATTTTTAAAAATAATGAAGAGATATTAAGGCTGCATAAATCTAAAAATTTAATTCAGGTTTCATTTAGGTAATATTTGAATTTTTGCCCAAACAAATGGGCTCAAGTTAGCTTCCTCATGTTTGAAGATTACTTTAGTATAGACTTGGGTTAACCTCATCCACCTTAAGTTGGGTTCACGTTAAGCTCCGGTTCTTATTCAACACACTTGAATTCCAGACCTGAAAACAATGACTTGTAGATTACATGAATGCAAATTTTGGAGGGCAGAGAAGTTAAATTAGAACAGGAAAAGAACCATTTTTCTACTTAAGTGAGAAAAACTAATTCTAAAAAGTAACAAAAATTAATAAGCTATATACAACCACACACAATCAAGAATGCCAATTGTCTACAAATAATCAACAACATCGACAGGCGACAATGTCAATTCACGTATGTGATGTGCGATCTTTCTTCCTGATCATCCCTCGTAGGAACTGGTTCCATGGCACAGAGGCTGTTGCGAGAGCAGCAGAAATCATACAGGTTTCTGCAGATGCCTTTGCTGAAAGGATGTTCCCACACTGGTATTTCACTGAAAATTCAAAGATTTTGCACGACATTAAAACATTTATATTCAACTGAATGAAGGGGGAAAAAAAGAAAAAGAAATATACTTATACATACCGGAGGTATGGAATTCGATGCCTTCTGATAAGTTCATAGCTGGTTTGATTAGTCAGTATAAGATAACTGCAAATAGATGAGGTATCAAGTGTTAGTCGTTTATTTGATTATTTCAAAAGAAAGTTATATGGCAGTCACATAAAAACAAAACTACATTAAAAAAATGGCATCCATCAACAGAAGGCTACTTGCAATGCACATAGATAATAATCTGTCCAATCATGCCTCCCAATAATGCTTATGTGATTTGCCCTCTATTAGCATCAGATCCCTCCTATACAAAGGTAAAGGTGGCGGATATACATCTATTTTCCTTGTAACAAACTACCCTCGTATCTCAGAACACTAGAATTTCATGATCCTCCAAGATTGAGGAAGAATCTCCATGTGATTTGTTCTCTTCAGTCATATAAGTACAGCATAACTAAGGTTCACTACCAAATTCCAGAATAACAAGAATCCTTGCACTATTAACTATATAATGCGCCTTTGATTAAAGTATGCACAATAATACAGCAATATCAACACCCTCAAAAATGCAGAGTAATCACATGGACTCAATCAGCTCATCAAGATCCAACCTAAGATAGCGTTTGAAAATGAGTTTTGGCAATTTTTAGAGATTTTGCTTTTGCATGAATCATACTTGATGTCCAAATTCCAAACTAATTATCAGGTGTATGGATTCTTTGTGATGAAAATAAATAATATCCAAATTCCAAACAAAAAATGAGTCTAGAAGATCTCTAGGTCCATGTACCATTTTTTTTTATGTAGAATGTACATTGTACTGCAAAGTGGAAAAAAAACTTAAAAAACAAATTTCACATTTTCATTTAAGCTATGCTGCAATTTAGAGGCAGAAAACAATAATAGGCCAACATGACGTCTTCTTGCAGTGGAAGTTGCAAGTCACAACCATGTTCATATATAAGGCCATAATATCAGAAGCCTACGGTGCACAACAGAAAACTCATCATGCAATATGACAAATAAACTCAGAAAATTATCAGAAAAGAAAATTGTGAGAAATAGGCATGATAGCAACAATAGTGAGGACAACAGAGAGACCAATGAGCCTATTAAACATGGTAGTATGAGTGTGATGATGACCCCAACAGAGCCTTACAGGTAGCATGCAAGCCATGTAAACTTACCAATGGAAAATGAGAATCGAAAGCAAAAATATAAGACAGAGAAGCAAAATCATTGATAATATTATCGCAATTCCATTCTGCCACCTGATCGAACATTCGACAAGAAAACCATCAGCAAAAGACATAAACATGCATTTTAATGACAAATTGTCTTTCCTACTCAACAGAGCCAGAATGTTGTACAATTTACCAATGTAAAAACTAGCATCAATAAGGTTTCAAAAGATGAAATAAACAGACAGGAACTGAAGTAAATGAAACAAAAAAAGTAACTTGATAAGAATGTGTCAAATTCCACAATTTGTGTTATCAACATGAGACATTAATCATCATAAGATTGTAGTAATGCTTGGAGCACCTCCTCCTCACTACTGTAATAGCATTAAGGAGTTCCCAAAAATTGAAACAAACGGAAAAAAAAATTAAGGAAAAGAAACAACTGGAAAATGATATGCATCTGTCAGATAAAAAAATTCATGTTATAAATCAGTATAAGAAACTGATCATCATGAGATTGGAGGACTGTTTTGTGTTCCTCCTCTTCCATTATGCAACATTGCACCTTACAGTATACCTTGAAATTAGAGAGCACCGTTGATTAGGTACTCCTACATATGCATAGGACAACCTCACTTTCTCTGTGCACTGCCTTTAATGAATGAGACTCTAAGATGCAAAGGTAAGAATATCATTTTTTTTTTTTGTTTGCCTTGGAGAATCTAGATAGAGTTGACTACTTCAGATTTGTCAAAATCAGCAATTAGGATTGAACATAACATTAGATTATTTGATGAGGAGAATGGTATTCATCGATGGGTCTGATTTGGGAAAGCAGTGCTAATGTACACTAACACTTAGGGTGCATTTAGATGTGAGGTTGAAACTCTCATATTCTTAAAATCTTATGTTTCAAACTCAACTTTTAAAAAACTATGTTTTATTAGATTTTCAACCATAAGATTTTTTGATCTAAAAAGGAAGATTGTGGTTTGAAAAACTAAACGCTGAAAATGTGTTTAGATATGAGTTTTAAAATTTTTAGCTTTTCAAACGTAGAATCTACTTAAACTCATATCCAAACGAACCCTTAGTTATTTGTAACTTTGTATAATAAATGCTTCAGAAGTGATATTTTTTGCACAATATACAATAATTGATGATATAAAATTCATGAACTTCTGAATTTTTTTTTAAATTCCAAAAAAATTTCAACAGTATAGGACTGTTTTAAACATCACCATCAAATTCAATATAAAATGGAAACCAATCAATGAGGATATACCATTCCCTTTCCGCTATTGCTTTGAAGAAACATATGTACAAGATGGCTGTCCATATACACAGTACAGTTTCTTCAAAAATGTACCACCTACAACATAAAATATTAGTGGAAAGATGTGAGGTTGCTGCCCCATAAAATGAAAACATCAAAGAAGCAGAACACATGATTGCATACTCTATTTCATCAACTGAGGAATTCAAATGAAAGTCAATTTGGTGTCAGATATACAACAGTCTTCAACATTTTGCTTCGTCTCAAGCATTTGAGATTCATTTCTTTTTTGCAGAATGAAAGTACATAGGTCATGTATAATAATAACAATAATAAAATACATACTCAAATTCATTCTCAACAATATATCCACGAAACCACATAATTTCTTAGACATAATAACTGGATCTAAATGGAAAAACCATAAAAGACATAAATCATAACTTTATGGCTTCTCGTGCAATTAATCATCTAAAAAAGGCGAATGTCTATTTGGAAATTAGAATAAGATCCCGAGAAAGGAGAAGAATATAAAGGCATAGGATCTTACATGTTAATGGCTTCTAGTGCAATTAACTTTCTAAAGTAGACTAATAATTATAATTGGAAACTAAAGTAGAATTTGGAAGAAGGAAATGATATAAAAGAGCAAAAGACTTTGAAATATAAGAAGATCAAAAAAAATTGTGTGACTATCCAAACTGTCAGCAAGCATGAGTTCCTTGTCCTTTCCAGTGTAGTGTCTGACACTGCAACTCCAAAAGCTCATATTTTTCAGGGCATGTTTGTAAAGTTATTATTTCAATAATAGATTAAAAAGGAAATTCAAAAATGCTCACCCTTTAAGATGGGATGAGTCAATGGTTTCTGACACAAGTATGCTTGTTCTATGTTTAGGTAAATTGTATTAAAAAACAAACTCCTAACTCTATGCTGCTCTCAACTGAATGACTAGAAACGGATAACAATTGCACATCCAAGATAAGAACACACCAAAATCGGCAATGGTTCCCTTGTCCAATGCAGGTTCCCAGCCAAATGCAATGATGATCAAACTTCAGAATACATTTGTCACAATCAGCGCAGTGATGTGCTCGTGGGGGCTGCACAGAAATTACATCACATCATTAAAACAAAGGATGAAGTTTGGCATGATAATATCATTATTTACAAGTATATGAGTAACTTGAAAGTATTTCCTATTAAAAGTTCCATTTTGTATGTATGGCATATATGGTGGCTTCATTGATTCATAGCCTAAGCCTACATTAAATCCTACAAAACTAACTAAGATATCGAAAACATATTTAAGTCATCTAAGACTCAGCAATTATCACTGCATGTTCTTTCCATTGTTGTACTTCTTAATTTCATACAATAAGATTTACATTAGATTGACAAATGGAATAACGCTAGTATATTTTCATTCCAACCTAGATGGCCAAATTATGATGCTTAATTGGTGACCAAACAAAGTTCTTGAACATAAAATTAATATAATATATATGGCAGATATTTTACCAAATTGACTATGTTTCAGTGCATTTCAATGACACTTACAACAGAGATAAATAGTTCCAAAGATAAGGATTGACAGATTATAGATTCAACAACTTAGCAAGCATTGTTGGAGTCTTTGAAATTTTAGCGGAGATGGCGGATATTCAACAACTTAGCAAGTACTCATAAAAATGAAAGACAAATCAAATATCTATGGACTCTCACCAGTGGTTCATTTAAAGCATTGAAGTCCATAGATAATTCAGGTGACTCCATTTGTAAACTTTAAGATAAACCCTCTGTAAATAAAAACAAACTACAAAATTATGAATCCAGGCTGGCAAAGTTTTTTATACAGGATCTAAGGTCGAAGGCTCTATGAACAAGTTTGTGAGATAAATAAGATTTAGAAAGTAGTTGGCCAGGAATGCCCAAGATTAAAGTCTTTAACTGATATTATATCCAAATCAGCTACATAATACCAGATCAAATGGAGTTTGACTATATTTTCTATGACTGCCACTGAAGCTATGTATATATCAGAACATCTAAAATATCCGCTGCATCATTCACTGTGCATTAGAAGAATAAAATCCAACCATACCCGCAACGTTTGACAATAAGCGCATATCCAACTCCTGCAATAAAAAATAATACGTTAATTGCACATCCTGTATGCTAATAACTTATTTGAATGAGTAGAAACACTTATGAGGTGGACAATTATAAGAACAAGAAATTGAGTATTTTTAAATTCTGTATACATTCACATAGAGCATTGAAGCAGGAAAAAAAAAAGGAGAGCACAAGTATTTGAGAAATACAAATAGATTCTGGAAACTGATGCAAGAAAAGTGATAGCATGGTATAGTGACATATATGCACTCTACATGCCTATGTTAACTGAAGAAACATATCAACCAAATAAACACGCTAATAAAATATGATTGCACAAATCGGAACCCATGTTGGCAACATTTGGACAGTTTGAAGCAGAAAACATATTTTATTCGACAAAAACCTAGAAATGGATCCACCATGAGAGTCTCGATCTGTTAGAAAGACCTGCATCATGCAAATTAATGATCTTGGGAAGATGAATTTATCAGACATAAAATGCCCTTTTTTAACCCAATGGATGACAGGATTTCCACACAAGCATACAAGATACTTATAGACCCCCTTGCATTGCTCAATCATTTCATAAACACAGTTACCGGAAAGATTACATGCATGAGTTATATTGAAGTGATGCAATTAAATTCATGAAAATGGTGGACAAGTTCTTTAACCAAACTGAAGCATTTTACTACAGTAAATGTAGCCTAAGCAGTTCAAGAAAAAAATGGTTTCTAATTTGCAATAAAATCTGAAGTAACCCAATAACAAGAAATCATATTATAGTTTTGCCAAAGTTATGCCATATGATTTGCTATAGCATGACCCAGGTGAAGGTATGAAGCATCAACCATCAAGTGTCCAACTTTTAATAATAACACAGACATGCAAAATCAAAGAAAGTATGCTTGTGTGGGTAAGGGAAAATAGATGGGAAAAAATTCAAGTTTTAAAAGTTTTGGAAGAATAAGCAGCCTTGGCAATTTTGTTTACCTGGTGGATGTTCCTGACGGGTAAAGGTCCATTAATTGTTTCACCCATGCAGTAGTCAATGTTTCAGATTTGTTTTTCCATGATGGCCGCCCATCCATGGAAGATATTGAACTTTGCATTAAGCTTGGAGCAGATTGTCTTTGCTTAATCATCAGCAAAACAAAGTAAATAAGTTGGGGCAAAAATTAACTTCACATCACAAACTTGAACTTGGTTGTTTCAATAAAAAACCTGAACTGAATGATGTTTTTCAGTACTCTGGTGAATGAGAAAATTTGATACTTACTCTGAACTTTTTGATATACTCAGAAATGCATGGTGTGTATCATTATAAGCCGTCATTGCATCAAGGACATGCCTGATATAGGAAATGATGAAACATTCAGTGCACTGTTCACAGTGTTAGCAGATCTTGGAGACTTACAGGTAAAAGTTGTCACACATATCAATTAGAACTACCCTGGGGTTGAGCAAGATGTATAAAAATACTGAATTAGTGTTGCAGCAACCAGTGCCAGATAAATTGCAGTGTACCCGAGAGATAAAAAGGAAACGAGTGTTAAACAAGGGAACAAAGTGTGCAAAGGCATTCATAAACAAGTGGATGTGCCATTAATGTAACAATTGACAAAGAACAGAGGAAAATAATGAAAATAAAAGGACAGCTGAGGTTAGCAACAAAAAATAAGTGGACTAGGGATTTAGGGGACTACAAGTAAAAGAAAAGTTTTTGGTTGCATGAGATTTTAGCAATAAAAAATCAAAAAGAGATGAACACACACACAGACCTCTTCCACACCATATTATCAGAGAATCATTTTATGAGTAACAAAATAATGCATTTATGGCATATCATATTATGTGACAGCATTGAAGACATTGCACAAAATGCACATTAATATAGTGTGTTCTGCAGAACAGGTAACAATCCAATAAGTGTTTGGTTTGGTTCATCCAAAAATCCAAACGCGCAGTAACAAGAATCTGCCACCTTATCAAGTACAGGGAAAACTTAGTGTCAAGATAGCTTTGTTACCCATCACAAGAACATTCACATGCAAAAGAGACATGAGAAACTCCAGCATGCCATGGCATTGTATTCCAACAAAGTGCCTATAATTGTGTGTGTACCCTGCTACCCGATAATTATAAATACATTTAGCGAAACCAAAAAAGCTTCTGGCTATGTAACATCGGGTGTGTAATCATCATAGAATGAAGTTCAATTGAAGATACAAGAATAAAGCTAATAGTGACCACTGTGAAGTGTTTCTCATCAAATGATCAAAACTGGGTTCTCCACCCATATATCAGGCAATTCAAATGAGTTAAAAGTCAATAATGGCCAACAGATGCCAACAAAAAGAAAAATCAAAAAGTACATCATCATCACTCACAGAAGCACAATTTAAGTTGAATGCATGTGTATATGAAGTATGAACAACTTTAAACCATGCCAAAGTTTTTCATACCAAAAAAAAAAAAAAAAAAAAGTTTGTCTAAACTTTAAACCATGCCATGTACATATCTAAAAATTTGGCTAAACTTCCTAAAATTAATTATTCTAAGAATTAAAATTTCCCAACACGGGAGATGGCTGGAGAGTCCGCAAACTGCAAAATATGTATTGAAATATCGAACTATAACACAAAGTTCCCACATCTTTTTAGCTCTAATCAAATCCTCTACTTGGATCAAATGTGAGACCCAAATGTAGAACATGGAGAAAGCTTTACAACTCAAAACACATCTCTGCGACTCAATCAATGTCCACTCCCATTCACAGAATCACGAATCAAAACCAGAAATCTTAAAAAATGATATGATGAAATAAAAGAGTGAAATACCATGGCTCGCTGCGTGTCTTCCGTATCAACTGTTCGTCGAATAGGAACAAGAACCCCACGATGACGACGTGGATGAGCAACAATGATATTTTCAGAATCAATGAAGTCATCCCACCTTAAAAAAAATAATTTAAAAAAAAAACCTAATTAATGAATCAAAGAAATCTATTTGAATTGATTTTATTTTGGGGGAGACCTGGATTGGAGAGGGCCGGGGAGTGACGGGACCATGGCTGTCGCCCAAATCGAGGCATCGCTGAGAGAATGGACGATGATTTGTACGCTCTAGAGATCCGTGAAGACGTATAGATAATCTTTTGCGCGCGCAGTGTGTATCCCAGTTAATACGGAACATTATCGATTAAAGATTATCATGTTTGTTTGTATATATCGTTTGAAGTAAATATAAAATATAAAAAAGTATAATTTAGAGAAGATTTTGATTGGAGTCTTGGAGAGATCCTAGGTGACTATATATTACCGTTGAAAATCCCTAGTTTTGAGGCTGGTATGTAAGTCAGTTTCATGGGATGGACTGACACGTTTGACGTGTCATACATCATTTATTGGATTCAAATTTGTTATCAATTATCTAGTCATGTAAGCATGTTAATTATATGAATCCTTATCTGATCCGTTCTCTCACAAAATTCAGAAAATATTCATATTTCATATTCAAATGTATCCGTATCTAAAAATTTTTAGATCAGATATGAATATGTTTGTACCCTATTCAAATTATTATATTATTATTTATTTAATTATATATTTATATTTTTAGAATTAGTATAATTTTTTTTATTTTTACTATGAAACATGTAATGTTTTACCTATATAATTATAATTTTATGTTTTATATTAGACAATTATTATATTTTTAATATATTTCAAATATTAGATATATAATTTTTATTTTTGGATATTGGATCTTTAGATATTTTAATAATTCTATATTTATTTTAAATTTTTTTATATTTCAAATAATTATCTGTATCCGAATCCGGATTTTTCGATCAGATTCGGATACTTACTTTCAATATCCGTCGGATATTGGACACATATATTTTTTTCAGATATCTAGTTCGGATGCGGATACGAATATGGATGTACCTTTATCAATATAAAATAGAGGATAAATGATATTATATTTTTAGTTAAGAGAAATACATTTTAATTTTTTAGAATAGGTGTCCTCAGTTTTATACTTTTTTATTTACTTATTATTATAATATGTTAAGTAAATTGTTCTTCAACCATTTATCTTAATTATCTCTTTATCTTGTTAGTTCAATTTTGTGTTGGGATACTGGAATAAATAAGAAAACTTGTTTGCACAAAAATAAAGAGTTATAATTGATAAATATTATCTTTTAGAATTAGAAGAACTTGTTTTTTAATATTTTATATCTCTTTGTATAACTAAGTTCCAAGAATTGGATTGATTCTTTCGGAGAACAATTTGTTAATGTCGATTTCAATGTTTGTACAACTAAGGTCTACAACAATTTGCTTTTTTGGTCTCATGAATATCAATGTTATAACAAAATTTCCAATGTCGATGGTGAAAAAGTGTAATTTCAATCAGCTGGCAGCCGGTTTAAAGTATGGCCGGTTTAAAGTATGCTTCTGAAAAATAATATCATTTAACATGTCTCTTTGCATCTCTATGGATCACGAAGCACAACCATATAATTTAATTATTATCTATCAATTATTGTTTTTTATTAAAAGACAATCCAAGTGGGCGGTTTTGTCACCTGATCTCAGAACCATGGGTGTGAACAAAACACGGTTTTGAAGTTTATAAATAAATGAAATTTTGTACTTTTATAACAATAAATGTTGATAAATGTTGTTGAAATTTGAACATACTCCTTTTTAGTTACGGATATTTTTTGTCAATTATTGTTGGTTTTTTAAATGTTATTTCAAAAAAATAAAAAATTAAATTTCTATCATTAGTATGGAAATTTATATTAGTATATTTTAATTTTAAAATTTAATCTCTTACATGATTTCATATAATCATCAATTAGATAAATATAAGATTTGAATGTAATATAAATAAAGTTACAAGGATGTGAATTTGACACTTTAAGATGAACTCGACATGATTCATGTATTTTGACAAGTATAATAGGTTCATTGAACTCTTATTAATGTTGATTCATGTATTAATAATATAATGTTTAATGTTCCTATGACAATCCTAAATTGAAACGGACCATATTTATAGTCATGAATATGCATGTTTAAATTCTAATGATGTATTTAAGTAGAATACATGAACATTTACATAAAAAAGTGAAGAGCACATTAACGAAAATAAATCCAATTTTATCTTCCACGGCATGGGGGGGGGGGGGGGGGGGAATATATCGAGGGGGCGGTTATTCCGACCCCACCACTTCATCCACCCACCCCTTTTCTTCTTTTTTTCTTTTTTTTTTTGTGTTTCTAACCCACCCCTCCTCCTCCCCCTCCCACCACCACTATCTCCCTCTCCCACCACCCCATCACCACCTCCCCCTCCTCCCTCCGCCGCCTCCAAGACCCCTCCCACCACCACCACCTCCGAGACGCCGCCGACCTATGAGTGGGGCTCTCGGAGGCGGCGGAGGGCGTGGTGGGGTGGTGGGAGGGGGAGGTGGTGGTGGTGGGAGGGGGAGGGGTCTCGGAGGCGGCGGAGGGAGGGGTCTCGGAGGTGGTGGTGGTGGGGGGGGGGTGGTAGGAGTGGTGGTGGTGGTGGTGGTGGTGGGTCTCGGAGGCGGTGGGAGGGGGAGGTGGTGGTGGTGGTGGTGGGAGGGGGAGGGGTCTCGGAGGCGGCGGAGGGAGGGGTCTCGGAGGTGGTGGTGGTGGGAGGGGGAGGTGGTGGTGGTGGGAGGGGGAGGGGTCTCGGAGGCGGCGGAGGGCGTGGTGGGGTGGTGGGAGGGGGAGGTGGTGGTGGTGGTGGTGGGAGAGGGAGGGATTTCGGAGGTGGTGGTGGGAGGGGTGGTGGTGGTGGTGGGGTCTCGAAGGCGGCGGAGGGAGGAGGGGGAGGTGGTGGTGGTGGTGGTGGTGGTGGTGGGAGGGGTCTCGGAGGCGGCATAGGGAGGAGGGGGAGGTGGTGATAGGGTGGTGGGAGGGGGAGGGGAAGGGGTGGGTTAGAAACACAAAAAAAAAAAAAAAAAAAAAGGGGAGGGGTGGGTGGATTAAGTGGAGGGGTTGAAATATCCGTCCCCATATATCGAGTGTCATTGGAAAGTGATAAAATTGTTGGAACAATGAATGGACAAAGTTCAATAACCCATATGAATGTGTGCCTGTAAATGTAATTCTGTAAAGGAGGTTATTATTACACTCCCTGAATATATACTATCATCCAGTCTCCACTTACATGCACTCCTGAGGACTGAATGTTTTGTTGAAAAATATTACATACAGCCTAATTTTTAACATTAATTTTTTCGATGTCATATAATTTTTTTTAATATGAAATTAAGGGTCGTTTGAAAACACGTATGATAAATAAGATTTTGAATAAATTGATTTAAATAAATTTGATTTTTGGAAAGCGGATTTTTTTCACTTTTTAAAAATTAAATTTTTGCATTAAAATTTGAAAGTACTTTTTTAATTAAACCAATTTTCTATAATGCGTTTGACAACACTTTTTAACTTTATGTTTAATTAAAAGTAAAATTACTTTAATTAAGTGTTTCCATACGGGCCTAAAAGTCCTATTTTGTTCTAGCTTTTTTCAACAAACTAAACAGATCATAGACTCAGTTTCATTCACCTGTATTTGGCACCCCTTTTTTTATACAGGTAGTGCATAAGCGTCTCTCTTTCCTTGTGATCAAAAATATTACTAGAATAAAACTAAAAATTTGAAGAGATTTTTACTAGAATAAAACTAATTAAATAATTTGAAGTTACATGCAACTCTAGTTCTCATACGACTAATTTTAAATTTATAAAGCAAGATTCATTTATTTAAAGTTCCTTACGAAAATGATGGAAAATGATGTTGTTACTTCTTCGTGGAACTATGTTAGACAAACCCTTATTTGTTTTTTCACTTTTTAAGTGTTTTAAAACCCGACGGGTAATTGAATTTGTTAAACATTCATCCGCTTTGAATTTCGCTTCAGTTTATCCTTAAAACTCAATTAACCCATCCATTGTACTGGTGGTTTTTGTGAACCGACACAAGTTGATTAAAATGTGATTAATTATTTATAGAAATTGTGTTTAATTACTTAATAAAATATAAAATCTAATAAAAACTTTAGATTTTATATAACTAAATTATGTTATGATGTTAAAAAAAAAAATTATACAAGTTTTTAAAAATATTTCAATTTTATTTTTTGGTGAGTATTTTTTATTTAGGGCTAATAATTAATATATTTATTATATTATAATTATATTACAGTTCAAATTCTATTAATTCAATGATTGAACCAATAATATTTGCCTAGATGTCTTTTCTGATACATTGAACGATTCCGTTTTTAAATCATTGTTTTTTATTTGGGTTTAGCGATAAGTTGTGTCATACTGGTAGATTAAAGTAGGCCTGTTAACGGATCAGGTTCAGACCCGGACCCGATTACATGTGTAATATATCTGACCCAATTTGGATCCGACTCGATTTGCACCCGACCCGGTGGACTCGAACATACTAACGGGTCTGGTCCGGGTCCACCCCGCTCCGACCCGTTGAACCCGAGACCCGACTGTTTTATTAGTATATGTTCATATATTACAAGACTATTAGTATTAGTTAACCCATAATTTTGTTTCTTATTTATCAACTTACAATTATAAGTTTGAACTCATTTTTGTATCCATAAGTCTATAATCAAGTACATAAATCATAACTCATAACCAACCAAACCCGTTGACAAGCCTTATTAGTTTATTAGCTTTTGAATTTGTATAATTAATTGGTTTGTTGCATGATTTGTGTTCATTGTTAAGTTAATATGATAGTGTTTATTATTTTGAATGTTGTTTAGATTAATATGTAGTGTATTATTTTGAACGTTTACTTTGTGACACAAATAACCATTAGCTCTCCATTTTAGTTCATTGTTATATTGTCTATATTTTTATTGACTTTGAATGTTATATGTTAGTGTTTATTGTTTGAATTGTACAAAAATATGTTCAAACATAATGTCATGACACTAGTTTAGAAAACTCAAAACTAATGCTTTATACAAATTTTTCCTAATAGAATGATAAGACAAACAAATTCATAAACTCTCCCCTTTTTTTATTAACATATTCGGGTCGGGTTGGACCCGGGTCCGATAAGTCCGGGTTCGGGTCCACATTTTCAAGGACTCGCCAGATCCTCGGTTGGATCCGACCCCGTCGGATCTTGTCACGGGTCAGGTTTGGATCCACCCCGACCCAATCTGAATCCGATCAGTTGATTGACCTAGATTAGGGCTCTGTTTGGAAACACAGATTGAAAAGTAGATTTTGGAATAAAGCTGCTTTTTAAGATGATTTTAGACCTTTGACTTTTTTGGATGTTTTTTTTTAATTCAAGAATCAATATTTGGAAGGAATTTAATGTTTGGTAGAAAAAGTTGCTTTTCAATTCAAAAAATCGATTCCGACCAAAAATCGTTCTTTTTGAGATTTTAAAAACACGGATTTCGAGAGAGAAATTAAAAGGAATCCAGCTTTTGATTCCGCCGGAATCCGACCCGTTTGGTTGCGCGTTTGAGCGGAATCCGCCCAACGCGGAACCAAACGGACCCTAAAAGGTCCAACTGGTCAAAGCAGGGCACGTTCTCTACGTCAGGTAATTCGCCTGATGACACCTTCATGAAATATATTAAAATAAAAAAAATTACAATTAGTTCACATGGTCCGGCAGGCTTATTAAACACGAACTCAAATGTACCGTTGTTGTCGAATGTTACTTTAGTTTATCAACCAAAGAAATCTAAAAACTACATGTAAACTTTATTAAATTGGAAACTCGAGAGATGAACCATGTTTTCGAGTGAATTGGGTACAAAACAACACAAACCCGACCACTTCCCTGGCTTTAATGCCCATAGAAATACAAAACAGGGGTTCCGATCCTCTGTGATTTTAATACATGGACCTTTTGTGGGATCCAATTGAAAGCCGCCACGCGTAGACAGTGTAGTTTTTTTTGCTTGGTACAGTGTAGTTATTGTTTAGCAATGCACATAAGCTATTTTGTAAATGTCACATAAACTGTTGATCCGGAAATTTATTGTGTTTACTCTTCATCATGCACCAGTAAATAGTATAAATGCGGATTCACACAAAATTTTAAAATACAAATTTAAAATAATGCTGAAGAAAAGGATCTTTCGGATTGGCAAGGCAAGCATATACGCATGCTCAAAATACTTTTATGCTCTTCCAAGAGTATTTTTTATGAGGAAAAACAAACCCGGAATCCATCAATCTTCTTTGTTTGTTTTAAATCTTTGTTGTTTGTTGCACTAGATAATGAAGTCACATTCTTTTTAAAATCATGCATTAGGTCATTTCCAACCCTTACTAAAATTTATGTACTCAATTTTTATTAAAAATGAATAAAATTTTTATTTATATGGTGTATCTCCAACCGCTATATTGTATTTTACTCATATTTTTTTTAAATGTCGAGTTCGAATAAAAAAAAATAGCTTCTGAAAATTTAAATAAAATTTTAAGTTGTGTAAAAGTTTAAATAAAATCTTAATTTTATATATATATACATATTCACGAGTAAATGATTGGATAGATTTTTGAATAATTTTATTCAAATTTAATTGGTACCGTGAACTTAAGTTTGGAGATGTTTTTACTTTAAAAATGTATTTAAATTAAAATTCTTTTTAAAGAAATCACTTAAGTGGATTCAACTGGCTAACTTCATATATACCGATCATTTCACGTCAGAGAAAATCCGAACCATCCAATCAATGACTTCGCAACATTACAGTATCACCGACTCTTCACTGTCTTGCTTCATCATTTTCGAGAGTGCTCTCTATAATTAATATATAAATAATAAAACCAAACAATGAAGTCATGGTGTGACCTCGTTAAGGCAACATCGTGTTCGCACCGACCATCAGGATTTTATCCACCCGAGGCCGAAACCCACGTGTCATCCATCCATTGAGTGTCGGCAAAACGTGTCCCCACCCACCCAAGCCTTCTATATTCGAACATCGAATACTTCTTTGCCAAGTAATACTTCCTCCCCTATAAAAACAAAGCCTTTCATCCCATTCGGTATCAACATATCACAAACATTTATTTCATTTGTTTTTGTATAAGCTGATTTGTGTGGATACGTTGAGTGCAACAGAGTCATGGCCGAAGAAAACCAACACCTCCACCATGAGAGTGAGGCTTTGAGTGGGGAGGTGAAAGATAGGGGGATGTTTGATTTCGTGGGGAAGAAGAAAGAGGAGGAGGAGAAGAAGAAGTGTGAGGAGGAGATGTTGGTGTCTGAGTTTGAGGAGGTGAAGGTGGAGGAGGTGGAGGAAGAGAAGAAGAAGAAGCATGGGTTGCTTGAGAAGCTCCATCGCTCGGACAGCAGCTCTAGCTCGGTATGTCATGTTTACATTTATTTATTTATTTGTATTTTTTAATTGTGTACTTCATTTGGTTTTCTTGAGTAACTTTGGCTTATACTTGCACTTTTTCCATGTATACTAGCCACACAAGTTGATGGCAATCATTGCTTCATTTTGTGTTTTTTTTTTCTTTCTAATACGTTGATATAATTTTTTTTTCAATGAATCACTAGTTCAGAATATATTGTGATATAAAAATATCATATACTATTTATTTGATTTTGCTTGTATTTTGATGGATTTTTTTTAAAATGTATATGACCTCCAAATAAAATTATAACGATCCAGAGGTGATTTTACAAAGACTTTTTCTATTGGATAATTATGTTTGAGTACTTTGAAAATATATTTTTCTCCGAATATTATTCATGATATTTGGCGCACTTGCCAAAAATTTAAATGACACACAATTTGGTTAAATTGTTTTGCATGCTTTTGAAAAAAGAAAAAACCGAAGTAGTGGTTTTAAATTTAAGAGATCTTCAGTAACTTCTCTCACAACAAATAAAATTTACAAAATTAAGCTAAGACAAGATTTGTGTATCTGATCATCACAGTCTAGCGACGAAGAAGAAGGAGATCAAGGAGAAGCCAAGGAGAAGAAGAAAAAGAAGAAGGGACTGAAGGAGAAGATCAAAGAGAAAATCTCCGGCGGCATAGACAAGGAGAAGGAGGTGGAGGAGGAGGAGGAGGACGACAAGGAAGTCGAGGTGGTCCACGTCGACTTCACGTCGTCCGCGGCCGTCACAGCCAGCCACGACAGCACCACTGTGGAGGTGTTGAAGTCCGAAGAGTCACTCGTCGAGACGTCGACGATCGTCGTCTCGCCGGGGGAGGAGAAGAAAGGGTTCCTGGAGAAGATCAAAGAGAAGTTCCCCGGCGGCGGGCATAAGAAGGTGGAGGAGGTGCCCATAGAGGACGGCGAGGGGATCGGGCAGGACAAGAAGGGATTCTTGGAGAAGATCAAGGAAAAGTTTCCGGGGTATCATAAGAATGGTGGGGATCATGATCATAATGATAATAATTAGGGGTGCCCTTAATTTTAAAGAGAGCTAGCTGCTTTTGGGCTTTGGCTTTGGCTTTGGCTTTTGCTTTAAGTGGGGTGTCATTTGCTAGCTGTTTAAAGTTGGGGGTGGGGGGGTTGCTTTGATTTGAGTATTTTGATGTGGTTGCTTGGTTGTGTTTTATGCTTTGTTTTTGTATCTGGGAAAGCATAGATGGAGTTGATGGGTTGTGATTTGTATGTATTGTTTGTTGTACTGGTGCCTATCTATGCATATTATTTGTTTTAATTTGAAGATTGTCTAGGTAGTACAACGTTTTTTGGATAGTATCTCACTCTCGTTGGATTTTGTTAGAAACGGTTTCATGTAATTCCTACATTCATCCGTGTCACATTTCGTTTAATTAATGGGATATTTTTCTAGCATAAGTATGTATGTATAATTTATTGGAATATACACTTTTTACATAAATATTCATTTTGAAAAAATAAACATGTGAAATTAAACGCAAAATTGTATGTTCTCATTTATTTTTATTGAACTGCCCTTAATTAAAGCTTACTAGATCAAATCTTGATTTCAACTTATTTCAAGCAGGCACAACAAATTCAAGGTTTACATAAGAACTCAACAAACATATCATACTACAAACTGACATATACATTATCGAATAGCCCTCTCTCCTCATTGCCATCTTCGTAATTGATACTATCAACGTCCATCAAGATAGATTTTTCAAGGTTTTTTTGTGATAACCAGATCGAAAGGGGGGGTGAGAGTGAGAGGGAGAACTTAGAGAATTATCCAAGATCAATAGTTTAGAGAGAGGGTAAATTTTGCTGAGAGGAATACGAGTGTGAATGAAAGGGTGAGAAAGGGGTTTGATCGAGTTGCAGAGATATATTATTTTATTCAATAAACCTGATTTCACAATGAGACTCCTAATGCATATTTCTAACCTTCTTAAATATAGACTCTATCACCATAATAATTCAGTATTATCTAATCAGACTCTTATCTGTTATCAAAACAAACTACTAACAAAGATAAAACTAAATTGGAGAGTTTTGAATTTGGATCACAACATTGGTGAGGGGAAGACAATCGAAGGGGTATGAGGTTGCATATGTCTCACTCTCCTAAGAGGGGACAGAGCATTGTACTTATTCAATGCGTGTGATGGGAAGGCTGGGTTCAGGTGAGGGGATAGTGTGGTGTGTAGTGGGCGGATGGTCGGTGGAGGGCTTGGCACATGCACACTAATTAATTGCTTGAATAACAAATCAAGAGTATGTTTGAAAACATGTTTGAAAAATAAGATTTTGAATAAAGTAGTTTAAATAGACTTTAATTCTTAAAAAGCGCATTTTTTGTGTTTTTTAAAAAACAACATCTTTGTACTAAAAACTGTAAATAATTTTTTAATTAAGCATGCTCCTTAAACCCATTTGATAAAATGTTTGAGCTTTTTGCTTAATTAAAAAACAAAATCACTCCCCAATCATGTTATCCTAAATCTACTACAAATTAAAAATAATTGACTATGATTAATACAGTATTAATAAATTAATAATAAAATTAAAAGTGAGGGAGACTTAGACAACATGTCAGTTTCTAATTGAACGATATGAGATCTGGCTTGACACCATCTCATAATTAATCCACTTCATTTCATTAATATATAAAGATAATATATAATCATAATTAGAGCCCTAATATGTCAGGATACATGGTCTATAAACATAGAAAAGGCATTAAACACCCAATACTTAGCGTTGGTTTTATTAGCCGCATAATGATGATTCTGAAAAATAGATAATCTGGCATTGATGAATTCCTGGGACCATTTCAATGAGATCTCATAATGCGGCAAATCCTTCACCCTCACCATCGGACCAACCGAAGAAATAGAGAAAATGTAATGCCAAAACCACATCTCATATGCAAGCAAACAAACCATTCGCTTCAGTTTTGTCACTCGAAAGTCAAGCTCATACTAAGAAACAGATACACTCAAAGTTATACAGCTGGACCGTGGGAACATACAATACTATTTAAACCAATGACACTGAACTTCAAGTAAATCTAAACAGAATTAAAAAGATGAAATCGAAGCATTATTATTGGCTCATCGTTTGCTCTGTTTGGGCACTCTCAAACGTTGTTGATGGGGAGGACTACTTGATCGGGCTAGGAAGTTACGACATGACCGGCCCAGCCTCCAACGTGAACATGATGGGGTATGCCAACATGGGTCAGGACACCTCCGGCGTCCACTTCCGCCTACGTGCGCGCGCGTTCATCGTCGCCGATGGAGTCCAAGGGCCAAGGCTTGCTTTCGTTAACCTCGACGCAGGCATGGCGTCTCAGTTGGTCACGATCAACGTCCTCGAGAAGCTTAAATCGAGGCAATAATAATTTACACTAATTTCCTGGCATGATAAATGTTTGATTAACGAGTCTCGCAAATGAATTAATACACGATTGTGGGTGTGATTTAGATATGGAGACTTGTACAGAGAGGACAACCTAGCGATCAGTGGGACTCACACGCACGCAGGGCCTGGTGGGTACCTCCAGTATGTTGTGTACTCAATAACTTCGCTTGGGTTCGTCCACCAATCCTTCGATGCCATTGTGGACGCCATCGAGCAATGCGTAGTGCAGGCCCACAACAATCTCAAGCCAGGCTCAATTTTCATCAATAAAGGTGACTAACACTGTAACACGATGAACAGATTCCATTCAATTCACAATACCACTGTGTTAGTTTTTCAGCCCTCCAGGGAATATAGTGTTAAAAACTAAGCAGCATGGAGTTAATTCTATAAAACAGAGAAGAATACAACGCAATGATGTGTACGTGCGAAAGTGCCAAGTGCGCCTTAAAACGCCATCGCGCTCGCGCGTGGTGGTGCGTCTTGGAAATGTTCACCATAGGGTGTTCACCAATTCAATAGAGTACAAGGAGCTCATCTTATAAATCCCCAATACTTTTGTTTTTAACTGATGTGGGATTAGGGTGCGTTTGGTTGCGCGATTGCAAAATTGATTCTGCAGGAATCTGCGATTGCAAACCTGATTCTGCAGGAAGCTCACTTTCTCAGCTTTTTGAAATCGTAGCTTTTGGACACTATTTGTCTGCAATCGCTGGGTTTAAAACTGCGATTACAAAACTGTTTGGTTGCGCGATTGCAAACGCAGCTTCCTGTAATCGCAATCGCGCAACCAAACGCACACTAAAGCTTTTTCTTCCCCAACCACCAATCACTTTCATCATGTTATTGGGAGAACTTTGAATTCAATTTTCTCATTCATCCAAACTTGGTTTTGACAATGTAAATATACTACGTACATCTACTCAACGAGAGGAACGCAATCCAATGGGTTTCCACTAAATATAATTATTGGAACCCTAACTCATTTTAATACCAAATTGATCAAAACCCAAGTTGTTCCAACATATAGAACTTTACATTTTAAATATGCGAAGTGACACATGTTCAGTTAACTATCGGGGATTTGAGGACTAAAAAATATGGGATGACTGGATCCCATCCCCACACTATGTTTATTTTAATAAGTAATCGTTAAATTAATTCTACTTTATAAAATCACTCATCCAAATTTTTTTTCAAACTTCAGTGTTTTGTTTCATATAAAAAATATAAAAAAAAATTCTAGTTGATAGCTTTTTTTTTTAAAAAAAAAAAAATTATTTTTGAAAATCAACTACAAACGGGGCCTAAGCTGTGTGGACAAACAGGAGAAGTGGCGAACGCGGGCATAAACAGGAGCCCGAGCGCGTACTTGCTAAAACCCACCCCAAGAGAGATCCCGTTACGCCAACAACGTCGACAAGGAGATGACGCTCCTCAAATTCGTCGACAGGGACACGGGGAAGAGCGTTGGCTCGTTCAACTGGTTCGCGACGCACGGGACCTCCATGAGCAAAAACCAACAAGCTCATCAGTGGCGACAACAAGGGCGCGGCCGCCAGACTCTTCGAGGACTGGTTCCGCTCATCACGGTCTCCCACCACACCATCAATGGCGGCCAAAGCGAGGCGCATCAAAGCGACGGGGGGTCAAACGTGCGATGAATCGACGAGCCGGCAATTCAAGGTGAGGAAGCACGAGCGGGACCCACTTCGTCGGGGCCTTCTGCCAGTCCAATGTGGGAGACGTAAGTCCTAACGTACTCGGTGCGTTCTGTATCGACAGCGGGAAGCCTTGCGACTTCAACCGCTCTTCCTGTCACGGCGATGACCGGCTCTGTGTGGGCCGTGGACCCGGGTACGCGCTTTTTTTATTTCACATATTGCCCCTCCGAAATATCGTTCATTAACTTTTGTGTTTTGGTTTTAGATATCCGGATGAGATACTGAGTACCAAGATTATCGGTGAGAGACAGTTCATCAGAGCCGTCGATCTCTTCAACACCGCCAGCGATGAACTAAACGGAAGGATAGATTACCGCCACGTGTACATCAACTTTACGAACATCGAGGTGGATCTCGGAGGGGGAGATCGAACGGTGAAGACATGCCCGGCGGCGCTCGGGCCGGGGTTCGCCGCCGGCACGACGGACGGGCCGGGGGCGTTCGGGTTCCAACAGGGAGACACAAAGGTCGGTTTTACTATACAAAGTAATTGCGTTTGTAAGCAGGGGCGGAGGCATTAAGGGGCAAGGGGGGGCTCAAGCCCCTGCTTAAATTTTGAAAAATAAATACATAATGTACTAATATAATAATGTGTATGTTTGGGCAAATGAAAAAAATCTGGGATAAAATAATATTGTACATATTTTAGTGGGGGCAATACATGAATATGTTATAAAAAGAAAAGGGGTTCAATGCCCTAAATCCTCTACTGTTCATATTCACAAGGGTGAGCAAAAATTCTTTTTTTCTTTCTTGATCCTTTGCATGTCACTGTTGTTTGCTTCTCACTGAGTTATGGGTGATTAGGTGTTGACAAAGATTAAAATTTTTTTGGGTTCTTTGATGTTGAAAGTTGTGATTCGATTAATGTTTATTTTGTTTTGTGTTTTCTTTGTGTTTTGGGGTTGAAATATTATTTGGTATCTATTTTTTTTGTTTGTTTTGGTGTTATTGTATGAGGATTGCTTGATGAGTATATTTGTTCTAATTTTGTGGAAAGACTTGTTTTTTTAATTTTCAAGATGGGTTAGTTAAATCTCTAATGATCTTTTATTGAGATAGATCTTCATTTGTTCAAAAAAAAACATGTGATCATCTTTAGCCTTTATGAATTTTTCAACTTCAAGAATTACACCATTATTGTGGATCAACTCAATAGTCATAATGTTCTACTTCTTTCTTTTTTTTCATGCTTGAAACAGCAATGGAAAAGTTTTTCAAAATAAATTCTGATCAATCACCTCCTACCATAAAAAAAAGAAGATCAAGGTCAACCTAGTGTTAGTGGATTAGGTTCTAGTCAAATGATATTTTTTATAGTATTGATACCGAAAATATCATTCAGCGTTTCCATAATATGAAAGTCGTCGAGGAATACTGTTGTAGAAACATTTCTTTGAAACTACTCATGGATGATTTTGTAATCATCTTTTTAGACAATATATATCTATATTTTTTTTATTCAATTTTGAAATACCTGAAGTAAAGAAAAATTGATGATTTCACATTCGTCATTTATGCTCAAGCCCCCCCTTTAACTAAATCCTGGCTCCGCCACTGTTTGTAAGTTATGACGCGGAGCTCCTTTTTTTTTTCTTTCAGATAAACGAGTTTTGGAAGAGAGTGAGAGACCTACTGAAGAAGCCGAGCAAGTCGCAGGAGGCGTGCCAGTTGCCGAAGCCGGTCCTGCTCGATACGGGGGAGATGTTCGAGCCTTACGCATGGGCGGTAACCTTATCTCTCCGTAGAATACCTTTTGGTTTTATGGAAACAACCGGTGATGATAATTGTGTCTCTTGTAGCCCGCCATTCTACCCATTCAAATACTGAGGATAGGAAAGCTGGTCCTTCTCTCAGTGCCTGGTGGTAAGCCCTCAATTTTTCTCAACCTAGGGGCTGCCCGTTTGAAAAAAGTGATTTCACATAAAATATTTTGATAAAATTCAATTTATTAAAAGTGCTCATGTGGATGCATGTTTTTGTTTTTTTAGAAAAGTACAAGAGTTTAAAATATATGCTTTTAAAAAAACATAAAAAGTGACTTTTTTAAGAACAAAATGTTATTAAGTTATTTTATTCAAAACTTTTTTTTTTTCAATACATTTCCAAACACACTATTTTTTTAATATTTTACTAAAATTGAAAATAAACTGTTTAAGTAAGTACATATTTTAAAAACCGCTAGAAAAGGCATTTAACTTTTCAGATCACTATAAAAGCAAGTCCACCACCCAAATGACCCCTAGACTGTTAATTAACAGGATCGAGATAGTTTAACTGATCCTTTGATCAATGCAGAGTTCACGACGATGGCAGGGAGGAGGCTAAGAGAGGCAGTGAAGGAGACGCTGATAGCCAATGGGAACGGAGAATTCGACGATGACACCCACGTCGTGATTGCAGGGCTCTCGAACACCTACTCCCAATATATCACAACTTTCGAAGAGTACCAACAACAACGATACGAGGTTAATTACAATCCCAAATTCCTTAACCGGGTGCATTTGATCTTGTTTAGATGAAATTCATGTAGAGATTATGTTATAGGCCGCATCTACATTGTATGGACCACACACACTATCGGCCTACATCCAAGAATTCAAGAAACTAGCGACATCCATGGCCAAGGGAGAGAAACCAATAAACAACGGCCCATCACCGCCCGATCTCTCATCGCATCTCATCAGCCTCTTATCACCCCCTTCGGGCGATACGACACCGCCCGGCGTCAAATTCGGTGACGTCAAGACGGACGTGGCGGTCCCCAGCAGAGGCTGGTTCCGCGGAGGAGAGAAAGCGAGCGCCACGTTTTGGAGCGCCGCCCCGCGGAACGACCTGTTGACGGAGGGGACGTTCGCGTCCGTGGAGATGCTCGTGGAGGACCGTTGGATGCCGGTTTATGACGATGATGATTTGTGTCTGTTTTTCAAATGGACGGCTGTGAACGCTAGCTTGAGCAGTTATGCCAGGATCGAGTGGGAGATACCGGAGGAGGCCGTGCTTGGTGTGTACAGGCTGAGGCATTTTGGGGCGTGGATGATACCGCGATCTACGAATGTTGTTAAATATTTCACTGGGACTTCTGGCGGATTCGAGGTCTCTCAGTAAAGAAGAACTGAATGTCTACGTATGTGGCAGTGAAAATAATATTGAATACGAAAGTCATAGATTATGATTAATCTAGTTCTCGACGGATGTCCAAACAGGGTCAGGAGCAAATCGGTTTGGTTCATAAAACCAAACCAGACAGTCAAAAGTCAGGAATAATGATAAAAAAAATATAAATATATAATGATAAAAAAATCTTTGATCACTAAAATAAAATTGTTTGAGATAAACAAGAAAAATAAAAAATAAAAAGGAACTTTTTTTCCATCTTAATATCATCCCCAAGACAATTTTCATTTTTAACTTCTTTTCCCTTTTTTTATTAGAAAAAAAAATTCCTGGACTGAGAGGACATTAGCACTGACCCGGTCATATAGTCTTATTATGTCTTCCCTGCAATTACACAAACTTCCCCCGGTTGAACAATTTTCCGCGAATAGTGATTCTTCCAGTACTTTGAATAGTCATAGCTGTTTCAATTATATTACAATTGTAGCTGTTTCAATCAAATTGCCCAATCATTTTCTACTACAAACATTAGAAAAATCTGGCTTTTTAATTTTTCTCTGTCACACAAGTAATTTTTTGAGTCTCGAATACAATCTTATATATATATTACAACTAATCTGCGGGGAGCAGATCATCGCTCTATGTCGTCACGGGTTCCGGATCAGAATGACTTCTACAGGTCAAGGACATTTTATCATAACTGACACACTTCTCTGAATAGCCTGAATCAAAACCTGTATAAAGCTTGTTCGGGGCCAATCAAAACCTCGAAACTACATGGTCCCTTCCTCTGAAACCCCTTGTACACGACCCCACCCATAATCCTTACAAACAAACTCCTCACAAGTCATGCTCGAATATATGGTCAGTCTGCTTTCAATGAAAAAATCACCTTTATTATTATTATTATTCACAAAACTCATCCAAATTAAAAACCACCCCTACTATTCAATCATGGTAAGTGCAAGAGCCCTCCTCCAGATCAGAAGACTCACCGATTCGGTTCTTTTTGAGGACGACCAAACACTGAACCCTGCGATAGAACTTAGGCTTAACAATCATTCCGAACACGTAAGCCCTGGACCTCACCACGAACGTCAGATTGAATGGAACACTGTTCGACTCCTCTCCCTTCCGGGTCAGACTCGCACCCCCTCCGTACACGGGCATCTCTTTCGCGCCAATCTTATCCGTCACAAGTCTCTCGCTCTTCCGCGACTGGTAGAACTTCTCCATCTACAGTAACCGAGGATGTTTTCGTAATTTTAACCATTTTTGAATGAGACGGGCCGGCCCGGTTTTGACCCGGTCCGGGTGAAAGGTTTGTTGTGCTTACGTAACCGGAGGCGATCGGGAGGTCGTAGAAGCAGAGGGAGAGAGGGGTGGAGGTGACGTGGACGCCGAAGAAGGTGGCGGGGTTTCGGAACGTCATCTTGACCGTCGAATTGATGGATATCATCAGCGATGGTGCACCTGTCCGGTCCGTCCCGGGTTGGATGTTGTAGTTCTCGAATACCGCGCTCTGCGCAGACACGGATTAAAAAAAATAGAGGATGTTTATATTCCATTGAAAAAACGAGCATTGTTACGCCTAATTTTAGTTCTCATCGAAACGTTGAAAAAAATTGTAATGATCATTAGATTCATTTAAAAATGCCGCATAAAAAATCCCAAAAAAATCAAAAGAAGAAGACCTTCACGAGGATATTGGGTTTGAAAGCACGGCTAGCCCCGTAAAGAATGAGAGAGAAGAGCATTAAAAGCACAAAGAACATAATCACGAATCACCAGCCGTAGAAGGCGCGCTTCGACATCCCGCTGCCACCTTCATCATTATCGTCGTCGTCGTCGTTGTCCCTCTCCTCCTCATCATCCATTCCCCGGCGCATCTTCCTCCACCCGCCGCCGCCGATGGGGTACTTGATGGAGGCAGAGAACCGCGAGGCGGATGATGAGTCCCTGGAGTGGTGGTGGTGGTGGAAGTAAGGCGGCGGAGATCCGGCGGGGCTTGACTGGTACGAGAAGATCTTCTCCGCCGAGTCGAAGGGGGAGGGGCTGTCGACGTAGTAGAGCGGACGCGGAGGTGACGAGGCGTTTCTGATTTGGTGTGCATCGTTTTCGATTGGAGAGAGTTTGGTTTGAAATTTTGAAGGGTTTTGGGGATTTAATTTGGGTTGGTTGTTTTGGGGGGTTTGGGTTTACAGTGGGAAGTTGTGCGGGTTTGCCTGATTTGGAGGGATTTGGTGTTTCGGAGAAAGTGAGCGACAATGAGTGATGACTCGGATCAGATTTGGTATTTTGGGTTTCACTTCCGGGATTGATGGTTTTGATTCATGCTGTAAAAGTGCGGTTTCCGTTTCTTGACCGCCTCATTAACTCATTTTGACAATAGTTTTAAATGAAATTTTAATGTTATGAAATACGCAGGTATTAAATTAGATATAATTAAGTTATTTAATTAACCTATACTGTGAAATTAGAAATTAATGAACTTGGGATTGCATATACTACGTATGATGCTATACAACATAATATAATTCATTCGAGGTTGATTAGAGGGGAAATACCCAAATGGTCACTGGGTTTAAAACGAGTAAGGCTGGTAAACGAATCAAGCTGCTCGGGCTTGACTCAGGCTCGGCTTGATTTAAGCTCGTTCAGGCTCATTCAATTAAGACAAATGAGCGAGCTTAAACAATTTTTAAAGCTCGATTAAGCTCTGGACATGGATCGAGCTTCATTTTGTGTTCAAACTCAACTTGTTTGTGTTATAAAAAACTTAGTTGAAACTTGACTCAACTCCTTTGTAAATTCAGAACATTAAATCAATACAAAATTATGCTCATTAGGCTCATGAACTTGGCTCATTTAGGTTAAAATTTTATTTTCAACCTCTAAAAACCTTAAAATGAAGAAGAATGCTAGGTTCGTTGAGGCTCGTGAGCTCGGCTCGACTCGACTCGGCTCGACTCGTTTATAAACGAGTCGAGCTTGAACATGTCAAAGCTCGACTCGTTTACCACCCCTAAAACGAGGTTAACCTTGGAATATTTTGGAATAAATTATTATATGGGTAGCTTCTTCAAATAAATTAGAAAAAAAACTTAATAAAGACTTGTATTTTGTCTGAAAAGCGCAATCAAATAAAGACCCAATTACATCCACAGTTTAGTGATTGACAAATAAGGGCAGAGCCACATGGGGCTTAGTGGGGACAGCCACCCCCACTCATTTTTTGGGACTAGTTCACATACTAGTTCACATACTTTGGGTTAATTGTGATAAAATGATGAAATTTAATTAGTTAAGATAGGTTGAAGGTTATTTCTAATTGTTGAATGTATTGTTTAGCATTGATATTTATGAATGCCGTGCATATAATTTTATTTTATTTTTTTTAGTTGTAATAGTTATCAAATAAAGTATATACATTTATCTGTGTAGAAATTTTTTATATTTTTTTATAAATGAATCAATACAATTCGATGAGGTATATATTTCATTTTTTATAAGAATACATATCTCATCACATGATATATACTATTTTTTGTCTTTTCTATTTGTATTATCAATCTCTCCTCTCATTGAAACTGCAAATGAGACTTATATTATCTTATTTTTATTTTTTTAATAGTTTTAAAAGATATAATTAAACTTTTTCATTTGTTGTTTGTGTTGTTTGACCACGTTTGTGTTTAATGAAAGTTTATATTTTGTTTAAAAAATTATCATATGATTATTGTTAGCTAAGAATTTTAAGTTTATGGTTCAATTATAGGCATAATGAACATATAAACAGGGTAACAGAAAAATAACTTCTTTTCTGTCAATTTCCCTTTCACATAATTTTTCTCATTTTACCATTTTTTTCTTCAAAATTGCATAAAAACACACTCTTAAGAGTTAAAAAAAGCTAATCAGGATTTGTGAAGAATTTAAGAAACGTCAAGGTGACTTCAACTGATCACAATTAAGGAATAACAAATAAAATAAAAAAGTTACAACTTACAACTAAAGAGTGACAATCAAATATATCCCCTTGATTGACGAAAACAAATGACTGCCGTTGGTTTTTAGAATATATGTTGTGCTATGTTGGTTTTTAGAATATATGTTGTGCTATGTTGGTTTTTAGAAATCAAATATATGTTGGTTCTGATTTCCGATAAATGACGGCACTTCTACTTTTGTTTTGACCAAAAAAAAAAATAAATAAAATTAACTGCCGTTGGTTTTTAGAATATGTTATGCCAGTTTGTTCTGGTAATATTCCATAAACGGTGGATTTTTATTTTTTTTAATTTGGTTGCATTTTCGAGAGAGTGATGAATTGGAATGCCTGTACAAGAACTCTTTCAATCGGTTCTATATTATTATTTATCAGTTTCATTAAAAATGTTACTTATATATCTCTTTTAAATCTTTGAAAAGAGAATGTTATATGGAAAAAAACATATAAATTTTCACCCTACATATTTACTAAAATAATCATACATGTTCCAAACATTAAAATATAGTGCATTGTAATTGTTAAATATAATTATAAACAAGTTTTTGAACAAGGTTGTTGTTGCAACATGCCTTAACAATGATCCAAAAACAACTTTTTTTCGGGAAAATCTTTTATATATGCTTTTCTTCCACGATAACTTGTTCACTAGGGATTAAGGTTTTAATGATAAATTGTTTGAATAATAAAAATTTCATCAATTTTGTCATTATGCGCATTTGTCAAAATTGAAACAAAAAGTAAGAATAAATGTTATTTCAACCTTTAGTTGGAACCAAAAAAAAAAATATTTTAAAATTGGGACAATAACTATCCGTATATTTTATCTTGATTATTTTTTATATATATCAAACGAGATAAATTGTCATCCTTCTTATCTCCTTACCTAACCACTTATCTCTTTGTTAAACTAGCCCTAAATGATTTTTAGCTATGAGTTGCCTTTTGAAGATTATATCATACAATAATTTTTAGGCCTAAGCAATAGATGGATGAAACTATGAAGATTATATAATTGAAAAACACCTTCCTCTAAAAACCATATCATATGAAGACATTGCAAAGTGAATCCACAAAAAGCTCATTAGATTAAATTAAACCAAGAATAGATGTTAAGTACATCATCTTCTCAGTTCAGAACCAAATTCAAAATATGTGAACAGCGAAAAGGAAAGAAAACAACAATAAAGAGTATTGTTCTTAATTATTATATTTATCAGACATCTCCCCGTGGTCTCTCATAAAATAACTCATTCCAGTGAATGGCTCAAACTTCTTATTCTCACATTCCTTCTCAGATTCCTCCGCAGCAAATGGTTTAAACTTCTCGAATGCCCGGATGGATTCTCTCACTGTTCATATTAAAAACCAAAAAATGGATAAGTTTATAATTTGTGAATAAATTTGTAAACAACATTATAAATGCAAAAAACAGATATAAATAACAGATCGGGTATGACAGAAATCTATAAAAATTAAAAAAAGTTGACATACTTATTCACTCCTGCAACTCAATCTCATCTTTCTTCTAGACTAGTATATAACTAGTTTTATGCATTTTTTTTTTTTACAACATTCCAGATTAAATGTGAAGTTAACAAACTTGTAAATTCATTTTTATATAACATGATATACTTTATTAGGCAAATATATAACTACAAAAATTTTAAAAAAAAAACCATTGAGAATATAATGATCATGCTTAACGAATTTCCGAACTCTTCATGATTAAATTAAAAATAAGAAGTAAAATAACACATGCATGTTCTGAGTACATTTAAAATCCATTGTATTTCTTTGTGACATTTTTTTTTTTTGCAGAGATTGTCAACTCAAACTATTCGCACAAGTTTAAATTAATATCAATTATTATCCTTTGGATGTTAGCAGAGGTAATAAAATATGTAATCAGTGGAACTGAATGACAACATAAATGAAAAAAAGAACAAGAAGAAGAAGAAGAAAACAATTAAACCTTTATCATCAGTAGCCAATGTTGGTGGTGGCTGTGAAGGAATTGTATTCAACTCCAAGGGAGGGGCAAACTCCACTTCACAGTCAGTCTCTAATATTGAGACAGCAGAACCTGGCTTCACCTCAATAACATTGAAATATAATTTCCTGCACCCGAATGTTATGAGGAAACTATCACCCTCTGTGAGGCAACAGAAACTCCTCAGCTGTTTTTCTAAGCTGCACAGAACAAACATCAAAACATAGTTAAACACACTAAAGTTTGATTGTGTAAGGCAACATAATAGTATAATATGATAGAAAAATCTGAACTATGTCAAAATTGTATGATAAACCTTAAATACACAAGATATTCTTAAATCCACAAGAGAAAAAAACTCACAAATTAAAGGAAAATAAATTTTATTGATATATAAAGATGCTCCATATAAAAAGTTTCACAATTATCAAGACTTATTCTCCAAGACATGCTATTAATGATATAATTATTAAAAAATATTTTTATGTCATTAAGTATAGATTTTGCAAAAATGGTAAAAAGAAATGATTAAAACTATTTTTTTTAAAGAAACCAAGCTTATTCAAATAATTGAAGCATGTTTTATGCTACTAAATACACTCTGCTAAAATGGTAAAAGGCACAATGCTAAAATGGTAAAAGGCACAATTATTACTGCTATTAAAAAAGAGAACCACTTAATGCAAATCCTAAATAAGATCCTAAAAATTCTAAATTCAAATTTTATCAATAAAATGTGATTTTTGTAAATCTAAATAGAGATTTGCCAAAAATAGAAAATACCATTATGACATATTTTCATAAAAAATATATTTTAAAACTAATTTGGAATCCATTTTTTCCAAGTATTCATCTTCATATTGTTCTATACATACATCTTCATGCCTCCAATGATAAACTAAATTAAGATGTGAGATTGTGACAATATTTTTCATAAATTAATCTTTAATTGGAGACATATGGAATCCAGTCTTATATTGATTTGGATGGTATTGAAGAACGAGTAAGGTATACTCACATGGCCTTTGGATCTGGCAAGTTAAGGAATTCTCTGGACTGTGGTTGGAGTTTCATATATTGAGCCTTAGGAAGGCTGGCACTCAACAGCTCCACCATATCTCCATCTTTCAATTTTAATTCTTCCAACAACTTCATGTCCCAAAAAAAAAAAATTGTGAGAAAATACATTAAAAGCATTTTTTTTTTATTATTAGATTCTACTTTGTTAGGCTCAAAATCAGTACTGACCCATCTTGGTAGATATACATGGCCATCGTCGGCACTGAACTCAAGCACACCAACGTGAGATGTTACGTCTGTATCGCGATTTCGAATTTTGAAGAACAAAGGATATTCGATCTCCAATGCCTCTGTATATAGAGAACTTTTATTTTTTAAAAAATCCATGCATACATGAAAATTAAAGATAATAGAGAGAATTTGTGAATGCAAGATTATCATAAAAAGACCATATGATAGAGGGAATTATTTTCTCACCTAACCAATCCAATGCTGAAGGAGGCATTATTACTGAAACAAAAAAAATAAAAATCAATGAATTGAAGTAGGCACATACAATTGCAGATCGTACTCATTATTAAAACAAGCAACATAAAAAAAAATGAACACAGTATTATTTGAGTAGAGAAGATAAATAACGTACTTCTGTTGCCTTCATCAAGAGTCTGTAAATAAATAAAGAGACACGTTAGTGTATGACAAAAATTGAAATAACAGAAACAAAGAAACGCCAATATATCAGGATTTTTTTCCTCTTAAAACTTGTATTTATTATTTAAAAATAACTTGCACAAATATTATGTAAAAACGAGTAATGGTTCTTTCAGTGTGGACTTTAAAGAAATTTAAAAAATTGAATTTCATAATTCAAACCTTGTGCACTGCAGGTGCTCCATAACAACGATAGGTCGCCTTGAATAAGAAGGTTCCATTATCATAGTATTGTTCTTCTTGGTGTTTTTCTTCCACAATATCTTCATCTTCCTCTTCCTCTTCATAGCCTTCTTCGCATTCGTCATTGTAATAATATTCTCCGTAATTATCATCTCCTTCTGCTGCTTCTTCTTCAGATGGCTCCATAAAAAAAATTTCCTCACCACCATCCTCATGGTTATGGCCATCTTGATTTTCATCACTATATTTCTCCATTATAAGAATGTAAGAAAAAAAAAACAAATTAAAGACTGTGTCAGAGAAAGAGAGGAATCTAGAGATAGAATGAGAGGAGGAAGAGTTATTAGAATTAATACGGAGGTTTGTGCCTTGGCCATATATATATATAAAGTTGAGAGGGTCGGCATATCTGTTATGATTTTTGTTAGTTGTTAGGATAAAAAATATATTTAATTTGATTGTAACTGTAACAAACTAGTATTATTTTTGTTAGTTTTTAAGAATTGGAAATATATTAATTATAACTGAGTTTGTTCAGTTAACAGAACTAGTTGCTAGACTTTGGTAATCGGTTATTTTTAGAATCGATAATTTATATGTATACATTATATTTAACATATTTTGTGTGATGCCGGTAGTTATTATTTTTATAAAAATATAATAAAATAATTTGTTACTAAAAATGATAAAATTTCTTTTTATATTTATATGAATCCCAGTTTCTTTTCACATGTATTGGTTTGAACGTGCTATTGTTCTCTCAATTAAATATATTAATGGTTGTTTCTTAAAATTATTTTCTTTTAAATTAATGATTATTGATACCCGTGAATCGATTTATAAACACAATTAATTATAATTGAGTTGAATTAGTTAAAATTGATAGGTTTTTGCTATTAGAATTGGAAACATTCTCAATATGATTGAGTTTAAATAGTGTAGTTGATATACTTAATTTGGTTACTCGAATTGAAAATAAAATATATTAACTTCTCACTTAAAAAAATTCAATGGTATATTTTTTATTTTTTAATTATAATATATTTTGTGTGATACTGGTTATATGTACACCGCCTTGAACATCATAAAATATTGAAAGTCGGTTTTATTTAAAGTTTAAAAGTGGTAAACTAATTCAAGATGACAGGTAAGATTTTATTTGCCAACTGTTTTTCAACGCGTTTAATCACCGTAGATCTCGGATTCAAATATCTTGTGCCACGTAAACAACAGTACAACTGTCATTTATAGATGACCGTGCGGATTGGTTTTTTTCATTAAATATTG